>CM027471.1:15173864-15773864 GCA_015776775.1 Magallana hongkongensis
AAGATATTGCACCCCTTGTGGCAACGTATAGAGCTTTAAAAGTAGATTTTTACTGTTAGATAAAGATTTAAATACGACGTGCAGCTTGCTGCATGTTTAAAACGATCGATTTGCACCAGCTTAAGTCAACATTTTCTATTGTTTATCCAGAGTACGTCCGGGACAAATTCTATCTGTGGACTAGGAGCCTTTTATGCAAGTGGGTGAGTTGTTGTCATATATACTGTACAGTGTAACTCTTAGTTTAATTTCTGTCAAATTGATATTTTTGAACAGATTAGTGCCCAGAAATTGGCGTCTGCACACTCGAAATTAAAAATAATATATTGCTTTGAGAGCTGTAATTAGAAATCATGTATGCAATATAATGGTATTTAAAAAATAAAGAAATTTGACATTGAGTACAAATTTGATATCCGTAGTGCATAAAGATATAGAAACTGTGTGCAAAACAAATTTGAACGTAACAATGCCTATTTTAGTTACCGGACTACATCATGCTGTGGTAAATAAATTTTACCTGTTACAATAGGAATTTTGTATCGATACTCGAAACAAAAATTTAACATTATTTTGAAGGCAATGGAAACAATGTTCTTAAGAATGAGTGCAAAAAAATAAAGACATTTGGAAATAGACATTAACCAAGTGTCATGAACCTAAATCAGTTATGAATATTGGAATTGACGAAATTGTGTTGCTGCAATTTTACATAGACTCCTTATCATTTAAAACTTGATAATGCCTTTATATGATTTGATGCGCTATTGGAAATCAATTTTTTAAGTTGAACACATTTTTTTGCATTTAGAAACGAAGTATTATATCGAACATTTGCACAGTAGTGTTTTGCATACCAATGCCCGTGCATTTCATCTTGATAAACTACAATCCATACCAAAGCATTATATTTACAAAAACGGGGTCAATGAGAAACACGACTTTTTTTTCAAAAGAAAGGAGACGATTGCATTCTAATTCTTTCAAACATTAACAACATACTTGAACATAATCATGTTCTAAAATTGCTTTGTCGCCCAAAGACTTTTTCCAAACAAGTTCTTAACAGTACCGTTTCAACGTTTATCATTGATAAAAATAAAAGGTGGTGTAGCTTAGTAATAGTAACACAAAAGACTTATTTAAATAAAATATTTAAGTACTGGAAGTGTATTCTAATATTTAAATACCAATAACGTTACGCTAACGTAAACATTTAAAGTTTGTTTTTTGGCAGTGGCCCAAGTTCTAAAAAAAGAAATTATTACGTACAAAAATCACGATTAGCTGTTGTCCTGACGACTTTGATATAAAATGATTTATTACTGCACTCAGCAAGACTACACATTCTACATAACTAACATTACAGTAATGCACGAAAACAACTGAAGTATACTGAAGGGCACACATACAGTTCAGGTGGTTGAAATGATAAAAAGGTCCGGCAGGTAAAAACAAACATCGTATATATATCAAAATTTTAAATACATCTTCTTAAGAGCTTGCAAATATTATAATGGAGCCTTGAGTAAAAAAGATTTTCTTGGTAATAATTCCGCTTATCTTGAAATTGAACTTTAAGTGTAAGAATTGCATTGTCGTCTTCCTAGTGACTGATTAAACTGTCGTCCAAGCAATTCTCTGCGTCCTGAATATGGCTGATATGAAGATAGTTTTTCCAATTCAATGCGGATCATTCTATGAAAATCCACTTCGAAATTGCAGTCATTATTAAATCATACATTATACCCGATTAGAGAATAATTTTGCTGTTTTAAATTTGAAATACTAAACATAGTGGATTTTTAACTGTGTGAATTTATTCGTCTACAATACTCGAAAACATTAAAATCTAGAAATGACTAAGGTTTTTTGTTTATTAGGTATGGACATTTAATGATTTTAAGTGTTAGTGTTTTCTTGAAGCCGTGCCCATCAGCCTTTTATCACTAACAGCGTTGCTTAAATTTGTATCTCCCAAGCAACAAGTTGCAACAAGTTGCAAGAAAGAATTATAAATGTTTTGTTTTGATGGGCATCAATGCTCATTGAGTATAAGAATATATAACTGAAACTGTAAATACAAGAAAATAACAATGTTCCAGCTGGTCCTTTTTTCGTCTTTTGAAATATAGACAATGATCACTTGGTAAAAGAAATTTAACTTGCCATTCACCATAGAAGTATTCCATAAATATTAAAAGGACACATTTTTTACAATGTCAGTAGAGGTTAAACAATAAAGGTTTTGTTAGTATTGTATCGAAAAGAGGGATCTAGACTTTCATTGTCAGATTAATTTCAAATATGTATTTTTCAGATTTCTTATTACTTTGTTTCCAAAACTAACTCAACAATGAATGACAAAGAGTCTATTTTGAAAGATCTGAGAAGACGTGTATCAGCATTGCAAGCATATAGTGGCAATAATGAGCTATACTCTATTGTTGTACCCCTCATGCCGAAAGATATGACAATATTAAAATGCCGTGAGCATATATCGGCTTATGAAGAGAAACATTTGTTCTACTTTGCATTGTTTAAACCGCAAATAGAAAATCCGAAAGAAAGTTGGATTGAAAACGGCAAAAGAGATATAAGAAGCATAAGGAAAAATGCAGTTGCTCCATCATTGCGTGAATGTTATGCAGTAAGCGAGGTTATCTCCAGAAGCGTCGTATTAATGTATGAAAGTGAAGAAGAAGGATTCATAGGAATACAAATTGAACCTGTGATCCGTGAGAAGGACGATGAAAATGACCCACCATTGATACTTTTCTTACGATTTGACAGAGAAAATGTCCACTTCATACGATGTGATGAAAACATCGATCGTTATATAGACTGTGGTTTAAAAATTACAAATAGAAAACATTCAAAATGTGTAGACAAAGGTTCCGCAACAACTTTGAAACTTTTAGACATTTTCTACTAACAAAAGAAAAAAGATTCTTATCTTTTTCAAAATCTAGCTTTTCAGATGTTTCTTCAGTAGAAATAACCAATATGTTTGATCTTTTTGCTCAGATTATTTACGGAACTCCAAAAAATGAGAAGGATGTTAAAGATTTCCTAAAAGCACACGTAGAAGCTGATGATTTTATACAGGTTTACATGCAACTTGTAAATGTTGAAGAAAATATTTCAGAGAACGTTCAAAACAAAACGAATGCAGAGACGCTTGGGAAACAGTTATCAAAAGATGCGTTCAGGAAACAATTAACTGATTGGAAATCGGCAAATACAGTACATTTATTTGCACTAGCAAGCATTTTTAATACTGCAATTTATGTTGTTTCCCGAAAAGATGTTTCAGGCAGGGAAGAGTCAAATTTGTATCTTCCAATTTGCGGTAGTTACTTGTATACATTTGAATCTCCTTTGGTTTTCAAAAGCAGCGAAGAAAGTCCATCGTTTGAAATAGACCGCAAAGAAGAATGTCTATGCCAACAAAAAACTCCGGAGAAAATTGGGCAGTTCCCAATTGCCAACAACACAATAGATCTTGATCGAATTCGATCGCTGGGTGAGTGAGTTTGTTTCAATTATCATATTTGGAATTTATAAGAAAAAACTTATTTTTTAGATTGAAAATTAGAATTATACACACGTGTCACATTATTTTGTAACACGTGTAATGCATTAACCAAGAGTTTATCTTATATTTTTTCATTATCAGGAATGTCGAATCTAAAACCAAATTATAAAGTGTCAAAAAACCAATTCATCGATGAATAATTAGATTTAGAAATGTAAATTAAAATTATTTCAACAAAAGTTGACATAATACTTTGAGATTTCACAAGGAATTAATCATTCCTCAATGTTTCAGTAAAAGGATACACCTGAAAGCTCTGTTTTACATTAAATCGTAAAACAGTTACTTATTTATTAAAAAAAATACACCTAATTAATTCATTAAAAACAATTAAACGGACTAAAGTGCTTATTGCAATTTTTGGTTTCAGAATTAATGCCTTGTTGTCCACCCTCTAGTCGTCATGGGCTTCATCAACATTACAAACACATACCGGAAAAGAACAACTTGATCTATCAGAGAGATGATACACCATGGCCTGGAGGGATATCTGATGACTACAAACATATCAACGACATTTTAGCAGAAGAAGGGAGGCAATTAGAGCTATTGCTTGGCGGAAAAGGAACACTAGCAAAATGCATAAGCAAAGATGTATTTGGAAATGAAGACGTAGAATTGCCCATGAGGTGCGTATTAATAATACTGCGTTTCAAAGTTTGATACAAAGTATAGAGTTTATCAACTGTAGCGATTCAGTATAAAAAAATAACTGAATATTCAAATTCTTTGCAGTTTTCCGGAGAACGATTTTGAACGGTCTCTTCAAATAGCAGCTGACTGGACGGGATTTCCAATATACATTTTTCAAAACTCCAAGGAAAATTGCAGTTGGGAGATTACAACTCCAACGACTTATGTCAAAGCCAAAAATTGCCGATACTTCATAACATTATTCCTCCAGAAGGAAAATGGCAAAGAATATGTTGATAGAATCACTTCAAAGACTGGATGTAACTGTATGCTGGCTCCTCCATATGTTGCCAGAAAAGTAGAAGGTAAAGTTAAATGTTTACGCAGGAATCATGAAAAATGCTTCATAGATAAATAGATAGATGGATGAGGTCTGTAGATGAGACAGACACAGAGACATATGGATTGATAAACGAACGAACCGATAGCAAGATGGATATCAATATTTTTATAGCATTTTGATTGGGTTTAATGCTGTAATATTATGTTAAAATACATAAATCATCGATGTGACCCAACAAACTAAGAATGTTTGAATAAAATCTTGTAACTTTTATTCTATCTCTCATGCTGAAATATGATTTAATATGTATTAAACAGCAGTCTGGATAAAATCTCAGTTTTCAATTTCTATACAGTTTCAGAAAATCAAGAAATAGGAAAAAACAAACGACATCGGCCGCTTATTACGTTTTTCCCAGTAAACCCTCCTGAAAACTGGTTTTGTGATGATGTACGTAGAGAAATGAACATAATTCCGATATATTCTGAACTTCGTCTTGTCATGGAAAGAACTGACATGGAAGACCGTTTGATAGACACGAATTCCGATTACACCCATTCCTTGTATCGATGCATGAGCAAAGATATATTTGGCAGTGAAGAACAATACCAAACTATCATGCAGGAAGTAATAGCAGAAATTAAAGAAAATCCAAACATATATGGTCCCCTTCTAATTGCAGAGAAAGAAAGTGCTGATAGAGAGTCCTTGAAAAACTTCAAATACCGAGACCATAAAGTTTTGGATGCTTTTAGATTTCGTGATACAATACTTAAAGAGTCTGCGACTTTCTTCACTGAGAGAATTGAAGACGGGATGACATTACAGGATTTAGAACTCATCGCAGCAGCAACGTGTTTCCAAGTACCAATATGTGTTCTGAGTGCTAGCATACATGAAGACAGAATTGAAACAGAATGGAAGCTCTATAGTCAAATCAGAAGACGAAAACAGCCTAAAGATTTCCTGAGAAGACAACAATATTTAGCTCATATAGATGCCGTTTACAAATGCCTATTTGATGCTGAAAATGTTTCAAAGTTTCACATTACTCTCTTCAGGACCTTTTCAGGACAATTTCACAGAATTGCAGCCAGGTACAGAGTATGTAACTGTTTGATGGACCCACCAGTGGCTTTTGTACCGCAAAAACATAAACATGATAATCAATCAGGTAATTACCCATGAAATAATAATTTTTTATATGTTCAGAAATGTTTTTGCAATTTCATTATTTTATACACTTATATGAATAACTAACTCAAGTTTTAAATAAAAACTTTTATTTTAAGACTTTAGGATATTCTACGACACAAACCTTGCTAAATCTACACTAACTACCGCAAAATTGGCACTGGATATGTGGATGAGATGCAACATGGCTTTAGAACTTCTGTGTAGCGAGATCATTGATGAATTAGAGGGACGGAGACGAAATGTAAATATTTCAACTATTGTGGGGTCTTCAGTAGGCATTGCAGGATCAGCACTTGCCATTGCAGGAGTTATTGCAGCTCCATTTACAGCGGGAGTGTCCCTTGGTTTGACAGTTGGTGGAGCTGTTATTAGTTCTTTAAGTGGTGTAACTGTTGTGGGATCAACAGTAACCGAAGTAGTGTTAAACAGGGATGCAAATGCAAAGTTTGAGCGCTATTACATGAATTTTCGCGAACAATCTAGAGTCTTGGAAGATTCCTTGAAAAAACTCCAAAAATTAATTCAAGTAATACAGGAACGGACCATGCATACAGACGATGCAAATGGGGTGGATGCAACAGCACTTCAAGTTGCAGCTGGAACATTGTCTATGATCAGGGGTATACCTATAGCAGTTGCACGCGTAGTCCTAAGCGCTGCTTCATTTGCCGATATTGTACTGCCTCCTTTAACAGCTGTTCTTGATGTAGGTTTCCTAGTTTATAGTGTTTACAATCTAGTAAAGGGATCAAAGACAAATGTCACAGAGAAACTGCGGTCTTTTCGATCCGTTCTGAGAGCATCAAGAACCCAGCTGAGGATTATGGCGTACGGAAACAAGATCAAATATTTGCAAAATCCGTCTAATAAGAAGTGAAACGTGATTGTTATATTTTCATGAAAATGCATAGGAATAATTGACATCGTCGTTTATAAAACGCTAAGCATTTTATAGACTTTGCATCCGCAGTTTGATTACACTAAAAGTTATTTGTCTCTGCTATTCTAATCTTGTATTTTAGTTTGATATATGTTGATTATTAACAGTTGTCTGTTTATATAATATTTTTTATTTACACTTCAAATCTACGGAATCATTTTGCAAAAGCTTTAATTTACTGGTATTCCATCATTTAATCTTCATTGCCAAATTCTGTATAGCCAATATTCCTGACCATGTTGTGTCTATCAATCATAAAGCGAATTCATTTATAAAATTGACATGTTCAGTAAGTTATTTGAACATTTAATTTTAATTTGACCACGTACGGACACCACTAGCGCCAAACGATGATTCCTTATTTCATGTACTTACATAAATAACTATATAAATATTTTTACTTACACGTAAAATTCAGATTAATTCAAATTCTTTCAATTTTTCTAACATCCAAATCCCGCATGCACTCCAGCAGTGTGCGTAATTATGTTAATTTATTGTGTAGAATGTGTAGTACAAGACAAGTGCGATACACGTAACTTTTGTCCATTTTGTCAATAAAAACGATGTACTTTTATAACAGACAAAAACATTTGAAATTGTAAAGAACAAGCGCACTAAGTTCAAAGATAAATGATATTTTTGGAATATATGCTGTTGATGTTATTCTGTCGAAAACAGCATTAAAATGAATTCAAGAATTCGTTATTTCAAATTTAATTTGTTAAAACAGATTTTAAAATTTGAAATAACGAATTCAGCGAATTTGCTATAACAGATAAAATTCGTTATAACGAATTCCTAAAATTTGTTATAACAAATTTATTTCGTTATAACGGATTCAACAATTCGTTATAACGATTTAAATTTGTTTTAACAAATTCAAGAATTCGTTATATCAAATTCAAAAATATTTTTTGATTGGTCCTTAATGGGCTTCCGTAGTACAGTCCAATAGGAAATGAAATATATCATGTTCATAAGTTTTTAAGTGTTCAGTTTTTGAGTTGGGTAATGCTTATATTAGATAATTTAACTTTGGTACACTAGTATTCTTTCCAAAATTGCAGATACAGATGATTGATTCTAAACGAAATTTTGAATCGGAGGTGCATCCAGCACGGCATGAGATTTTGTTTACGTCGAAGTTACACACATACTTGAACATCAAGCCTGTGCATTTCCATCCCACTCCCCTCCAGAAAAACGCAAATTAAAAATTCAAATGACCTCCTATTTTTGCCAAACGTGAATATTCAGACATCTCACATATTATTTCTTATTTCGTAAAAGTCGGGAATAATTTTGCCCCAGCCATGTTTTGACGTGAAAGTGTGCATGTACCGTTCCGTTCCTATAATGGACTTAATACCAATATAATATTTCTACCATTGTTTATTCTTTTATCCATTTAAACATTTTTTATATCAACACTGTTTTACAAAGTCTTTTGTTTTGCTACATACAATACATTATACATGAAATACTATCAAAATTGATAAACTTGATCAGTATTTGTGAAAAAGGCTCGAATTTTACGTGACAATGCCGAATTTTGACGTATTGAGACATATTCAAACATATTGTTTCCTAAAATTTAAATTATGAAACTCCCATTTTTTTTCCAACCAGATTCTAAATTATGAAAGAAACAAGTTTATGATATTTAACTGTCATCTAAATGGAACCAATTTCATCAATCATGCATGTGTGGCAAGCGGAAAAAACCCCCGAAACATCAAGGAAGACTTGGAAAAGGGTTTAAAAGAAGCAATAACCGTTAAAATGTTATTGATGAATAGTTGAGGAGAATCTTCAATAAAAACATTACGAGATACATTCACTTGCTATTTGATAACTTTACCTGCCACAACATAGAGATAGATGATAAGTTTGGACTAAAAATATATAGGTTTGGTCTTGTACTTTGCTTTTAATTTCAGCTAATGCAAGAAAAGTGACACAATTACATACCTGGGATGTAACAGTCTTTTCTTGTCGTATTTCCATTACAATGACACACGTATTTACCCAACTGATCTTCGCACGTACCGCCATTTTGACAGGGGTTGCTTAAACAGTCGTCTATATCTTAATAAACAAAACCCAAACCGTGTGTTATATAAAATGAGAGTTTTGAAAAATTATTTTGATACCAAATATTCATTAGTTTGTTTTTAAAACCATATATACAAGGATTGATACAAAAGTAATGTCACACAATGCACCTTGCATCTCATGGCCGCTTTATTGTATAAAATGATAACACATTCGAATTAAAAATTTGATTAAATTTTGTTAAAGAACTAAAATTATATTAATTTTTATAACATGATATATGCGTGACATCGCTGCGTCATGAGTTTACATTTTTTTTAGAAAAGGTTTTTATTTCAAATAAATTTACATGCATCAAAATTTGAAAAAGATATGTCATAGACATTTTTTGTTTTTCCCCCAAAAAATAAATGTCTGTTTTTATAACGGGAACGTTACCGTCCATTTTGGATAACTACATGTATGCGGGGCCCTTTTGCTTAGATAAGGGAATAAAAGTGTTGGACATGCAAATAGTGATACGATTCAGTTTTTGCTTTGATAGAAACAAATTAGAAGAAAAAGCGCAGGAATTGATTTATCAACCTAAACGCGAGAACGAGTAAAAAGGTACCCTTAACCTAGTTCCAATGTCTATATAAAATAACATGTCATGTTGATAAATAAATAAGATAGTCGCAAAACATCTGCTCTGAAGGATTAATAAAGCTAGGTTAGTATGTCCTCAGCTACATTATAAAGCTACGTCCGTGACTTTTTAAGAGCGATCGATAAAACTGATCGCGCATTAAATAATCCAATATACAACTCTGTCGATCACAAAAAGAGTATTTTATTTCTCAATGAGAAAATGATTAAATATGAATAAACAAACGCGGCCTTCTTTCTATAAAGGTTTCAATAATGAAGTACTACCAACACAAAAATCTCAAGAAATGACGTTGATATCGTGCGGCGACTATCCATACCTCACGCTCCTTAAAGATATTATATTAAGAAATAATATTAACTGCATTAACATTTTCATATCTGAACTGAAATAGGCAGATATCTCAAAGCACGAATTTTTGTCATTTATCGGGATTTAATCGCATTTATGACATTATTTATACATACATATTACATCATACAGTTTAAACTTTCCCAAATGCATACAATATCTGAATTTGTTTTTCTTGATAAAATCTATAAATCTAAAAGCATTCAACTATACAATTTAAGTTGATCTATTCCAGTTTCTCAAGAAAACCGATGCATTCATACCCCCCCCCCCAAAAAAAAAAACCCCTGATTCTAAGTCAGCAAATTAATAATATAATGTTTAGAAATAAAAATAACCGAATATACATTTGAGCAAGTGTAGAATATTTTGTACAATGTCCTTTCTTTGGAATTAAAATAGCACAACATCTAACACCACCATATGCAAGGGCCACTAAAACCTATCAGTTGATAGGGAAAATTGTAAAGAAAAATGTTAGCTTATTGATTCATAGTTTCAAAATTTTAAAATATACATACGGTCTGCGCATGATCTGTCTGCAAGAATTGGTGTAATGAGTGAGAGATCAGTAAAATTATCTGTTATATACGTATAACTACTGTGAGAAGACACGTTCTGCAAGACTTGTTCATTGACTGCACCTGTCACACCAACACAGAAAATGGTGACGTTATTTTCCTTCAGTAATTTGGCTTTATTAGAAATAGAACTAATTCCATCGGTTATCAAGATAACGATTTTAGCAGCATCAGAACGCGCACCCCGAGATGATGTAAATGAGTTTTGGCGCATAACATTTAGCACATTTCCAATGTTTGCTCCTTTCTTGGAGTATTCGATAGCCGAGATAGCAGGTCGTATTTCATTTAATGATGAGTAAGGATTTAGATTGAACTCTTCCTTTGAATCATCATCGATCGAGACAACGCTGATTTGGTTGGCGTTAGGACCTATCACAAAATGCACAAGGAAGTCTAGAATGAAATTCTTCAGTATTTCAAAATTTTCTTTTCCAATTGAACCAGGCTTATCTAAGAGAATGACAATGTCTCCTCTTGACGAACATTTTCCTGAAGAAAAATGTCAGAAGTATTTCAAAAATTTCAAAAAAAAATTGAGTACAATTTCGTTTTGTATATTACAATACAAACTTCAAAAATTTGAAATATAGTTAACTTAAAGTTGATTAGATTTCTACTACCTGATGTTCCTGAAATAAGTAAAATTAATATGAGTAACATTTTTGTAACTTGGAGCATATATTGTCCTTCAATTCCTCGCCGTTTATAGACATAAAACAATTTAAGCGATTTGGTAGTGTAAATTTCAAATCCATAGAAAAAGATTAGGGAACAATTCTGTGACTTGATTGTAGAGCTAATAATAAATAAATAATTGCATTTTGTAACACGTACTTTGAAAATTTAATCGCTATGCATTTATATCTGTATTCAGGTAAATAAATTAAATATATTACGTAAAAGTCACGATTTAAAAAAAAAAACAACTCTAGCTAGCAACTGAACAAGACAGTTTTTAAAAAGGTATTTTTGATAGGGCGATAAACCTTTAAAAAAAACCTTTATCTAAACAGTTGTTAAAGGGACTTGGACACGATTTAACTTAAAATTCCTAAATTTTATTTTTCCATTTTCAACCTTTATACTGATAAATATAGAAGTTTATAATTCTATGTCAAAATTTGAAATTCAAATATCAAATTATAAGCAAGATACAGAGTTCAGAATTCTTTGTTTTGTTAACAAAGCTCAATATTCTCATTTTTTACATATGTGTTGTTTTGGTGTAAGTTTTAATCAAATGTATCTTTCGTTTGTTGATAATAGTAATTATGAAGATATTGAATTAGTTTAAATTGTTTTTTACATGTCATTTTGTCTAAAAAATGTTAATCTCTACATTACATTTTTTGTAAACAACTATAAGACTCGAGCTTTGTTTACATAACAACAAATTCTTACCTCTGTATCTCGCTTGTAACTTGACTTTAACTTTCAATATTTTGGTCAATCATTTAAAATGCACCAGTTAACCATTTTATACATAAAAAATAAAAATAAAATATTTGATCTTAAATCGTGTCCAAGTCCCTTTAAATCTATGATTTCATCACCACAGAAACCATTCTGTCTTTCATGGAGTAGCTGTTTGTTGTTTCCTTTTTGTTGTTGTTGAATTGAATGTTAAAATAATAATAAAGATATTTCAATGTATTAGAAAAAAAGATTAAGTGCACTCTAGTATAACGGCATTAAACAACAATTATTTTATTTTATTTTTATCTAACAATTTACGTCGGGAACCCTATGTTACTGACCTCATCGGGAATCAGGCGTGTGAAACTCAGTCTACCATCAGGTCTGTGCATTTTAGGTCTTACGTTGTTTTTGCTTTTAGCACTGTCAACTCTACTGCGACCAGTTGTTGACTGCTGTGACACTTACTTTTCACGATGTCAAGGAAAATAACTCCCCATTCGCTTCCACTGTGAGTTCGTTGTCATGCAATCTATTAGGCACTTATGTCCGTCTTTCAGCTATTTGTTTAACTCTAGCCAACAAGCTGTTCCTGTTATTACCTCGCATCGGATAGCCGATTCCATCTTCTCTCCACCCTAGCATATCAGTCACCTCCCGAATTAATTCACCGTGTTGCCATATATATATTTCCCAGTACCGACAGATTGGTAATTCGCTTAGTACCTACTGTTTCAAGTTTGTAGTTCGTTTAGTTTCCTCTGCGCCATACTTCAGCCTGACGCATGATGCCCCCCTCTTCTGTTGCTGATTTTGTTCCACTCCTTCATTTCAAAATTCTTCTAATAGTCATTTTTTTGTTTGAAAGATTATCGTCGCGCACTGCAGATCTTATTCTCGTTTCATTTACAATTTACTATTTTACAAAACAAATAAAAAAAGTTTGTATATATTATTTTTAAATGTTATACGATGATTGTTCGAAAGTTATTGTGGTGTTTACTCTTACTCCCTTAGGAAAAAAAAATAATGAATAGTTCACCAGAAGGTAAACCAAGATACCTTTTATTAAGGTGATTGAAGTTAAAGACTTCATTTGTTTATGTTTTGTAACTTTTATATATCCATTGACTACAAACTTATTGTAACGTCATTTTACGTTTATCCTTGCTCTGTAGCACTTTACACATCTACACATCTTACAAACGATGGGAATACATTAACTATTCTTTATTTTTCATTTTTTTTCTTTTGATTTTAAAATGGCAACTATTACATATTAATCTTCACTTTCCTGCCTTTCTGTGAAACGTCTCCAATATCCATTTTGTAAGTAAAGGTATATATTAGAACTGTTGAAATCATTTTGCGTTTAAAACGTGCTTGGTATTTAGCCTTTTTTTTAAAGTTCTAGATAAACAATCAGTAAATAAACCCCGATTAACTGACCTCTTGATCCCTTTCTATCGTATAGTTCTTGTTTAAGCAATTTGTTGGCCAAAAAAGTCCTTTTCTGAGATTCCCACCAATTCTATGTGGGTATAGTCCACTAATGCATTTTCCATAGGCGGTTCAGCAACGAGGGACCTCTTGAATGAAAGCTCATCAAATTGTCACTTCCCTGTTAAAATTTCGTGGTGTGAAGTCAGATTCGTTTTCCTGCAAAATGCGTCTGTATTGAAAAACTCTGAAAATGAAAGTAAAAGTAGGGAATTTCTCAGTTTTGGAAAGGGTGTACATCAAACAATTTCAATTCTTTTCTTCAAATGATAATTGAATTTTGACACTTGTTTTTGAAATTGCAAATCCTCTTTTCTGACATGTGTCAAGCATTCTGATTTAAAATGTCCCAATAAATGTATATACACTCTGCAAGTATAGGGACTATTTTGCTTAAAGGCACTTCTTTGTTGTCCTACCGATTCTAAAAAAAAGTTAGAGGGATATACCCATATGTTTATTCGCTGCGCCGCCTTGATGACAAAATTTAATATACCGTCACAGTCAGATTTCTATTGCTTGGTAAATATTTTTGTATTCACTCTGTAATATTATGCATTGAAAAAAAAGAAACTCAAAAAAGTTTAAAATGCAAATAATTCAAAACAGACAATTGATAGGAAACACAAATGTCGTTTGTACCACTAACAATCTTTTTTATTAAGGTCTTCCGTTTCCAACAGAAGACCTTATAGTGATTGTAATGTTTCTTTTTGTTATTATTATTCTTATTTTTTTCCCCGATTTTCTCAGTGATGACTGGATATTTTTTCTTGAAATTTTCAGGAATAATAGGGAATGGTAAAATCTAGGGACTTTTTTTTTTTTTTTCAAAATTTTATTCCGGTCGTCCGATTCCTGTCCCGCAACGAAAAAGCTTGTCACCTCGCAAAAATTTGTAAAGACTTGAACAACCAATCTTTGTACGATGATAGACCTGTGTATGTAGATGTGTTTAAACACTTTTGTTTTGTTAGTCGTAACTTCCGGTCGTCCCCGGAAGCACTTCAAAAATAGTTATTTTACGCATTTAATTCATTTTCCATAAATTCAATATATAAGCATAAATATATACATAAGTTATCTATGCAATGTTTCATCAGCAAAAAAAATCTACTTCCGGTGAGATATCTCAATCGTCTGAGGAAGCTTTTTAAAACACATTTTGTACCCACAAGATCTCAGAAACTATAAGTGATCAAGACACGAAACTTTCGTGGATGATAGACATTTGATTGAAGATGTGTTTGACTGGTTTAATTTTGTCTTCCGTTACTTCCGGTCCACACCGGAAGAGTTCAAACAAATCGAGCAGTTTATCAGTTTAACTGTTTTTCTTTGATATGTTTAGTTAGATAAATGAAAAATAATGTACAAAAGGCAAGTATACAAGAAATGTTTAATACAATTTACATTGAACACTTCCGTTTGGCCGTTTCCTGTCCAGAGACCAAAAACCTGATTTCGACAAAATCTCAAAAACAGTAACAACTTGAACAACCAAACTTTGTGGGATGATAGACCAATGTATGTACATCTGTTAACACTATTTTGTTTTATCCGGCGTAACTTCCGGTCGTCACAGGAAGTAACCCTATTTTGATTTTCAAAAAATATTTTGGTGTTTTAGCATTTAAGTAACATTTTAGCTATAAAATATGACATGGTGAAAAAAAGTTCTACTTCCGGTGAGACATCTCAAATATCTCAGGTAGCCTTTTTTTTAAACAAAGCACCCACAAGATCTCAGAAACTTTGATAGATCAAGACACAAAACTTATATAGATAATGGACATTGATTTGACATGTGTTTTACGGGTTTCATTTGGTCCTACGTCACTTCCGGTTATTACTAGAAACGTTCAAGCAATAAAACTTTTTTTTTTTTTAATTTTAACTTTTTTAAAACATTTTACTCAATGTAATTAACAGTAACGTACCGTAGGTAAATGTACTAAAATACATACTTTCTATTTTTTAAATCACTTCCGTTTGTTCGTTTCCGGTCCCGAGACAAAAACCTTTTTTCAACTAGATATCATAACTAACAGGAACTTGAACATCCAAACTTTGAGGAAAGAAAAAATGTACATATTATATCCATTTTCTGTTAACAAGATTACTGGATTTTTTGTGCAGATTAATAGCCTACATGAAGAACGGAAGACCTTTTTGTTGCTATAGCAACAAGAGTCTAGTTTGATTTATTATTTCCTACGTCCGAAATAACAAAACTGATTTCAATTGTCAGCAGTACTCTTTCGTTCATACTACCATACTGAATGGGTGTTGGAATATTTTTATTAGATTAATATCGTTCATATAAATTTCACCAACGTAAATTTTTTTTCCTACTTATGTGTCCACGAGGAAAAATCTTTCTTAAATTCAAATATATGCATCCTCATAAAAAGGATAATTTCCTTTTAATGTTTGATTTTAGCTTGAATCTTGCATGTTTATTACATAGCGTCGTTAAACGTATTGGCAACATCTTAAGTATCACAATGCTATAAAAACTCGAAATCGACTAGATTTTAAGCAGTTACTATCTCAACATATTAAAAGCCAATGTTGCTCGGTTTAAAAGTAGCCTCTTATATTACATATTAGAATTGATTTTAGTTTTCATTCTTAAATAATTTGTACATTGCACAAAGCAATATCGTCTTGCTATAAAGGAAATAAGAAATGACACAGCTCTCAAAGCATGGAAAATAGAAACTATTTTACAAATGTTTCAATATTTACCAGATAAACGGATACATAAAATGCCATTAGTTTATTTCTTAAATTTCTAATTTCTTAAATTTTCTAAAATTTAAAATGCATAACTTGAGAACTGAGGTCCATTGTCCGTAAATAGTTCTGTCGGAATGCCAAGACGAGCAGACAGAGATTTGAAAGATGTAATTGTTTGTGAACTGATAGTTGACGACATACGGACAATTTTTGGAAAGGACTATATATGATGAGGGCCTAAAATGGCCCCCTAAAATGAACATCATCGTTTACTGTAATTCTTTGTTTTCTTTGTACAGATATATATGTGATGTTTTAATATCATGTTCATTTTGATTCAAGTGCCCACAATTTAGAAACATGGTATCATGAAGACAGCCTTTTCCCGCCATGTTTGCATTTTTAGCATAAAACAGCTTGTTTTCAAGCATTTTTTCTTTCAGAAAACATAGAGCGCATGCTTGAACAAACAAAATATTTCAATCAGAGATGTAACTAGCCAAGACTAATACCTGACAAAAAAATGTTCCTTGTTCAAGCATGCGCTCTATGTTTCCCATTCGTTAAAAGGTAAAGAAAATGTCAATTTTTGACTGATTTTTATTGAATTATAGAAATAGCGTCACTTTTAACGTCATATACTGCAAGTGAGTGCAAATAAATCAAATAAATAGGTAAAAATATAATTTATATCAACTCCTCTAAAAAATAACATAAAATTTTAATGTTCCCGAAACACTATGAAAAATGGCGAATTATGGGGGCCAAATTCAACTCCTATCATATATAGTTCTTTGGAATACATGTAGTAGTCAACACACAGGAGGTATTAAGAGCCTTTAAACTGGATAATATATGCAGCTACTTTAGACCATGGACGTGAAGGCACCACCTGTGATATCAAAGATCCCTGTACTTGCTACAAACTGCACATTGTCCTATAAAGTCTTCAATGTCCTAGTTCATTTTGAGCCCAACCAACAGCTCTTGTACTATTGTCTGTGTTTTCACTATGCCCAGGTGTGCATCCTGTAGTTTATTGAGCATTTCGTTTTTCAAGCTGATTGGCACCATGAGTCGTTGGCCTTTGTAAAATGTCCATTAATGGCAGTGATTCCATCACGGTAGTTCCAGTACTGTAAGATGTTCAGTGGAACACTTGATCTGTCGAATGGCCAAACAATCAAAACGGTATTTTTCAGTGTTTGTAATGTCTCATCAGCAGCAGTCGCCTCTTTGAATTGCTGTAGTTTTGCTAGAGAAACGGGAAGTTGTGCCTTAACCGAATTAACGTCGATATTATCATCCACTAGATTCCCGGAGTCTTTTCCAGGTAAGACCGACTCAATGCATCTGAAATATGCATATCCTTCCCCGGTACATACACTAACTTCAGGTCGTAGCGTTGTAACTTCATAAGAATTCGTTGAAGTCTAGGCGTCGCTCGATACAGTGGTTTGTTGTACATCGCGACAAGGGGTTTGTGATCAGTTTCCATGGTCACCTTTCGGCCATAAATGTAGTGATGAAACTTCTCGCGGCCATATACGAGAGCTAGCATTTCACGTTCAATTCTGAGCGTACCTCTTCTGTGTCTTTGTTAAAGCTCTCGAACCGTATGCTACCGGATGTCCATCGTGGGGGAAGACTACGCAAGGGAGCTTGCGTCACCGGAAATTGTTACAGGCTTGTGCACATCATATATACTGAGTACTGGTGTGCTGGAGACAAGTATTTCAGTCTGTCGAAACTTTCCTGTTGAGGTGCATACCAATGCCATGTCAGGTTGCAGAAGTGTACAAAGTGGTGCAGTCACTTAAGACAGGTTCGGAATAATCTTAGCTACATATTGTACGACACCTAAAATGCGTTTGACCCCTGACTCGTCCTTTGGTGCTGGCATGTCTATTATCACTCGTACCTTCTCAAGGTCTACCTTAATACCACTGTTTGTAATTAAATGTCCGACGTACCTTACTTCAGGTACACGGAACTCCACTTTGCTCTTTTTAACTTAAAGTTCAATTAACGACATCTTTTGTAGCATCTGTTGTATCAGGGAATCATGTTTAGCAATGGTCTCACCCCATACTAGGAAGTCGTCTACTATGCACCCTACGCCCTTTAAATCCAAAAAAAAAAAACACTTTTGGTGCAGAGCTTATTCCACATGGTAAACGCAGGTATCTGTACCGACTAAACCGGATATTGAATTTCAACAGCTATGAACTGGGCTCATCAAGTCTGATGTGTCAAAATCCATGGGTTGCATCGAACTTCGAAAACGCGTTGGCTTGCAGAAGGTTTTCAATCACTTCGTCGACTGTGTTTAACTGGTGATGCTCTCTTTTAATTGCACGATTCAAGTCATTTGGGTCAATACATAGTTTTATCTTCTTGGGTTTACGCACTGTATGTAATCAGAATCCTAACTCTTAACTATTCCATTCTCAGAAGTTCTTTTTTCACTTCATCACGGAGTGCGACAGGGACCTTCCTCGGTGGATGAAGACCGGAGTAACAGTGTCGTCAGTGTTGATGTGGTGCTTTCCAGAAAGTTCACCGTATCCCTTAAAAATATCTTCATACGATTTCAGTAGGTTTTATTTCGACTAATCCTTGTGCTAGTGTACTCGCACATTAGATCCAATTTCTGTGCAGGCATTCTTTCCCAGAATTGCTTGAGTATTCGCATCCACTATGTCCTACTTTTCGCCACGCAAAGAACACTCCAAAGTCTTGATAACCTACGAAAAATTCTGTATTCTAGTTAGAGTCTTCATCGTCTGGTACTCCAACAGTGTGAATTTGTAAGATGGGTCTGCCAAACAGTAGTTTGCACAATGATTCTTATTGTGACAACGATGACGTTTTCCCAAATGCAGGACACGCATCTTTCATGTGTCCTCTTCCACAATTACGATATGACCTCACATTAGTATTGTCAGGCCTTTCCAGTTTTTTGTTTTGCATGTTTTATATGTTTACTATAATTTTGCAAGCTGACCTTTCTTCCACTTTTTGACTGGCTTATCGCCGTTACTGTTTGTTCTTCACTACCTTTCAGGAACTTTAACTGTCTCGCACTCATTTCCTGCGCCCTACACACATCTTTTGCCAATGTCAAATCAGATTCTCCGAGTAAACGGGCACGACACGCTTCATCCTAAATTCCACACACTCTTCTCTCTCTGATTAATCCGTCAGATTAATTCCCAAATTCATACGGATGGTTTTAGTTTTCAAATCCGTCACATAATTGTCAATGGGCTCATCCGGACCCTGGTTACACGTGAAAAACACATGTCTTATGTACGCTACGTTTTAACGGGGTTCACAGAATTCTTTCAATATAGTTTTCAAAACATCATTTTTATCAGCATCGATATCGTCGGTTGAGATCCCAAAAGTGTTATAGACTCGGCGTGCTTCAATGCCGGCCAGTGCAAAAATGTAGCCACCTATATTTTCTCGTTCTTCTCACCGATTCATATAGCCGCAAATTATATATCGAAAAATTGGATCCACTCCTTCCAATTTTCTGCAAGATTACTTCCATCGATAAATGGCCTTGATAATTCAGTTGCTCCATAATCCTTGCAGCTTCAAACTTCTGACACCATGTAAAGTCACAACACTCAATATGGCGTTCAAACTCTTTACTGAATATGATCACGTGACAAGATGCTTACATCACAAATAATCATTTTTGAAAGAGACTGTCGCTTATGTCAATTAACAAATTATAATGCAATAACATAACAATGACTGCTATGTTTTAAAAATGAAAACGTTAATTTCACAGCACAATAAACAAGATAGCTGTGAGCCAATGCTCACTAGTGATACCCCCGCTCTGATGTAAATATGCAAAATAAGCAAAGTCAACATTTAACAGAAAGCTGGCATCCGATTGGTACAGAAATATATTTCACAATATGGCATGCCTAAACAATAGTGTGTTAAAATTTCAAGCATCTGCGATAAATAGCTGCTAAGAAATCTTTGAGGAAAATTTGTTTGAAAATTTTGGCTAAAATAAACAAAGTACTCATTTAAGGTGTAATACCCCTCTGCTATTAATTTTACCATATCTTTTTTAAAAAATTTCATATTGATTTTCATGAAAGTCAATATCAATAGATTCAGCTGAAGTGAGGAAGAGCTGCTAGATTTCTCAAAAATTGATTATGTGTCTAATCATGTTTAATATGAAGAAAACTAGACATAGTAAATAGAAAAAGCAAAATTTTACCATCGCAGCGTAAAATTAAAAATATTAAATGTATATGAAAATAATATGTAGTTATATACATTGCCAATTCATATTAGAAAACATAATTAAGCAGTGCTTTTCAGTTCAGAATAGCACTTTGTTGCATAGGTTTGTAACAAAAATTGCTTTAATAAGCAAGAGTTATCTTTCTTTATCATATAGACTATTGAAGATTTTACATACATATTTCACATACAGTACTTGATAAATTGCCACAGTTTCTAATTAATCAGAAATGTTTTCTGTTTTTAAATTTGGATAAGATAATAGTTCATGTGAATGGATCCATATGTTTTAGAAATGCTAAAAGTGTAAATCAGTCATGAGAGCATTTTGTTATCACACTAAAAGGGGATCAAATGAATGATCTTCCAGTAATTGGTATGATCTCAATATAGAGATATATTGTCTTGAATAAAATGTAATATTATTATTTGTTTAATTTTGTTGTCACATATCTGCTCTCTCAGATAAGAAACCCAATATTCAATTTTGAACATTTGAAATGTTATGTTTCAAACGATGATAATTAAGCATAGAGTTTGCAATAGTCTTGGTCACGTTTTTCTCAATTATAATTCATTCACCTTTGTGAACGAGCTATAAATGGGGAGAGAGAGCAAAATTTCATCCAAAATTCTCTGGCCTAAAACATCTAACACCTACTGTTCATGTACTGAACTAGTACATACAATTTAGTAATATTTCTAAAAAAATTAATCCATTGGAGGAGGGAAGGGGTATACTTATAGACACTGCCTCATTAAAATTTTGATAAATATAATTCGCTTCTTACATTTTTTTGGTGAAAGTTTTCTTTACTTTTTTTCACTTGCCAAAAGTTTGGGTTTAGTTCGTTTGGTTCAAATTTCCTTTTTTTTTAAATAATTGAATATTAAATAAATGTCGCCTTCCAACACAAATTGGGGCCCAGCACTGCTTCCCTTATTGCTACATGCCTTAATAATTGTGAGTTAACAGAAACAAAGTGAGATTTTTTTCTACAGAAGTTATCTCTCTTATCAGAGGGATATTCCACCTTAACTGCAAGGTACAAAAATATATCCCACGATATGGCATGCCTTAACAAACACTGTGTAAAAATTTCAAGCATCTGCGATAAATAGTTGCTGAGATAAATGCGACAGAAATTTTTGTTACGGACGGACAGACAGACAGACAGACGGACGGACAGACACACAAGGGTAAAACAGTATACCCCCTTCGGAGTGGGGGTATAAAAAGCCAGAATTCCTGAATTACTAAGAAATTGCACCCCCTGAGGCAATGCATGGATTTTTCAAAATAGATTTTTTTTTCTGTAAGATAAAAATTTTAATAGGACGTGCAGCTTGCTGCATGTTGAAAACGATCGATTTGATTTGGGTCAGCTTAGATCAATATTTTCTTTTTTTATCCAGAGACGTCCGGGACAAATTCTCATGTGAACACGGAGCCTCTTTATGCAAGTGGGTGAGTTGTCGTTTTATTTACTGTACAGTGTAACTCTTAGTTTAATTTCTGTCAAACTGATGTTTTTGAAATGGTCAGTGCCGAGCAATTGGCGTTTACACACTCGAAATTAAGAATAAGATATTGATTTAAGAGTTGTAATTAGAAAATTGACATTTAGTACAAAATTGATATCTATAGTACATAAAAATATAGAAACTGTGTGCAAAACAATTTTGAACGTAACAATGCATATTATAGCTACCGGACTAGATCATGCTCTGGTAAATAAATTTTACCTGTTACGATAGGAATTTGTATCAATACTCGAAACAAAATCCAACATTGTTTTGAAGGCAATAAAAACAATTTTCTTAAATATGGGTATATACAGCAAGAAATTTTGAAGTAGACATATCTCAAGTGTCATGAACCTGAATCAGTTATGAATAATTGAAATTGTGTTTCTTTTCCATAGACTCCTTCTCATTTAACACTTGATAGCGCCTTTATGTGATTTAAATCAAACATATAATTTTTTACAGATTAGAAAAAAATCTGTGCAGATTGAAAATTTGCATAGTAGTTTATTGCATACTAATACCTGTGTATTTAATCATGATAAACTACAATACATACCAAAGCAATATATTGACAAAAACGGAGTCAAAGAGAAACGCGATTAAAAAAAAAGATGAACGAAAGCATTCTAATCCTTTTAAACGTCAACAACATACTTGAACGTATTCATGTTCTAAAATTGCTTTGTCGCCTTATACTTTTAAAAATAAGTTCTTAACAGTACCGTTTCAAAAGATCCTTGATAAAAATAAAAAGCGCAGCCTAGTAATAGTAACACAAAAGACTTCTTTAAATAAAATATTAAAGTACTGGAAGAGTATTATAATATTCAAATACCAATAACGTTACGCTAATGTAAACATTTAAAGTTTGTTCTTGGCAATGGCCCAAGTTCTAAAAAAAAAGAAAATATTATGTACATAAATCACGATTTGCAGGTGTCCTGACGACTTTTGATACAAAATGATTTATTACTGCACTCAGCAAGACTACACATTCTATGTAACTAACATTGCAGTAATATACGAAAACGAGTGAAGTATACTGAAGAGCACAAATACAGTTCAGGTGGTTAAAATGATGAGAGGTCCCGCAGGTAAACACAAACATCGTATAATCATTTTTTAAATACAGCTTCCCAAGACCTTACAAGTATTATAATAGAGCAAGGAGAAACATTTTTCTCTTGGTATAATTCCACTTATCATGAAATTGAGCCGCACAATTTTATTTTTATTTTACTCTGTGTTTTCATCATGTGATACCACAGAGACATAAATATCATGAATAATCAGCCTTCGTGTACATACAGAGAAGATCGCAGGAAGATAAAGACATTTTATGACCTTTTTATTTAGAAGTATCTAGAAGTTTGTTAATGCTTGATTTGCTCCATTCCAAGGATTAAAATTATACACTTTTAGATTTGTAATTTAAATAGAAAACTTTAAGGGTGAGAATTGTTAGTCGTCTTCTTAGTGACTGATTAACCTGTCGTCCAAGCAATTCTCTGCGTCCTGAATATGGCAGATATGAAGATAGTTTTTCACATTCAATGAGGATCGTACTATGAACATACACTTCGAAATTGCAGTCATTATTATATCATACATTATACCCGATCAGAGAAAAATTTTGCTGTATTAAAGAGCTAGAGCCACGAAGCATCAAAATGTGCCTTAAAATTTTCACAAAACTCAAGTTTGAAACAATACAAATTGTAATTACTTTTAATGTAGGGCACAATATTCTGCATCTATGCATATGAATTTTTTTCACTTCGGCCCCACCGTTTAGCACATGCGCATCATCAAACATACTATGATCGTTAAAAATAGCTGAAAATTGTAGATTTTACTGCAGTATTTCCCAATTTTGAATGTGGCCACAAATGAGTACCTCTTTGAAACATTTAAAACTGAGAGTTATTACATAAATGCTTCTGCCTGCAAAATTTCGTAGAGGTACTCAAGTGTGGCCAATGTGTATTTTACAAATTTTGAAAATTTTAGTAACAGAAAATAAAAAAGACCACTCTATTTTAGGGTAATTATTTGCTTCCTTTTTATTGAAATAGCAGAATTTAATTAATAATGATAAAGAATTATTTGTGATTATTTACAAAATCATCATTTTATTAAATATTTGAGGAAGAATTGCATATAAACTGAACTTTAACATGTTTTATCTAGTAATTTTATACTGTGGATTCATGCTTACAACGTGCATCATCAATGACGTCATAGTTTGACGTTTGCGACGTCAGTTGAATCTGTACATGGAATCTTGAGTTATTTCAGTATTTGGCCAATAGAATTTAGCAGTAAAGTATGCATTTTTAAAAAGCATAGTTTCTATGTACCACGGTATTATTCAATTGCAGTAGAGTATGAGATACATGAACATTGCTAACAAACAGAAAAAAATTAAATTGGCAAAGTTAACATTGTACGTACGTAAGTAAATATATATTCCTATACCTTTATAATTTTAGAATAAGCGATAGCATGTATAAGAAGTTAGTTGTGAATTTTTGTCAAACGGTGAAATGCATTAAACGAAAGGAAAGATGCAAGCGATTTTTTTTTTACACAAGTACGTGTTCCTGAATACCGCGGGAGAAAGACAGTCGACATCACGTGTAAACATGTAGGCCTACATATATGATAAACTTAACTTATTCCGTCAAAAAACTTGATTATTTAATTCCTAAGTACAGCTGTAATTGAATTTTAAGCCATCGTCCCTTGCATAAAAACATTTTGCCAATGCATACGTCTTTTCTTCATCAGCCACCTGTTGATCAGTGTTGATTCGTCGCGTGGTCAATGTATTTCCGGTGAACCGCTACATGCAGTTACACTCCTTTCTTAAAAGATCGATTGTGTCCGTTTCGATGAAGACGGCTTTTGGTGTACACAGCTTAGAATACTTTATTAGCATGTGCACTATATAGAAATCTAATCCTAATTGAGATGTCTTTGTTGATCATTTGTCCAATAAAATAAAAAAAACAACACCCTAAATGTGTGTAAATCGGTGACTTACTTTTGCCTATAAAATTCTCGATTGAAATTATCTTTGATTAAAGTTTTTCTTGTATGGCATATAAAAAAATTCAGTCTGCCGGGCCCTTTCTTTAAAAAAAAAAGCGATGAGTACAGAGAGATTTAAAACAGTATTTGTTTCCATTCAACCCCCCCCCCTTCCATACCCTCTGAAAAAAATGAATTTACGGCCGGGTTTATTATAAATCTATATATATGATAACACAGATTCTACATGCTTGCTATGAATTCGACTTTTCAAGACAATTTTACGACATTATTTATGTGCTACTGCTTGATGTTTTAAATAAAAATGTTCATTTTAACCTATCTTCGCTTCGAAATAGTAAACCCACATTCTCTCTCTCTCTCTCTCTCTCTCTCTCTCTCTCTCTCTCTCTCTCTCTGAAATATGATCTTAATTCTCAAGACATTTACGGATAGCTTATCACTTGGAACAATTCTCAAAAGACATGAATATCACTAGAAAAAATGAAATGTAAATGAATAGACGTTATGGCATTTATAAGGAATAATTAACTCATAAGAATAGTTTTAAAGAAATCGATATTCTTTTTTCAGTTAATTAATGAACATTAAAACACTGCTGTAATGTCATTTCCTTGTTCAAGCAGTCAAAATTTTTACTTGTGACAGTCCGATATATTAAAGAGCTTCTTAATGATACTGTTATTCTTTAAAATCGGACAGTCTTAGGGATCCACAATGATATTCATTGAAGTTATTTAAGTACGATATATATAGAATAATAGATACCCTTTTCCATATCACAGCTTGTATCAGCCCGAGACTCCAATATCAGCCCGAGGGCCGAAGGCCCGAGGGTTGATATTGGTCGAGGGCTGATACAAGCTGTGATATGGAAAAGGGTATCTATTATTATATTTATTACATACTTAGTAATAAATTTAAAAAGAAAACCTATCAACTTGCACAAATTGATTATTCATATCATTTGAAAAAAGTCTGGACATGTACATGTATTTAATAAAAATATGAGTTCTTTTTGTTTTAACAAACATGAAGCTACAGAACGGAATTTCATCAGGTTTTAAACGTTGACTGCTTTAAAACATTTGCTAGCATTTGAAGTTTTCAACTGCACTTAAAAATGTCGACTGTAACTGAAAATGTTTTATTTTTCGTCTGTAAACATGCAAAAATGTTGAAGCGAAAAAAGGCAGAGGAGTTCCGCAGGGGTGTGATACGGATCCGTATCAGCCCTGGAGGGCTGATAACCTGTATCAGCCCCGGAGGCCGATACGAATTTTGTGATGTCATCTGTATCACATGTGCAAAAAACCTGTATTTATTACTAAGTATGTAATAAATGCCTCAAACACTTATGTATCAAAAAATATCACAGTTATCGGCCCTATAACGGGCCTCGAAACTGTTTTATATTATTTCATACAGAACTGCTTTCGGCATACTAGTATATATATACATATACACAGTCGCTAAAAGGTTTTATTTTTCACTTGAACAGTTCGTGAACGGTGAGCGCACAGTGAGTGCACTCTAAACGAACGCAGTGAGTGCACACTGAGCCAAATTTGGATAGCGCTTATGAACGGTGAACTGTGAGCGAACGCAGAGCGCAAGCGCAAAGTGAAAGTTGAACGATATATGTACTCTATGTGAACGCAAGATAAACGATTTATTCGGAGTGCCCCGGGAGGTATTGTTTCGTTGGTAATCAGGAATATAAGCCTAAATATAATATTATCTGACTAAACAATATGTGAACATAAAACGAACGCAGTGAGCGCATGCAAGGCGAAATCTTTGTGAACGCACGGTGGGCGTTTTGTGAATGATGAGCGGGAACGGAGCGGAGAGCGCAAGTGAACGCACGGTGAGCGCACATGATCGCACGGTGAGCCCACGGGAAAATGGGAAAATAAAATAAATAAAACATTTCAAAGGACTGAACCCTGGCATCTAACTGCTGTAAAGCACCAGGATTGGGTGAAAATATTGAATCCTTGAAACAAGTTAAATAAACATGAAAATAATGTACACATACTGTTACAGTAATGCATCAAAATTCCAGATTACATATATCTCTATTAAATTCAATTACTGTATCTCTGTCATATTTATATATTTAATTTTAATATTTTGTTATTACATTGGTAGAATTCAATGATTAATCCTCAGTTATACACTGCGCATCATCAGCATTACTTCAGGCAGTTTCAAATTGCAGAAAAAAGAACTTTTAACACACCGACATATTTAAATGTACCGCTGTTATATTGACCTTCAGCACTAGTCCCTGTAATATTTTTTAAACTTTATTGTAAATAAGCTTTTCATGGTATTTTCATCAATAAATTTATTTTCATAAATTAATTATAATGTCTACAGGATAATTTTATTTGTTTTTTGTTTATTTTATTAGATTTAAGTCATCCGTAGTTTTATCATTTCGTGACGTTACTTAACAAAAATGACGTCTGTTCTACATTTTTCATCAAAACAATGCCATATTGTAAACTCCGTTTATAAAAAAGTATGATAGATATCGAAAAAAGAAAAACAGTTATGAAAAGCTACGATTCTACCCTATATTTTACCAAAATATGGTAATTTTTAATGATAGGGCAATTTTTGATGCTTCGTGGCTCTAGCTCTTTGAAATACCAAACATAGTGGATTTTTAACCAAAATTTTGCTGTATTAAATTTGAAATACCAAACATAGTGGATTTTTAACTAACTGTGTGAATTTATTAATCTACAATACTTTAAAAAACATTAAACTCTCGAAATGAATAGGGTTTTCATTTAATTAAGTATGGACATTGAATAATTTTAAGCGTTAATGCTTTCTTGAAGCCTTGCCCATCAGCCTTTGATCACTAACAGTGATGCTTAAATGTGTATCTCTCAAGCAACAAGTACAAAAGTTGTACGAAAGATGTATAAATGTTTTGTTTTGACGGGTAACAATGCTTGTTGTTGAGTATAAAACTATATAACTGAAACTGTAAATACAACAAAATAACAATGTTCCAGATGGTCTTTTTTCGTCTTATGAAATATAGACAATGACCACTTGGTAAAAGGAATTCAACTTGCCATTCACCGTAGAAGTATTCCATGAATTTTAAAAGGACACATTTTTTTACAATGTCAGTAGAGGTTAAACAATAAAGTTTTTGTTAGTTTTGTATCGAAAAGAGAGATCTAAACTTTTATTCTCAGATTAATTTCAAATGTGTATCTTTTTCAGATTGATCATTTTGTTCGCTTTGTTTACAAAACTAACTCAACAGTCTATTTTGAAAGATCTGAGAAGACGTGTATCAGCACTGCAAGCAAATGGTGGCAATGATGAGCTATACTCTATTGTTGTACCCCTCATGCCGAAAGATATGACAATATTAAAATGCCGTGAGCATATATCGGCTTATGAAGAGGAAGAGAAACATTTGTTCTACTTTGCATTGTTTAAACCGCAAATAGAAAATCCAAAAAGAAAGTTGGATTGAAAACGCCAAAAGAGATATAAGAAGCATAAGGAAAAATGCAGTTGCTCCATCATTGCGTGAATGTTATGCAGTGAGCGAGGTTATCTCCAGAAGCGTCGTATTAATGTATGAATGTGAAGAAGAAGGATTCATAGGAATAAAAATTGAACCTGTGATCCGTGAGAAGGACGATGAAAATGACCATCCATTGATACTTTTCTAACGATTTGAGAGAGAAAATGTCCATTTCATACGATGTGATGAAAACATCGATCGTTATATAGACTGTGGTTTAAAAATTACAAATAGAAAACATTCAAAATGTGTAGACAAAAGGTTTCGCAACAACTTTGAAACTTTAACACATTTTCTACTAACAAAAGATAAAATATTCTTATCTTTTTCAACATCAAGCTATTCAGATGTTTCTTCAGTAGAAATAACCAATATGTATGATCTTTTTGCTCAGATTATTTACGGATCTCCAAAACAAGAGAAGGATGTTAAGGAATTCCTAAAAACACACGTAGAAACTGAGGATTTTATACAAGTTTACATGCAACTGGTAAATGTTGAAGAAAATATTTCAGAGAACATTCAGAAGAACGAAAAGAATGCAGAAACGCTTGGGAAACAATTATCAAAAGATGCGTTCAGGAAACAATTGACTGATTGGAAATCAGCAAAAACAGTACATTTATTTGCACTAGCAAGTATTTTTAATGCTGCGATTTATGTTGTTTCTCCAAGAGATGTTTCAGGCAGAGAAGAGTCAAATTTGTATCTTCCAATTTGCGGTAGTTACTTGTATACATTTGAATCTCCTTTGGTTTTCAAAAGCAGCAAAGAAAGTCCATCTTTTAAATATACCTCAAAGAAGAATGTCTTTGCCGTCAAAATACTCCAGAAATCATTGGGCAGTTCCCCATAGCCAACAACACAATAGATCTTGATCGAATTCGATCGCTGGGTGAGTAAATTTGGTTGAAATATCGTATTTAGAATTTATAAAAGAAAAAACTGAGTATATATTGAAGCAGGTTTCTCTTACAGGCAAAGAATTTTTTTTTGATTGAAAATTAGAATTATACACACGTGTCACATTATTTTGCAACACATGTATTGACCAAGAGGTAATCCAATTATATATTTTCATTATCGGAAATGTCGGATCTAAAACCAATTTCTTAAGTGTCAAAAACCAATTCATCGATGAACAATTATATTTAGAAACATCAGAAAAAACAATACCATCGTCAAATGTACATTAACATTATTTCAACAAAAGCTGACATAATAGTTTGAGAGTGCACAAGGAATTAATCATTCCTCAATCACTACTGAATTCAAAATCCACCGATATTCCCAAAAATTGACTGACATTGTCTGACATCTACTGTATAACCACTGTACCCTACTGTAAATCCACTGTACACCCACTGTACAGAGCTACTGTACCACACTGTATCCCACTGTACCCCACTGTACAGAGCCACTGTACTCCACTGTACTCCACTGGACAGCACAGTACCTACCCACTGACCAGCACTGTAACTCACTGTACACCACTGTACGGGGCACTGACCAGCACTGTACCCCACTGTACACCACTGTACAGGGTACTGACAAATACTGTACACCACTGTAACCCACTGTACCTAGTATGTTTTTATAAGTTATTATGTTTAAACAATGAATTGAATATTTACTTTATTTGAGACCAAAATCTCTATTTGTTTTTATTCTTTCCTATTGCTTACAAAAGAGAAAATGTGCTTCTATTTCTTTAAGTTCATATATAATTACATGCGCGGTCAGAATTCTTTCCAGGGAAAGGGCAGGGATACTTGTTTTCTGGGGAAGCTTAGACATATTTTGGATAGTTGTACTATGTAAGTTTAAAAAAAATAGAATTATCCTCTGACCCCCCCCCCAATCCTCCGATCGACGCATGTATTTATCTAAAAACTCGGAATCCAATTATCATACAAAATATAGCAACTTATTCAATAAAGGGGAACATATTTTTATATATTTCAAAATCAATGTTTTAGTAACTAAATATGTAGTTGATTTTTTTTAGAATGAATTTCATTTAATCAATATTGTCAAATAAATATTAGTGTATATGTTACATTAAAGTTTTAAAATTAAGAGAATTTAAAACTATGAATTACAATTTATAGATAGTTTTAAATTATCTGAATTTTAAAACTTTAATGTAACATATATGTGGAGGAGGGACAAGTTTTTTAACGATAAAAAAATTCCATCATATTGCTCAACATACTGAATTTTTTTTTTTTCAAAAGAGAGAAGATAACTGGTCTGGACTTTAAAATGTCTTTGAAGTTTTACTTCACAGGAAGATCAGCGAGTCAGTATCTGTGTATAGTATACATACTTTTAGTAGATCAAAAGGTGTGAATGTCCCAATATTCAACCTTGTAAATTGTCAGTCTGACACCTTGTTCAAGATATTATGTAATTTCCTTATAAGGGTATTTGTGGTCTTTAGAATATTAAATCCATTTGAAATATATTTTTTTTAAAAACATAACATGTATGAATAAACGAAATATTCTATGTATTAATCATTTTATATGCGTTTTTTTATTATTTAAATCAAGTCGGATATTAAACATGTTAAACATTTATTAATCCTCAACCCCCCCCCCCAACACCAGTCGCTGATATCAAAATAAGTATTGTGTTAAATTAAAAATGAAATATGATGATAACGAACAGTGCTCAAATAATATTTCACCCTATTACGGTACTTTTAATTATATACTTTTGAATTTGAACACTGTTCATTATCAACACATGTAATACATCTACATGTATCTTCTCTTGCACAGCCAAGAATGTTGCCATGATATACATGTAGTAAAAGTTTTAATAAGAAAAAATATACCCCCTCCTTCCCTCCCTCCCTCCCTCCTCTCCCTCTCATGTTGTAACTATTCTCCTCCAAAGTCAGGAAGGCATACATAAGCCCCCAGCGCAATATTTTTGCTGCATCACAATTTAATTTTAGCATCTCTTCAATTATAAGCGACAGCTTAATTAATAGGCAAACATGTTTATTTTCTCTTTCCGTAATAAGTGAATTGTGTAAGGGTCGGATAAATGAGAAAAATAGTTTTATTATTCAGTAATTGAAAATACGCAATTTATTTTTGAATCATGTTGAATGTATATGAGCTAATAAATTTCACAACGATGAATGAGCATGCAGCCCAAAACATGCATACAAAATTTTCTTTTTTAAAACAAACTTATGGGCCATTAAAGCTGTATTTACTGATTATACACTTAATTGGAACTTGTTGAACGAAAACGTCACTCCATGGAAAACGAACTCCATTAGTTGTCATCGTATAATGGCTGCCTTTACATCCAAGTGAATATTTTTACTGATCGTATGGTTTTCTTATACAATTATATTTGTTAAAATTAACGTCTTAAACAATGTCAAGTGCTAAACACAATGAACTGAGTTAAATCTTTAAAGCAGAATTAGTTTACTGATTTTTTTTAATTGTGCTTTACACGCGTGCTCGGACGACATTTCCGTATAAAATCGCTTCGTATGGTCATTAAAACAAAAAGATATTTAAACTAAGACGAATTCTGACTAATTATTTATATCTTGTGTAATATTTGCTTCCTGTGTATAGTGATTAGCAGCGTTCACGATCGCAGGTAGACTTCAAGCCCCGGAGGCTTTCACACCCCTAGAAATTAAGCCCCGCCCTCACCTGAGATTTACCACCCGGTAAAAAAGTTCGGCTTTTAAAACGATCTTTCGTTTTTTCTTCTGTTTTTTTCTTCATTTACTGAAACCAGTATATTGTATCATAGCAAACATTTCAAATCTTCTATAAAATCTCTCTCTCTCTCTCTCTCTCTCCATGCTAACGTACGAATATTTTAGTATTTAAATAAAGTACTACCGGTAACATGTAGTAATGTTGACAGCGGCTAAATCTACATATTGGCATTAAAAAAATTAAAGTATGTATTTATCTTTAGTTTCGGGATCAAATGATTTGAAGTTCGTTATTCAATGATTGTCTTAAAAATTCTTAATGATTGAAAGTCAACGCTAAAAAGTAATATTTTATATCGACAGTGTACTGTCTCCTTCTTTGTGTATGTCTACAGAAAAAAATCTGTTGTCTGTCTGGGAACAACGAAAAACCCGGAACTAACAGAAAGGCTCAGACTATACACACGGCCGGGTGACTGTGTCAAGGTGTGAAAACTGACCACCTGTGTATATGTGTTTGGGCCTAGGAATAAATAGAATTAAACGTAGGGGAAATACACTGTTAAAACAAAAAATCTGAATTTTCGCTTTTGATTAAATAAAATGATTGGGATCATAATCATTTAAAATCTGTCTTAAAAGATTATTATAATTCACTTACATGTAGGACTAGTTTCATGTAATGTTTACACAAAAGTGGGATTTATTATATCTATTTAATAGTGATTACACATCGAGGTCAGAATTTAAAAAAAATGCATTAATTTTTATAACTGATTGCTTAACATGAATTGCTTCGACACAACACAGTACTGCAAGGGGTATCAAGTGGATTCGGGAAGAAAAAGGGGGGGGGGGGGGATGGTGATATTATCCATATAATTACATTTCATTTTTCGACTTAAAGTTTGCAGATATTTTTCTAAAACCACGGAGTTGGTTAGCAAAAATAAACGTAAGACATAAAGAAAAATAATCGATATGTAAAAGAAGCAGATTAATAGACAATCATTTTCTTATTATTCTAATCGATTTCTGATAAATGAATCTCTCTCTCTCTCTCTCATGAATTTTCTAGTGTTAAAACTTGAGGCCCCGAGTCAGAAAGGTATAAGCACGTTAAAATCCCCTTACGGCATTACAACCGCCACTTCCAACATAGATTTTATTGTGAACTTTGACACCAATACAATATTGTCAGAAAGTGATATACCTGTAATCTCTTTCTCTTTCTCTCTCTCTCTCTCTCTCTCTCTCTCTCTCTCTCTTTCTCTCTCTCACATTATACAAAAAAAGTGTGTAGCATAGGGCATTTTATAGATCTTATTTCTTAAACTCATATATTAAGAAAACTGTACAGCTACGCATATTACAACATGTGACAACCTTCCTTGATTTAAATCCTTCCTTTGATTTCTTGCTGAAATTAATGATACAGTTAATTACCGCTTAATATGTCACTGATTATGTTTAAAATTTATAATGTATTCTGCAGTAGGTGTTATTTTGTAAAATAAAACCCGACATTTGCAATGTATATTTAAATATGTTATCTTCAAAATGTACCTGTGTTGTCAAGCGGGCAGTCATGATATTTGGACATGTGTACAAAAAAAAACAAGCATGGATATATTTTATGGATTCTGCTTTTAATTGACTGTTTTTAGTGGCTAAAACAGAGCTTATGAGACACAGAGAATTAGCAACCTGATCATTTAAACGAGGGCTTGTCATATATCATCAATAAGAAATGATTATGTAACCTTGCTGGTGGGGGGGGGGGGGTATTTTCGAATGACTGGCAGAATGAACATAATGACATGTACTTTTTTAATAATCAGATTCAGCATGTAAAATTCAATACTTTCACCTTATAGCTAGGGAAATTATCATAATTTTATGATCGTAACATTCAATAACAATAGACATTTATCAATAAAGAAAACGTATTAAATAAATTTAACGACCTGTTGCATTCTTCTGTCAAGTTGTCTGTATACATAATGATAATGCTATATACAGTATAATAAAAATAAATATCGAAGAAACAAAATATACTGAAGATTTAAAAATCTGATTTTTTTCTCAAATTAATAGTACAGTGCCGTACAGTGGGGTACAGTGATGGTCAGTGCCCGGTACAGTGGTGTACAGTGGGGTACAGTGCTGGTCAGTGCCCTGTACAGTGGCGTACAGTTGGGTACAGTGGAAGTCAGTAGGACTGTACAGTGGTGTACAGTGGGATACAGTGATGTTCAGTAGAAATGTACAGTGGGGTACAGTGGGGTTCAGTGGAAGTCAGTGAAATGTACAGTGAGGTACAGTCAATGTACAGTGGATGTCAGGCAATGTCAGTCAATATTTGGGAATATCAGTGGATTTTGAATTCAGTAGTGAATGTTTCAGTAAAAGGATAAACCCGAAAGCTCTGTTTTACATTAAATAGTTAAACAGTTACTTATTTATAAATAATATACACCTAATCAATTGATTAAAAACAATAAAACAGAAAAAAAAGTGCTTATTGTTATTTTGGTTTCAGAATTAATGCCTTGTTGTCCACCCTCTAGTCGTCATGGGCTCCATCAACATTACAAACACATACTGGAAAAGAACAAGTTGATCTATCAGAGAGATGATACACCATGGCCTGGAGGGCTATCTGATGACTACAAACATATCAACGACATTTTAGCAGAAGAAGGGAGGCAATTAGAGCTATTGCTTGGCGGAAAAGGAACACTAGCAAAATGCATAAGCAAAGATGTATTTGGAAATGAAGACGTAGAATTACCCATGAGGTGCGTATAAATAATGGTGAGTTTCAAAGTTTGATACAAAGTATAGATTTTATCAACTGTAGCGATTCAGTATATAAAAATGACGGAATATTTAACTTCTTTGCAGTTTTCCGGAGAACAATTTCGAACGGTCTCTTCAGATAGCAGCTGACTGGACGGGGTTTCCAATATACATTTTTCAAAACTCTAAGGAAAATTTCAGTTGGGAGATTAAAACTCCAACGACCTATGTCAAAGCAAAAAATTGCCGATACTTTATAACACTATTCGTCCAGAAGAAAAATGGAAGAGAATATGTTGATCGAATCATTTCAAAGACTGGATGTAACTGTATGCTGGCCCCTCCATATGTTGCCAAAAAAGTCGATGGTAAAGTGAAATGTTTAAGCAGGATCACAATAATATGTTTCATAGTTAAATAGATAGGTACATGTAGATGAGGTCGGTAGATGAGATAGACAGACAGACAGACAGATAGACAAATGGATTGATAAACAGATAAACCGATAGCAAGATGGATATCAATATTCCTTTTGCATTTTGATTGCCTTTAATGCTGTAATATTTATGTTAAAATACATAAATCATCGATATGACCCAACACACTAAGTAAAATGTTTGATTACAATATTGTATCTTTCTTTCTTCCTCTCATGCTGAAATATGATTTAATATATATTTAACAAGAGTCTCATACTGGGTAAAATTTCAGTTTTCAATTCTTATACAGTTTCAGAAAATCAAGATATAGGAAAAAACAAACGACATCGGCCGCTTATTACGTTTTTTCCAGTAAACCCTCCAGAAAACTGGTTTTGTGATGATGTACGTAGAGAAATGAACATAATTCCGATACATTCTGAGCTTCGTCTTGTCATGGAAAGAACTGACATGGAAGACCGTATGATAGACACGATTTCCGATTACACCCATTCCTTGTATCGATGCATGAGCAAAGATATATTTGGCAGTGAAGAACAATACCAAACAATCATGCAGGAAGTAACAGCAGAAATTAAAGAAAATCCAAACATATATGGTCCCCTTCTAATTGCAGAGAAAGAAAGTGCTGATAGAGAGTCCTTGAAAAACTTCAAATACCGAGACCATAAAGTTTTGGATGCTTTTAGATTTCGTGATACAATACTTAAAGAGTCTGCGACTTTCTTCACTGAGAGAATTGAAGACGGGATGACATTACAGGATTTAGAAATGATCGCAGCAGCAACGTGTTACCAAGTACCAATATATGTTCTGAGTGCTAGCATACATGAAGACAGAATTGAAACAGAATGGAAGCTCTATAGTCAAATCAGAAGACGAAAACAGCCTAAAGATTTTCTGAGAAGACAACAATATTTAGCTCATATAGATGCCGTTTACAAATGCCTATTTGATGCTGAAAATGTTTCAAAGTTTCACATTACTCTCTTCAGGACCTTTTCAGGACAATTTCACAGAATTGCAGCCAGGTACAGAGTATGTAACTGTTTGATGGACCCACCAGTGGCTTTTGTACCGCAAAAACATAAACATGATAATCAATCAGGTAATTACCCATGAAATAATAATTTTTTATATGTTCAGAAATGTTTTTGCAATTTCATTATTTTATACACTTATATGAATAACTAACTCAAGTTTTAAATAAAAACTTTTATTTTAAGACTTTAGGATATTCTACGACACAAACCTTGCTAAATCTACACTAACTACCGCAAAATTGGCACTGGATATGTGGATGAGATGCAACATGGCTTTAGAACTTCTGTGTAGCGAGATCATTGATGAATTAGAGGGACGGAGACGAAATGTAAATATTTCAACTATTGTGGGGTCTTCAGTAGGCATTGCAGGATCAGCACTTGCCATTGCAGGAGTTATTGCAGCTCCATTTACAGCGGGAGTGTCCCTTGGTTTGACAGTTGGTGGAGCTGTTATTAGTTCTTTAAGTGGTGTAACTGTTGTGGGATCAACAGTAACCGAAGTAGTCTTAAACAGGGATGCAAATGCAAAGTTTGACCGCTATTACATGAATTTTCGCGAACGATCTAGAGTCTTGGAAGATTCCTTGAAAAAACTCCAAAAATTAATTCAAGTAATACAGGAACGGACCATGCATACAGACGATGCAAATGGGGTGGATGCAACAGCACTTCAAGTTGCAGCTGGAACATTGTCTATGATCAGGGGTATACCTATAGCAGTTGCACGCGTAGTCCTAAGCGCTGCTTCATTTGCCGACATTGTACTGCCTCCTTTTACAGCTGTTCTTGATGTAGGTTTCCTAGTTTATAGTGTTTACAATCTAGTAAAGGGATCGAAGACAAATGTCACAGAGAAACTGCGGTCTTTTCGATCCGTTCTGAGAGCATCAAGAACCCAGCTGAGGATTATGGCGTACGGAAGCAAGATCAAATATTTGCAAAATCCGTCTAATAAGAAGTGAAACGTAATTGTTATATTTTCATGAAAATGCATAGGAATAATTGACATCGTCGTTTATAAAACGCTAAGCGTTTTATAGACTTTGCATCCGAAGTTTGATTACACTAAAAGTTATTTGTCTCTGCTATTCTAATATTGTTTTCTAGTTTGATATATGTTTATTATTTACAGTTGTCTCTTTATATAATATTTTTCACTTACACTTCAAATCTACGGAATCATTTTGCAAAAATCTTTAATTTACTGGTATTCGATCATTTAATCTTCATTGCCAAATTCTGTTTAGCCAATATCCCTGACCTTATTGTGTCTATCAATCATAAAGCAATTTTTTTATAACATTGTCATAAATGTTTTCAGTAAGTTATTTGAACATTTATTTTTAATTTGACCACGTACGGACTACAATTATTAACACCTCTAGCGCCAAACGATGATTCCTTATTTCATGTACTTACAGAAATACCTATATAAATATTTTTACTTACACGTAAAATTCAGATTTATTCAAATTCTTTCAATTTTTCTAACATCCAAATCCCGCATGTACCCCAGCAATGTGCGTAATTATGTTAATTTATTGTGTAGAATGTGTAGTACAAGACAAGTGCGATATACGTCACTTTTATCCATTTGTCAATAAAAACGAATAAAAAAAAATTAAAACTGTACTCTTATAATAGACAAAAACACTTGAAATTGTAAAGAACAAGCGCACTAAGTTCAAATATAAATGATATTTTAGTAATATATGCTGTTGATGTTATTTTGTCGAAAACAGCATTAAATTGAATTCAAGAATTCGTTATTTCAAATTTAATTTGTTAAAACAGATTTTAAAATGTGAAATAACGAATTCAGCGAATTTGTTATAACAGATAAAATTCGTTATAACGAATTCCTAAGATTTGTTATAACAAATTTATTTCGTTATAACGGATTCAACAATTAGTTATAACGATTTAAATTTGTTTTAACAAATTCAAGAATTCGTTATATCAAATTCAAAAATATTTTTGATAGGTCCTAAATGGGCTTCCGTAGTTATCCGATATTTTTCACTAGTATTTTTTGGGAGTTCCAACACAACGGTGTCACCTCCATCATTGATACCTCCAACTCAAATAAATACAGCGGAGGCACTGTGTCATCCCCGTCCATAACAATTCGCAACTTTACAATAAATGACATTGGTAGTTACAGATGTTCTACGAGGAACTCCAAAGGCACTGCCCACAGTCCAGTCATGGCCTTTATGGACGTACCCAATGTAAATGTTATATGTTAAATATTTATTTTATAGGTACAGAAAATTTTACAATTTTACAATAGAGTTTCAGGTAGTCAATTTCCATGTTTTTTAGGGGGAGGGGGGGGGGGGGTACAAGGTGGAAAGAACTATATATGATATTATATATGTAATATATGAGTTAAATGTAGCCCTCATAATTCGCCATTTTTAAAGTGTTTCGGGTACAATAAAATGTTGTGTTATTTTTTAGAAGAGTTATTATCAAATATATTTTTCACCTATTTATATGAATAATATGATTTATTTGCACTCACAAGCAGTATATGACGTCAGAAGTGACGCTATTTTATAATTCAATCAAAATCAGTCAAAAATTGACATTTTACTTATCTTTTTATGAATGTAAAATATAAAGCGCATGATTAAAAAGGGAAATTTTTTTTGGCACTTATTAGCCTTGACTAGATACATCTCTGATTGAAATATTTTGTTTGTGTAAGGTAACTCCGTACCTATAAAATCATGGGTTCAAAGTTAAAAACTTAACTTTTTTCAACTTATTGGACTTGAATTTCATCAAAAAATAAATAAAATATATATGTATCCATACTATTTAAGGTGGCTCGACACACCAATGCATTATTTGATGGATCGATGAAGAATTCTCTTTGAGAAATGATTATTCAAAAATGACACCTATATCGGCCTCTGATTATTTTATATGAATTTTTTTGTATTTTTTTATAGAAACCGGAAACATCGTTTTAGCTGCGAACAAGATATATTAGAGCTAAAAATTTGTTATCAATTAATGCACAATACAATTATCTATAAATACATATCAAAAACGGCCAGATAAACTTTGAAATATTTTTGTAAAAAAAATAGGCCTTATTTATGAAAATGAAAAAAAGGGATTGTAGATATTTTTTAAATCTATGGATAAAAACTGCAGATAAACTGTTACTCGCATTTAACAATTGCTGTACAATCATATTTCAAAAAGAAATTGAAACCAAATAGTGAAATTAAAGTATAAATGGAAAATTTTAAAATCGAACCGATCCCGATTGTAATATAACTGATCCCGAACGAAATCACATAAAGTTAGAATGAATCAGAATTTTGCAAAAATTTCAGGGTGTTTAGCAAAATGGTTTCGTCTTTTACTAACTTCATAATTTATATCAATTACTTAGAAAAAAAACTGCAGTTTATTTGTAAAATTTCAATTTTGAAATAATTCTGATCGGGATCAGTTTTTTTCAATCGGGATCTGTTCAAATTTGATAAATAGCAATTTTTCCAAAATTTCGCATTTTCATTTCAATTTCTTTGTAAAATATCATTGTTTAGTAAATAGTTTATGTGACTATATGTTATTTTTAAAATTTTATCCATAGATTAAAAAGATAATAAAGAATTACAATTCTGATTTTCAGAAATATTTTTTTAATTAAAAAATTAAACACTTGACCAAACGATCTTTGGCATGAATTTATTTATAATCATATTATACATTAATTGAACAACAAGTTTTAAGCTCTAATATATTCTGTTTGTCTGCAAAACAGTTTTTCCTATTTCACTGAAAAAATACAAAATATTCGTATAAAATAACTGAAAGCCGATATTGATCTCTGTTTTGTGGAATCATGTTTCAAAAAAGATTCTCTATCGATCCATAAAATAAAATTGTGGTGTGTCGAGGAACCTTAAGATGTAAGGTAATAAAAACCAAAGGCTGAAATTATCATCTGAAAATCACACTTTTTTTGTTTAAAGATTAAATATTAGTGGATGGATACTTGTTTGTCCATTTAAATTTTATTGCTAACTATGCCAGAAAACTAAAATTAATTTAAAAAAAAAAATTGTTTACATTAGAAAAATTATAGCATTTCGATATATCACCTAGAGAATAGTAGAAAAGAGTTATTTCCCTTTGTCATGATTGAATTATGTCGAATATAAGGATGAAAAACGCTTATTAAATATATCCAAGTAAACATTGATTTGAGTTTTTGATGTGCACCTATAATAACATAGAAATTACAAATCTCCTTGCAAGAATTTTAATGAATCCATGGTTTATGTAAAATGTATGACGTCACAGGAGGGTGGATTTACTTTAAGCATGCGCTCTATGTTTTCTGAATGAACTACTGTTTGAAAACAAGCTGTTTAATGCTAAAATGGCGGGAAAAGGTTATCTTTACGATGTCATATTTCTAAATTGTGGGCAGTTGAATCAAATTGAACATTATGTAAAAACATCACATATATATCCTTACAAAGAAAACAAAGAATTACAGTAAATGATGTTCATTTTATGGGGCCATTTAAGGCCCATATCATATATAGTCCTTTGATTTCAATTTTTTTAATTGATTTAATCATAATTTTTCTAGGTAATATCTCAGTATCGACTCTTTCAACAGTAACGGGTGTAGAAGGTCACAACGTCACATTAATTTGCAATGTCTCTTCTATCTACCCACCTGTAATCTCTGTTACCTAGAAGTTTAATGACATTGCAATAGACACTCTGTTAGGAGTGAAATACCAGGGCGGATCTATCTCCGCACCCTCATTATTTATCAACAATCTGAATGCTACTAACCAAGGCAACTACACTTGCTCTGCCACAAATGTGTTTAATACCAGACAAGCATACGTATATCTAACTTTGGCAGGTAAGTACCGTTTTTGGCAAAGTGATGAACATGATAATGCATGAATGGTAATGTTTGGTATTTAAATCTGGTCCCGTTTTACGGTTGAAGATTCGTGTGACTGTGCCTGTGGGACATATTACGATTGTACTCCATCTTTGGTTGGAAAGCAATGTCCATGCACAATAAGCCTCTGGAAAGTGGCAATCACTGCAGTGATGTTGATAGGTGCTTTACTTGGAATAGCTTTGCTAGGCTACAAAATTTACAAATGTAAATCCAAAAGGTAAAGTTTGTAATTGCTTTTACCTTCAGAATAAAGTCAAATCTTTCTACATGGTAATACATCTATATACAAAACTATAAAATTCAGTGTAGAAAATATTCTTTATTCACATCCTTTACATCCACTTGTATGAATTTGAAAATGAAATAGTTTCATGATAATCATATCAGTTTATTTGATAAGTAATTTATAGTAAATTGCATATCATTAAAATATCGACGGAGTATATTTTTTTTCTTTTTCAGATCATCTTTGTATTCTTCTCGTGTAGAACCTGAAATTGATTTATCACAGCTGATTGTTTATGAACGTGATAATTAGATTCTAATAAAAGTAAAACTAAGCATACGTTGCCCTTTCAAAAAAAGATATATTGGCGATTCAATAGTCAACAATGGGCATATGACTATCGGTGCACTCTTTTCCTTAAATGAAAAAATATCATGGATGGCAATAGGAATGAACTGAGGAAGTAACGAAATACTCTCCCTTAGGAGAAAAAAACGTTATTCTTCCTGTTGATTTCATTCTGTTTTCATTGATAGTTGTCTCCCTATTAATGTTTTGATATATTTAATTTAACAAAAAAAAACGCTATAACAACCCTTCTGAGTAATATACTTGAAAGGAGACAGAGAAGTTAAATGGGTGTACTTTCATGGCTTTATTAATAATACATATGGTATAATTATAATAGATAATTAAACACAGTTAATTAAACACAGTTGATTACAAATTACACAAAATATACGAACAATTATGAGATTACAATCCAAATATCAAAACAATGGATGGAAGTTCACTTATCAACGAATAATTGCATCAGAATAGAATTAAACTAAACCCAAGTAAAACTAAATTTCTTATTGTGTACGTCGACAGATGTTATATCTTTGTCTTCTTCCACTTCTAAAATCAAGTGGAACTAGCTTTAATTCACGCAAAAAAAAATGTAATTCTTTGTATGTTAAGTACAGTATCTCGAATGATGTCCAGATGAATTTATAACCTTAAAGATAAAATTGTCAATGAAAAATGCAAAACAACTTCCTTAAACATGTAATTAATTAAACATTTTATCCAATACTTTACTGACGACTCGTGCAAGCAAATAGTACAGTCTTTAGTTACTAGCTATATGGACTATGCCAGCAATATCATGTACGGATTAATGTATGTACCATCGTTTGAATTAATAGAAATGAAAATGAAATTATAGATTCATTTAATTGCTCGGGAGTGTCATATACAAATTGGATTTTTGTAAACAACACATTAAAATACCATCTATTATAAATAAATTTTATATTTTTGATTCAATGTGAGGATTTTTTTATTTATACTTGTCTATTGAAATGCATGCAAGGTAACGGGACATAAGCATACCGATAAATTGTACTTCAGCACAGTCTTAATTTTAACTCATTTGGTTATTGATTAAAGTGTGCATAATCTCTTATATTATTTCTTGTATTTTGTTATTTCTTTTCTTAGCAATAAGTTTATATTTAAATTAGAAGAAACACACAATTTTAAATTTGGCTTGAATATAATTATTCTTTCAACCGATATCAAAACATTGGTCAAATAATGCAAACCAAAACACGAGTGGTGCAGTGTAACAATACAAAAGGACCACAGTATTCAAATGTTGAAGTTTAAATTATTTGAACTTTAATTTCATTATCAACTTTTAAAATATAAACAAAATTTAACAATTATAATTCTATTTGTACAATGATTTACTGAAAAAAAAATCGATTTCAATTATTACAAAAGCTGAGAAGACTTGAATCTGCGTGATCCAGAAGAAAACACTAGCCAAATAAATTCATTTGTGTAAACAAATTATTGAACTAATTTGATAACAACTGTATTTAAATGGCTAAAATAAAAGTAATGTTTGAATTGTTCGTTGATGCCATTTTAGACATGTTTATACTGACTGATTTTTATCTTAATTAATCTGAACTTAAGCTACTTTGAAAGCACGAACACAGATGACTTTCGCATATTTAGCGTAGGATATTTTGAAAGTAGATATGGAACATTCACATATATAAAATATTCGGCTGTTTTATTTTGCCGTTCGTGCTGATGGATAAATATTCAATTTAAGTACTCTTATTAAGTTATCAATTATCATTAATTGAATGCTTCAAAAGCGAATATATATAAAAGTTAAATGGCTTCTTTGGTGTTCCGTACGTACAAAATTACATGACTATCTAACAAGGGAAATGCATTTTATCTACTAGTATCCTTATACATTGATGAATTACTATGTTTTATTGATTAATTAAATTCATGTAGTATAATCCCACATCGTTAAATTAGAAAGAATTTTTCACACTGAAGGCACTTCAGGTCAATTGAAGATAATTATAGTTGATATTCAAATTATTGACTTCGTGTTTAGTTTATCATAGATGTAATATTAGTTAGTGCCTTTCTGCAGGTAAATGTCCTTGCGCAAGGTCACGAATCATATCGATCTTAATGACCTTCTATGACGAAAATGAACATACCTATGTAAACTCATTTCACTGACTGATATATTTGATAATGGGAATTGTACGTGCTGATTAAGTAAACGGCTAACAAAATCTTCAACTTCACACCTTTAAAAGAAATAAGTATTTCAATAAGAATCCTTTACACGCCTCGCTTTGAATTGGAAAATTCTTATCACGTTAGATTTACAACGCACAATAAGGAATTTTTGGTATGTCATAGAATTGCGGGGTGGTTTTCCAAAAAGTGATTTGATTTGCTTACGAAGATTGGCTATTTAAGAAATAAAGTACGAGTTTTCGTGAATGTTGCAGAATAACCTTCGAGGTCGAGAAATGTTGTTTTGAGATATAAAAGCCGAGGCGTTAGCCGAGGCTTTTATATTTCAAACAATATTTTGAGACCGAGGAGGTTATTCTGCAACATTCACGAAAACAAGAACTTTATTCTATTCTACTAACAGCTCAGTATTTCTACAGATTGTTTCTCCTATAGAGAGACGATCTATGTCATTTTGACGGCTGTTCCGTGTAACCCCAACGGTTTTGTTAGTAATGTTTACATGTGTATCGATCAAAGGAATCACATGCAGACGACAGACTTTTTCTTAGGATTTTATTAATCTTCACTTTTTTATAAAATATCTTTGAATCACATTCCTAATATTTTAAGGGCAATTTAATAAGATTATTACTACTACACGTTATAAAACACGCTGTGAAAATGTGCTAGGGAGGTCCTAGGACCAGCCGCATTGATCTCTTAAAAATAAAAATTTGAGGCATTACACATTGTTTTGACTGGGACTAACCCGTGAAATTGACATGGTTTTAAAACCTTTTACGGTTTGAAATTGTACTTCCATGATCAGTGCGAGACAAATAGGTATTTCTGATCTGATAATTTACTGATGACGTTCGTGGTATATTGGAGAATAATGTCCGCGGAATCTCTTTGATCTCGGCAATAACTGTAGTAGAATAGAAAATAATGTCAGGTCATGAGTTATGTTCTTAAACTATAACATTCAAATATGACAACTCTACCCTGTTTCAGGAGCATCACATCAAACATCGCAAGTCTTATGCATTGTTTGCCAAACTATTATCCAAGTAAGGCGATGAACAGTTTTCACTGAGTTGATGCATAATGAATATAATAGAAAAATTAAACCTTCTCATTACTGAATTTCAATCTAGCATAATAAATAAATAGAACTAAATAAATACTCAGGTATATTGTTAGAATAATAATAACATATACTTACTCTCATACTATTTATTGAAGGATAATGTCTTTAAAAGAATTGCAAAAAGACCTTTTGTTTTATCTACGTTTATCTACGTAACACACCATTGCTCAACAAGGAATTGCGTCGATCGAAGCAAAAACTTTAATTATATTCTTTTAAGCACTGTGCATACATACTTAAATTTAAAAACCCTTTCATTACTCTTAAGAACTTTCTTTTTGAATTTTGAAAAACAGAATATCCAGAAAGCTCGAGAGAATTGGTTAAAACGCGACTGCAGTTCATTCTGGAAATATTTTCAGCATGTATTTTCTTTTGATTTTATTATTTGCAGAGGTATCAGGTATGGGTTGATAAAATCAAAATTAGAAAACAAAACGTAATGTATTTAGAGATATCAAATATTTGTATTTATATCTTATTTTAACATTACAGGAAATTGCTTGTCTAAAGGAGACATTGTCTTTCTCTTGGATGAGTCAGGATCTGTTGGTTCTTCAAACTTTCAGACAATGAAGACTTTTGTTCACGACTTTGTGGCACATTTCTTAATCGGACCTACTGCAAACCAATTCAGTGTTGTAAAATTTAACGCATGCTTCGACAGAAGGTTTTTAGCCTTAAACAGATACTCCACCTTGAGTAGTATCCAGTCTACTGTTTCGTTGATAACTTATTCTTCCGGAGGTACGTCTATTGGAAGTGGGCTTAACTATGCTCGCCAGTTCTCATTTACATCTAGGTCATGGTGCAGCGTACTGATGCTGCTAAAATCGTCATTTTGATAACCGATGGACAAAGTTCTATATCCAATGAGGCAGAGCTACTAAAGGACCAGTATGTCACCATCTACTGTGTGGGTGTAACGAGTGGCATCAACGAACAACTGTTGCGCAGTGTATCCACTCACAATGACTATACTTACATCACTGACAGTTTTACAACCTTTTCCGGATTACAGTCACTTCTTGCAGAAAGATCATGTGCTGATCGTATGTATTCTACAAAATGTTTTTTTTTTCTAATTCATAGAAGCTAGATTAAAAGGTTGCAGTTTGAGACGATTTTGAGTATTCCTTTTCATTCTTTTATTTTAAGTTTTCTATAAAAAAAATATTCGTTTTAACAACATTCATACATTCCTTCGATTTTTTTCCAATCGATTTTGGCAATGAAAAAAATAATGGTTTTAAACAAAGTTTCGCAATGCATAGTCTCGTAAGGTCGATAATGAGCCTTGGTGTCAAAGAACTTCTTAAAATTATTGATTTTTTTTTTTAAATTGACATATAATTGCACGTTGTCTAAATCAAATGTGTTAAAACTTGAACATTTTTTCTCTGTGTTGTATAGGAAAAATCCTTATCTTTAAAATGATCAATTTCAAGTATATTGGACAATAACATTAGAAAAAACGGTCAAAAAAAATTTTTTTTTCTGGACAGTACATTTACACCATTAATATTAAAGGATGTTTCAGTCTTAAAAAGTCCTGTATCGTACAAAAATGTTAACAAACGCTTAATATCAAGTTCACTTAATTTATATTTAAAATATTTTACATGCCCTGTGAATTTTTTGGAACAAAATCAAGATCTGCACTAAAAAATAATACACTATAGCTAATGTCGTTTTTTTTTATATTGAACAGTTTAATAATATGATTTACTCATAATACTTTAAATAGTCTAACTTCTTCGATCGTTGTTTTTTTATTGTCAAGAATATGATTATTTCTCCTAGGTTGATTTATCTATTAAATTCCTACATCCTGCTCATTGTTGTTTACCTATTTAAGGCCATTTTAGAGTGTATTCAAAGTACTATGAAGTACAATACATTCAAACCACAGAGCAGAGTCAACCATGTAAAATAATGACTCATTTTCTTATACGTTCTGAATGCTTCATTAACCAGAAAGTGTTAATACTTTTCCGTAGAAATCGACGACTGTTTAAATAGTCCCTGTCAAAATGGTGGAACCTGCGAGGATCAGTTGGGCAAATACGTATGCCACTGTAATGGGACCACGACAGACAAAGACTGTTTTATCCCAGGTCAGTGAATTTAAACTTTGAATCATTATGTTTTGAAGGACATAGTCACAAAACTGCAACGGTGTGTTACAATAATTGAGTAACGCACGTTAGCGACTTATGAAATTTTTTTGCACATACTGTTGCAGTTCTGAGACTCAAAAATCTCTAAAAAAAATATATTTACAATAATAAAAATAATAGTAAACATTTTCAAATTTTCTTGCATTGTCTGCAAATGTGATAAATATGACAACATCCATATTTAATACTCAGTGTTGTTTCAAATTAATTGACGAACCACTGTAACAACCACAATTACGTGAATTGTGAGTTTGCTATTTAACAGCATTCAGCTATTGGGACGTCAAAAAACTCTTATTTTAATCTTGGAGTCTATTTGTGTTATTACATTATAAATGCTGCAGCTCTGAAAATGTTTACATACAAAAAATATGTGGAATAACCATGTTCTGCATGGCGATAAAAATTCATTTGTTGTCATCTAAAGATTCGTTGCAAACTAAAATTTGGCTCACTCAGAATGTACATGCACCGTACCGTTCTTGAGAGGTTTTTTTTTAACTTTTAGTATCGCAAATGCTTTTGTGAGAATCAATAAAGCTATGACATGCTTCGATATCTTCGTATTCTATTGAGGAGTATAAACAAAGCAAACGAAAGTACACAGAGGACGTCAACGTGAACTTATCCTTTATTTTCAGCGATTATTGTACAGGTGGATCAAACATCTGCTTGTTTAGCCTACTTCTAATAAGAACTCGCTATAGTGTAAACCGCAGCCTCTTGGACGATCAATGTTTTCTTTAATTCTATTATGGTTCAGATATTATGAGAATAATATAAATACTGATTTTGATTTACATTGCAGGACTACCATCAGTTAGTACGGGCTCTGGAGGTACAGTAAATTTAGGCGATAGTAAATACATCAGCTGTACCGTTACAGGATCATACGCTATCTCCAGGGTGTTCTGGGAGCACCAATACAACGGCGTCACTTCCGTCGTTGATACTTCTGATTCAACTAAATACAGCGGAGGTACCGTGTCATCCCCGTCCTTGACTATTTACAGTTTTGCTGTCAGTGATATCGGTAGTTACAGATGTTCGGCCCAGAACTCTGTTGGCACGGCCCACAGTCCAACCATGGCGTTTGTCGACATACCTAAATGTAAAATATATTTGCTTTTTATCGTAGATAAATATGTATGATGTAAATTGTCTTTGAATTTTTATATTTCTTGCAGACCAAGTAATTCTAATAATTTCTCTACGAGTTCTTCGAAATAAGCTTTTATAAATTAGATTTTTTCAAACGAAAAATTTACAATTCTTTGCGTTTTGCAACATGACATTTTTTCCCTTTTTAACCATTGTTTTTATTGGCTAAAACAATTATCTTGATATTAATCATCAAGTGATTAAGAATATCACTGTTTTACATGTTCAGCTTCAATTAATATATCAACTGTATCCCCTGTACCTGCTCATCCGGGACATGACGTCACGTTAATATGCAACGTCAGCTCTACATATCCACCTGTTGCATCTGTAACCTGGGAATTTAATGGCGCTATAATCGACACACAGTCTGGAGGGCGATACCAAGGAGGAAATATAACAACACCTTCGTTGCTTATCATCAACCTTCAGTCAACTGATCTTGGCAGCTACACTTGTTTTGTCACCAATCTGTATAGTTCAAACAATGTGACCGTTCAGATTATTACTGTGAGCTCAGGTAAGAATAATTAAATAACGTTTATCATTTATATTTGAAGTCGTGTGCCGTAAAAAGTTTAGGTTGTGTTTAATATCTAGATTCAAAGACCCACTAACCCACCAAGGGAAAAAAAGGTTGAAACGAATATTTAAACTTAATCAAAGTACTGATAGTACTGAAAACCGCTAACCCAGCTTCTGTATGTATATAACAGATGTATGTATATAACATTTCAGCTTCTATATACGCACTATATTTCCTCATTACTGCATGACAGTCACTACAATGATGTATGTAAGCCCGTACATTTAATTCACAATAGCCCGTGCAGTTATGTACATAAACCCCTGAAACTGGTTCCCTAACCTGTTTAAGTGATATATATTTCTGCTCATAGAGGCGGTTATTCGATGCATCGGAAGTAGAAGTCTAACGAAAATAAGCACTGAGCTATGCTTAGCGCTTTAAAAAAGAATACACTGTTGTGAATAATTTAACGTTTTGTACCCCTTTTTATCAGTTGAAGTTGTAAACGAAAGTCATACAAAGGCTGCGTATTTTTTTAATAATCCCATAGTTAATAATTACAACAAACATTAAATTTGTATTCTACTTATGACTCTCAATTGGTAGTTTGTTTTATAGTGCTATACAAATGTACCATTAATTCAAAATAATCTTTGGTTTTTCAAGGAAATGTAAGTGTAAGTAAAATTAGCAACCCTAACCTTTTAAGAAATATATATAAATCTACACAAAACGAAGTGTAGCCATATCAAAAATGCCATATGCGCATTTATCTTTTATTTTATTTTTTATGAAATTAAAATACATTAAATAATTATCGCGAACAGATGATTACTCAAGAGTTTAAGCAGCTTTAGGGTTTCAACATACAACAAAGATTGGTCTTCTCTTTTCTTTCTATGAAATTATTTGGTTTTTTTTAAGCTGTGTTTGAAGTGACAACAGTTTCATCAGCAACAGGAGAAATGGGTGGTAACGTCACGTTGATCTGCAACGTCACTTCTACATATTCAGAGGTTACATCTGTTACGTGGAAAGTTGATGGTTCTAAAGTTGACCCTCAATCAGAAGAGAGATTTCAAGGAGGAAATGTATCAACCCCGTCATTGTTAATCTCCGATCTCAGAACCACTGACCAAGGCAATTACACCTGTGCAGCTTCAAATTTGTTTGGTACACGACGGGCATACGTCTTTTTAACAATTACTGGTAGGTCCAACTTTTGCAATATATTGTAGATTATTTTGCTATTTGATGTTTCGAATTGAATTTTTCTCTTTTTGGTGAATTTGTAGATAGCTATAGCGTTTTATTCAGCACGTTGAAAAATCCTTGCGACTCATGTGGGACCTTTGATGATTGTAATTCATCTTCCATTGAAAACCCGTGTACGATGAGCACATGGAAAGTGGCCCTGACTGCCGTGCTGTCAGCAGGTGCTTTGGGTGCAGGTGCTCTGTCAAGTTACGCGCTTCAGAAATATAAAACTAGAAGGTAAGATGTTATAAAGAACTTTTTGTTACACACCGGAAAACATTAAATTATTAAACTTACTGTACTCATTAAAGCATACGACCTGTTCTTCTTTTCATATTTTAATTTGTTACAATTACTTTATCGCTGAGGAAGACATAGTGTCATTAAAAGAGAGAGAGAGCTTTTTTCATCCATTTCAAAGATGGAACATCTGAAAATGTCTTTCGTCATGTACATGAATTTGTATCAGATTTGTATCTATATTTTGTAAGCACTATATATCATATTGTGTTTTAGATCTCGATTTGACGGGAAAGGTTCAGAGATCGGGCCATATATTGATTTCCCTCAACGAGACTTAGGTGTAAAGAAAATGACATTCAGAATGTAATCAACAACATCGACAATTGTTTCTATGATTGTGAAAGCTGCATACTTTCAATTTTTGTGACATACATGTATTTATTAATTTTGTATGAACATAAAAAAAATCTTTGTGTTAATATTTATTTGTGTTGTTTACTTATATTATTTAGATAAAATTTGTTTTTATTAGAAATGTCACGAAATCCAAATTTGAAAAAAAAAACATGTATACAATATATTCAATGTGTGTAGATGCATATTATTAGTGATTTTGATTATTATTTCTTTATCATGAAAACATAAAAAAACATTTTCTTCTAAAGTACACATAAACACTTTAAAATAAGTCATTTACTTACAAATATATATGATCATTGTGTTTATTGTCAATAAAGAATATAAAAACAATTGTCACATATTTCCATCAAATTTGAAGTGACACTTGTCAGACGGAGTATAAAGTCATAGATCACCATTGAAGGTAAAAAAAAACTTTGAAAGTTAACACCCTATTATTTCAACCACAAAATAACACTTGCACTTCTTTTACATACATCTTCATAATTGACATGGGAGAGAAAGGTTGGAATGTTTTTTATTCTCAATATAAACGTTTCTTGGGCTTGGTGAAATAAAGACCCTTTTAAAAGTTGTCCTTTTAAGCGACAATTGCCTTTTTTTCTTTCATTTCGATCCTGTTGTTGTTGAAATAATGAATTCCTCTATGTTGAAATTCAGTTGAGAAAGAAAATCAATATTTTCTTTTAACCTTCACCTTTAATTGTATTTACACTGTAAAACATCGATTTTATATCTTTTCTTAACGTTTTGCGAACATATCATTAGCATTCAACTAAACTGACAATTTCATTAGCTTACAAAGGCTTAAGATGTTTTAAATGCATTCGTTTATAATTTATTTTTGATTTAAAAAGTAAAGCTTTGTGATCTGCGTTCTAATCATTTATATCATTTTTTAAATCTTACAAAAAGTTCTCTATTGTCGGAACTTGACTTGACAAAAGAATAAAAGGTTCATACAAATCACATGTTAAACACCACATATGTACTCGAATATAACTTATGTTAAAGTTAACGACTTGAGAATTACAGGCTGATCAAAAGTGTTTTTGTCATTAGTAATTAGCTTTCCACTTCTTTGGGATACCGACATAACAAATAAAAGAACCTTTATTTTTTTAAAGATTTTTTATTTTGAATTTTTTTTTACTTATTTTATGGAAATGTTTTATCCGTATAATTAATTTCACATAAAAGACAATATCAATTTTTTTTTCAGAATTAAAATTTTAAATTATCAATTTTACTCCCACCAGCTAATTTACCCAATCAATTTTTATTTTCAAAATTAAAATTTTAAATTGTTAACTTTACTCGCATCAGCCAATTTAATCAATCATAATGACTCGTCAACCATTGAAAAACAATAATCCTTCCATTTTAACTGGCACAAATTTCACAATCAACAGGAACAGGTACAATATCAAACCAACCCTCCGTTTATTGTAAGATAGAGTGTTACAATTCACTTAAAATTTTCAAAACGTTAAATATTTTGATGACAATTATGTTGGTTTTTCCACCATAATATTTCTGTGCATTTGAATAGTTTTGAATGACACGTTGTAGTGTCCTTGCATGCTACTTATAGTGATTTAACCAAATTTAGTGTATAATTAATAACACGTTCGTCATTGAAGACCTTTATTAAAACGGAAACAACGTCACATCCAATACAGGGGCAATAACCTTACATAATACAATAGTGGATAGCATTGAGTTATCTCTCTTTGAATACTTATTGTAAATTAAAAACACTACACACCTGATACTCAGAAACCAACTTTATTAAGATTTCTTCACCTTTGATGTTTTTATGGTTAAATCTGTGAAATATTTGTTTAAATTTTGAAGATTAATATGTTACCATTCAAATTGAACTTAAATATTGGTATGTTGCAAATACATGTATTTTGTTCATGCTGTAGGAGCTAACACATGTACACTATGAAGGCAATTATAGCAACGACTGCTCTCCAATCAAATATCACAATTTTTTTTCCTGATTTTTATATAATAAAGCAATTTTTTAAAATTAATCAATCGCAATTCTTTATTTAAGGTATTTTAACATTTAAAGGCCATTTAAACTTGCCAGTATGAAAACTATCACATTTAGAGTGAATTTTGATACAATTATTCAACCATGAATAAGTACAGTTTAGCAACATAAAACGTCTATAACTTTTGAAATAATGGTCCAAACTCACTGATAATTGATACATTCATAACTGATTGTTTATCCCATCGAAATCTCCAAATAAATGTTTACCTTGCCAGGGGAAAAAATGAATTGTAGTCTGTCAACTTTTCCTAAGTACACTTTTATTAGTTTTTCATTGAGTTCAGCGATTTCAACAAACTACCCTCTATTTATTGGTAAACATTAGAGTCATTTAACTTTTCATAGATTAAAATGTGAAAAACTCATGTTAAATTAAGAAATATTAGCAAAATCATACATCACATAACTCTAGTATATTATAACCGATAACGGTAAAATATTTCGGAATCCCAATGACGTCATGCGACAATCGAAAGACCTTAAATGGGACTTTAGTTTTGAAGAAAACGCTGGATGATATCTTGGTGCAATTTTAAAGCATTACCATACCCGATTATTGTACTCGCAGTACACGCTACACGTTCATCTCTTTATTTTACTAGCGGGCCTTCATTTAAGCCGGAAAAACGTTTAAATAACGAGTTCTTGTTGCAGGAAATAATAATGATTATGTTGTATTGTCAAACAATTGTTAAGTTCAACATCATTTATGAATATTAAATTATTGAAACATTGTAGATCTATTTTGTTTCGAAAAATGAATACAAGCGTAGTTTATTGTCTACACACTTAAGAATATAATTTGCAAAAAAACTAATTCAAATACTTTTAGGTCTCCTTTCGATTTGATAATCCTGAAATAATATCTCAATAAACATAAAAATGATAACAAATTTCTTCAATTCACTTATTCGATCAGGATGTATAAAACTATAGCTTAAATTTACAACAAGAGTACCTCACATAATTCTCTGATTTCCAATTTCAATGATTGAGTTTTTATCATGTCTAAAACACTCACAAGTATAAATTTTATTGTGTTTTTTTTTTGCGATTGATGACTTTATACATAATGTTCATCAACTCAATAATATCATCTTTTACTACCTGGCTCGTTTTCATATTGAATTAATGAATCCTAAAAAATAAATTGATAAATCTAGTACATTGTATTCATATATGGATACCTTAAAATCTGAGTGTATACCCAGTAAAGTTAATTGATGCGAGGATTCCAACAACAGTTTGCAACAAACAGGAATGTACCAACAATTTTTTTTAAACTAACTTAAAAATGAAAAAAATGTCATGAGAATAACAAGTTTGATATTAAAATGCTTTTGTTTAAAATTGCAAGCATGTTCCACCAAGTTGCTAAAGGGATACAATAATAGGCATATTTTATTTTGATTAGAACACTGGTAAAATTAATTTCACTTTATAATGATTCCTGTACATGTATTTTGGTTTATTATTTGATACCTTATCGTCTGTGAGATTGTTAAACATACAATCTGACAGGAGCTGTATGATAGTGACAAGAAAATACTGACTATCATTAGGAACATAGCTGCATTTTTTTAATCTGGAATGTAGTACCTCAGTATATAGAAGAACATTGACTAAAGTTCTGATCGTATGTCATATCAAGATTAATTATGTTAAATAGTTTGTAGTTGCTTGTTATTAAAAATTGAATAAAAGCCTGCAAATTTATATAATTGTAAGTTATATAAACAAGAGTCGACACCATATTTGAACTATTCAAGGTAATATTTGTTCTCTCTGCTACTTTAACGAAGATATGTAATTCTTTCAAGTTGTTACTAATAATAGTTATCTACCTGGTTTCAAAATGAAAGTAATCAAGTTTTAAAGAACGGTTAAATGGTTTAGTAAAAGAAAAAAATTATTCAGTAAACAGAAACTTGACATCACACCTTTTTTAATATTTTTATTTACAATAAATGAAGAAGATATGTATTTTAGTCACCTTACATTCGATTATAAGTGCGTATATGGGAACTGTCAGGTGATAAAGAACTCACCAAAGAACAACCATTTGAATCTGAAGATCAACAGAGTCATCAGAATGATTGGTATATGTATACATTTGGTTTTAGGTTTTCAGACTCACTTTGTTCATGCAACAACAAAATCCATGTTGTGAACTAAACGTATAACCTAAGAATATATCTATTTGATATATCATGCTTCAAAATTATTTTCAAGTGACGCAGACTTTGATTTAAAATTGTTTTTTTTAATTCCATTCAAAGCCTTGTTATGTCATGATTGCTACAGTGATAACACTGAATTGAGATATATGAGTAAACTACTAGTTTTCTTCAAAAAATTGTTTGTCAAAAATAAACATAGTTAAATGTCTAACAAAAACGGCTGTTTGTCGTTTACGGATGGAATGATTTTAAAGTTCCTGAAAGAGTTATGTAAAAATAATGATAAACATCAATTGCTGCATGTGACTTCTTCTTTTGAATTTATATGATAAACCACGCTTGAAACCTTGAGTTTGCCAGATTAGGTGGTTACCTCAGTCCACTTTAGAAATAGTGTCAGAATGTATATTCTTTTTATTTTGTTTTTTGTTAAGGTTTCAGGTATGATTCAGTTATTTTCTTATCCAAGTAATAACACAGAGATTATTCATTGAATTAATTAAAAAGGAGATATATATTTTCTTTGCTTCAGGAAATTGTTCATCGAAAGGAGACTTTGTGTTTCTTTTAGACGAATCAGGGTCTGTGAGTTTATCACATTTTAATACTATGAAGGCGTTTGTCCGCGACTTTACAGCGAATTTTGCTATCGGTCCTACTGCCAACCAGTTCAGTGTTGTTGTATTTAATAATGTGGCAAGAGAAGTTTTTAGTCTTAATAGACATTCTTCTCTGAGCGACATCCAGTCTGCTGTTATGAATATCACCCATTCTTCAGGAGGAACATCTATTGGAAAAGCGCTTGAATATGCTCGTAATTTTTCGTTCACCTCAAGCCGAGGAGCACGTTCTGATGCTGCCAAAATAGTCATCTTGATAACTGATGGACAAAGTTCTATTTCTAACGAAGCTAAATTACTGAAGGACCAATACGTCACAATCTTCTGTATTGGTGTAACAACTGGAATCAACGAACAGCTTCTGCGGAATGTCTCCACTCACAATGACTACACATACATCACTGATACTTTTACAACCCTTTCAAGAATACAGGCGCATGTTGCAGAACAATCATGCGCAGATCGTATGTATAATTTTTAATAATTTTATTCAAGAAATAAAGAATCATTCTTTGAGTATTTCGGTCGGGGCATGATCAAATTTAATCAAGCACGCCCCAAACGCATGTTATTTTCCACCCTACATATTTTTTGAAAACAAGGAATGTTTTAAATGGTTTTCTGGTGTTATTGTCTGTCAGATTCTGAAGAAATGTATATTGCTTAAGGTGGTATGGCACATCTGTCGAGATTTAATGTGGACTAAATTTCATTATCATTAGAATACTCTTATCGGTTTAGAATTTTCAAATTTTACAATATTTAACCAAAAAGTAGCTTTTAAAAATATTTAGAGAGGTAAAAATTGTAGAACCCTCAGCGGGATTCGAACTCATGACGTATAGATTCGTAGTTTACCCTCTAACCCACTGCGCTACTCTGTTAGGTAACAATATTGGGAAAGAAATTTCTTTTGTAATTACACTTGGGATTTTTTTTTGGGGGGGAGGGGTATTTCGATAAAAAATACCTCACAACATGGGAGTATCCCATACCCCCCTAAGTAGATTCAATTTGCACCTTTTGACATACATTGAAGAAGATTTTTGACAACTCTGACCTAGGATTGCTTACATTAAATCTCAGGAACAGAGGGTTGGAAAAATAGTTTAAAATGATGCCAAAAAGCTAAGGAAATTATGAGTTTATTATCCCAAATCTTTTAAGAATATATCTCTTCAACAGTTATTTGAAAGAGGTTGGTTTTCAACCAAATATATAGTCAAAGGAAAAAATGACAAACTCTTGGCAACTGAGAGTTTTGCACGACTAAGTAACATTAATTACATTCTTTTTTAGAATTTTATGTTATTTTCAATTTGTTTGATTATGCAATCCCCGCTTGCGATCTAAATGTACGTCATTTGCGTATTTCATTAAATGTATTGAACTGTTTTTTACAATTTTGATTCGTAGTCTTATCACTGACAAGTACACTTGAAAATGTAATTACTTTAAAATTAACTCTCATGGCGTATTGTTCTTTCCAACATAGATTATGAAATCAAATTGAGTATTTATCGGAAATTACAGCTTGAAAATTCATCAAAGTTTTATTATATAGTCTAACATGATTATCATTTTTGGCACCGTGTTCTATTTAACCCATCTGTATAAATTTTAGAAATCCAAACATCTCTGACGTTCTAATATTGTCATTATATGACACATGAAAAGTTTGAGGTTTTTGATCTCCGGATATTTTTTTTAAAAATGCGCAACGTTATCGAGAGTAAATACATGTAACGATTCTCACCTTGAAACCAAGTTAAGGATGCTACATGGTTAACAAATAAACCATCAGATATTCATAAGATTTTATGATATTTGTTTTAAGCTATAAACTATAATGTAGTAAATTTTTTGAATACCTTAACTCTAAAATATTGATATTTTCCCATATAATGATAAGGAGCTCTCCTTTTGAGGAAATTACCGCAGTCTAAAAATGGTCACAATTATCGAGCCCTCTTGGGCAAATAAATGGCAATAACGTTTATTCCATTAGCAATACCTTAACTCAAATGAAACTGATATGTCCCATTTATACCTGTCTTACTAGTTTTCTCTATTTTTTGATCGATCAATATACATACATATATATTTTTAAGATAATTTAATTTACATTCTTCATTTAAAGACAAAAGACAATCAACTTAATTAAGCGAAACAAATTCTTCATTCGTTGTATTAAACATACATATTCAAAATATACATCGGAACATTTATTACCTAACATATATTTTCAGTCTGATTACTTAACATTTGTAGATTGATTCTTATTTTTAGTTTTAACCAAAACTAGTTTGCAAGATAAAACAAAGCAAAACTGATGTATTTAATATGGTTAATTTGTATGAATAATGAATTCAGGGTTACAGCAGCAATGGGAAATTTTAAAGTAAATATTAAATCCATGATATAAAACGTATCTTCGTCTAACCATGCATTATGTGTAAAAAGGGGGTTGTCAACTATAGCAAGCCATCTAGTTTTAACCAAAAAAAACCCCACAAAACCGCATACCGAGAAATGGTTCTCTTTACTGCTTTACACATTTATACATCAGTTTTACTTCGGTTCACTTGAGGGTGCCAATGTTTACATTCTAGGGTATCCTTGACAATCTTTTTACAGAGATTTTTTCTATATTTAGAACACATGCAACGTGAAACTAAAAGGGAAAAATAGGGAATTTCCAACCAAGGCATAATTGGAAATTTTCAAAAAAAAAGGAAGAAAATTGTAACAAGTCATAGGATTAAATATAACGTTCAGTAGTGATTATCTCTTTTTATATCAATATTTTTTTTAAATATAACAAAATAGATTTTTTTTAAATATGAATGTATGTGGAATATTTATTTTAATCCTCTTTTTAGTTGAAAAAATCGATATTTCAAAACACAATTAATTTATTTATTACACCGTGTCATTGAGTCAAAGACAATATGTTATTAACAAGTTAGCCCTAAGTGTTGTCTAAAAGTTCAAAAAATAATTTATCGATATACCTTAATTTGTAAATGTATGTTTTTTTTAAATATATGAGATATATATTGTAATATTAATGTTGTTCTTATTGGTGCCATTTGTTTTTCAATAGAAATTATGCATCAGGAATAAATATTTAAATTTCTATAATGAAATGTCATCATATTTGACATAAATTTGAACGAATCATTTTTGAACTTTTTCTGTCCCTTTGTTTCAGAAATTGATGACTGTTTAAGCCGACCTTGTCAAAACGGTGGAACATGTGAAGATCAGCTGGGAAAATACGTTTGTCATTGTGATGTGGCGACGACAGACAAAGATTGCTACATCCCAGGTGTGTAAGCGTTTGAGAAGGTAAATGAGGCCTTCTCCAAAAGGTGTAGAGTGGTTTTATATTCTAAGATACTCAAATGTTTAAGTCAATATGGATGTCAGAGCTGTGTTTCAACCTCTCCTGAAACAGTGCTGTATGGTAAAGCTCAGAATATCAGAATAATTTATGATGTAATTATTCCTATCAGTATCATCATGAATAATAAATTAACACTAGTTCTTACGTATTGAGAAATTTCCAGAGAAAATTGCAGAAATTCCGATACGCTAAATTAAACAACGCAAGTAATGCTTGAATTGCTTGCAGGACCCAATAAATGAAATGAAAAAAAAACCTTCAGATTTTTTAAATTTGAGACATGAATTCTTTCAATGGGTTTTAAAGTGTGCTGGAGTTTCATTTTAAGATAAACAAGTCCTGTCTAAAATGTCATTTTTATAAAATTTGAAGAAAATCTGCTACAAATATTTGAAGAATTTCCGTTTTTGACTAAAAGAATATCTCCAGAATGCCTATAGTTCCCCTAGAATGACTTAATGAATGTTCTTGACATTTTCTTTTAATAATTTTGAATTAAATTTCACTACCAGCCCTTTTTATAGGATTTCCAAAAGAAATATTTTTAATACATGATAATTCTATAAGTCTCTAAGTAAGGAAAACAATATCAAATCAATTACGGAATAAATATGGAAACATTCTACCGTTTTATTTTCGCCCCTGTAGCCATCATTGTCAGTAATATATATATATATATATATATATATATATATATATATATATATATATATATATATATATATATATATATATATAAATGTTTTCAGTAGGCGATAACACAATAATCCATTTCTTTCAAATTTAATCCAGAGCGCTTTCGCCTAATCGGCTCTTCAGTGGATTTCAAATTATAACAGAAATAACAAACGTTTGTTATTTCTGTTATAATTTGAAATCCACTGAAGAGCCGATCAGGCGAAAGCGCTCTGGATTAAATTTGAAAGAAATGGATTATTGTGTTATCGTCTACTGAAAACATTTTTCTATATCGTAACCTATACCAAGGACTTATTCGTTTATATATATATATATATATATATATATATATATATATATATATATATATATATATATATATATATAATGAAAGACAACACAGAATAAAACGTTAGCGCTTTCATTCAATCTTCAGACGTTTTTAAAATAACAATATCGTTCCTTGGTGACGTCTACAATACAATGACGTCATAGTTAAAGTTGTAGAGGGATATTGCCGCGTATTCTATAGCGTAATTCAATGAAATATATACACAATACACAAAAAAAGTTAAATTATAGCAGTCTGTTGAGGCAAAGTTTTAAAGTTTGAATAAAATATTTTTCTCTTTCTCTTCTTTCCGTTGCACTCTCTGTAAAAAGTTTATAAAAAGGAAACACTTTAAATTGCCCGCGTCCGCATACATCAATGTGTTCGCAGAGTTTTATTTTCCGGTACTCTGGGTCTTTAATCTTCTGTTTATGCATCCGGATTCTTGTTCTTAATGTAGTGTCTGTTTCGCTGATATAAAATTTGTTGCAACCATCACATATAATGGTATATATTAAATTTTTGGATTGGCATGACATGTCCGAATTTATGCGGAATCGTTTTCCATTGAAGTCAATCGAGCTGCCTTGTTTTAAAGACAGACACGTGTTGCATCGTATGTCTCCATATTTAGAGACCGTTTTTATTGACGTTTTAATTGTAGATAAACAGAGTATCCTCTTAAGGTTCTTTGGTTGCCTTTTACTGTTGAGAAACTTGAATTTAGATAAAATGCGAGCCATATCTTCATCTGTTTTGAGAACTCCGTTGAGATGATTGACCACCGGAGCTATATTCAGGTTTCTTGGGTTACGGGTAGTAACAAGCGGTAATATTTTAGTTTCCTTGTTGTTCCTAAAAATTTGATTAATAAGATTCTGTCTATCTATTTCTTTGGCCTTCATTATTTCGTCATTGTTAAGGTTGATAGGGTAATGCTGGTCAGTTAAAAATTGTTTTAATTCGTTGAGACGTTGATTTCTTGTTTCCTCATCACTGACTTAAGTACATATTCTCCTGGCAAGGTTGTAAGGGATGGCACTCTTTATGTGTCGTGGATGGGACGATCCAAAATGTAAATATTGATGAGTATCTGTACTCTTGTAGAAGTTATCTGTAGAAATTTTATCGTTTTCCTTCTTGACTAGAACATCTAAAAACGGAATGAATTTTTGTGGATCTTTTTTCTAATGTGAATTTAATATCTTGATCCAGATCATTAAGAATGTTTTTCAACCTTTTATTCCATATGAAGTCTCCTTTATTCCATATGATGAAAAAATTATATATATATATATATATATATATATATATATATATATATATATATATATATATATATATATATATATATATATTTATTTCGTTCACCGGGTATTCAAATATTTATTTCCTGTTTGATTGATTTAACAGGACTTCCCACAGTCTCTACTGGATTCGGAGGGACAACACTTCTTGGACATTTTGCAAACATCAGTTGCAAAGTAATAGGAGCCTATAGTAGAGTATTCTGGGAGCACCAATACAACGGTGTCACTTCCGTCGTTAATACTTCTGATTCCTCTAAATACAGCGGAGGGACCATTTTAACCCCATCTTTAACAATTTACAGCTTTGCTGTAAGTGACATTGGTAGCTACAGATGTTCTGCCCAGAACTCTGTTGGCACGGCCCACAGCCCAACCATGGCGTTTATGGACATTCCTAAATGTAATTTTTTTTCTATAACAATTATGAAGTACGTTTGGCCAGGTTCTTATTTTTTTTCGAAAAATGAGAAACGTTTTCATTTGAAATATTTTTCTTTGAGTTTAATTTAAACATATTGCAGACGACCAAAGAGATCATTTCTTTGATTTCTTATGGTAAAATATTTTTCCATTTCAAGCTGGATTCAATATTTCAACAGTCTCCCCTGTTACGGGTCAAATTGGTCATAAGGTTACATTAATATGCAACGTCACGGCTACTTATCCACCTGTTGCATCCGTTACCTGGGAATTCAATGGCACCAGGATTGAGACTCAATCAATGGAGAGATTTTATGGAGGATCCGTCTCTTCGCCCTCGTTGCTCATCACTAACCTCCAAAATACAGACGAAGGCAACTATACGTGTATTGTCTCGAATCTGTACAGTTCAGACAGTGTTGTCGTCTCTCTGGACATAGTCAGTTTTGGTAAGAAATATAGGAGTTATTTAGTTTATTCCAAGCAATAAGGAGTTGTGGGACAAGATCCTGATTTTTAAAAGATACATTACTGTAGATTCGATTTTAATTCATTTGATAATTATTTTGTTAAAACAAATGTATTTGCATACATTGAAGAAAAAAGTTGGGATAAATCTATTTTTCAATTTTGCCAATTGCATAAAGATTTAGTTTCAAATTACTGAAAATTGGGAGAGGTTGAGGTAAGGGTGGGTGGGTTTCGTAGGCAAAATATTCCTTAAGATCATTTTTCTAATAGTGTGCACATATTTTTTCAGCTATCCAAATAATGAAATGAAACTTTAGTGTTTCATTCAAGGCCATGCACATCCTTGTCGGATTGAAAAAAACCTTTCTGATGAAATTGTCTATGAATTTATATTTAGAACTAAATATGAGACACCACCACGATGATCTTGGTCTTAATAAATGGGTTTTAGGACAGTAGGTTCAAATTTCATGTTATTTGTCGGGGAGTTAAATTTCTAAAAGATTGTCAAGTAGAGTGTCCCTTGTTAGCATTACACACCCATAATTTAAAACGCAAAGTTATGCAAATTGTCTCAAATCAGTCACCTGTTGCTCCCAGGTGAAATTCTGACTTCGACTAGATTAGATATTGTCAATAACGCGAATTTTGTATATTTACGTAAAATTGCGTCTTTCCAGTATTGCTGTAAGTGGCATCGGTCCTTCATCAAGATTAAATATGATTTATCGTGGTAATCTGTGGCTACGGCTCGTTTCCCAACTTGAGCATTTCTGTACATGCACTTTACTTTATCTAAGGAATGCAAAAAAGGAAAAACAACAAATTCCATCGTGAAAAGTTTAATAATAACAAACTTTTAATAGATGTCCTTAAAACAAAATATCAAATATAATATAAGTTTCATTTTTTAGATGTAGTTGCTGTGACAACTGTATCGCCAGTGTTTGGGGATTTAGGGGGAAATGTCACTTTGATTTGCAACGTCACTTCTTTATACTCACCTGTCTCATCTGTTACCTGGGAAAGGGATGGCACTAGAATTGACCCACAGTCGCAAGATAGGTATCGAGGGGGATCTGTCACCACACCTTCGCTGTTCATAAGTAACCTGAAGACTGCTGACCAAGGCAACTATTCTTGTTCTGCATCAAACATGTTTGGTTCAGGACAATCATATATTTATTTGATGATAACAAGTAAGTGCAATATTTTTAATTTGAGACATTTTGTTTTGGTTTCTTTAGTTGATATTTGGTTTTGAGGGGAATAAGGGGGTAGCGGCTAACAGTGCCGTTTGTGTTTATGTATTTGGGGTTTTTTAAAACAGGTTTTTCACATTTCAGAGGACCCTTGTGATTCATGTGGAATCTTTTACGATTGTGTCTTATCCTCAGAGTCTGATGTTTGCTCAATAAGTACATGGAAAGTGGCACTGTTCTCATTGTTGTTTGCGTGTCTTTTGCTGTTGGGTGCCATGTTGCTTTGCATGATTCAAAAATACAAAACCAAAAGGTGAGATTCTAACGATAAATCCTAATTACTACTCACTGCTAGAATACTGTACCAATATGGATAATGTGCAGACAGAGTGTTTAACGTTTCTATTATTTCTGTATTTTTTTTCAAAAGAGGTTTGCTTATAAAAAGAACGCTGTTTCCTATATTTGAATTTTATGATGATTCTATCGAATATGAATTAAAATATCGATGACGACTTACTTTATTTCTAAACATAATTGCACTTGATAGAGCCTAGTTACATTTCTTTACAGATCATACGAAGTCGACAAAAAGGATTCTAATAATTCCCAACAGTGGGAACTTGGAGTACAGAACATGTCATTCAAAATGTAAACAACGTTGTGATTTCTATAACCATGAAATGTTTTACGATTCTCTTTATTTCCCTTTTTCAATTCAACTTAACTTTGTCTTTTGAGAAAAAAAAACCTTGTCAAAATTAAATTATAGTTGTGTGTGTAAATATCATGCTTGAAAAATAAACATAATGAAGTTGGGTATACAATTGGCGAAAAAAACAACTGAACCAATATTATACAATTATTTAATGCTTGAGCAGTCAATAGACCAGAATATTTTTCCCTTGGTGCAGGGAACAGCTCAGTATGATCTATTGCCCGAGGCCAACGGCCGAGGGCAATAGATCATACTGAGCTGTTCCCTGCACCAAGGGAAAAAGTTCTGGTCTATTGACTGTTCAAGCATTAAATAATTCATTTATTACCTAATTCCTTTTTTAGTTTTCGGGGTTTACAATTTGCATATTGCAGATGGTTTTCGTGCCATTATGCAATGTACTAAGATTTTTTTCTTCATCTTTTACATGCACAGAACCTGTTGCATGCATTACAACATCTCAATTTACATGTAATATTAGTTTACACAAAGGAGGGGGGTCTTAAACCCATTAGATTTTAAATAGTCTTTTACCTTATTTGAGGCTTTAAAGCTGTTGATTATTTGATACTCCATTTTGATAACATAGAATTTGGTTTCACCAAGTACTAAAAACAACGTCTATGTAAAGGAATATACATTCCCTGAGAACTATCGAAAGGATGTAACATTAACATACCCGCGTTCTGAAATACGTTGCCGGTCCAATAGATCACAGTCTATTGACCGGCGGTCCAATAGATCGCAGTCTATTGACCGGCGGTCTAATAGATCGCAGATCGCAGTCTATTGACCGGCGGTCTAATAGCTCGCAGTCTATTGACCGGCAGTTCAAAATAGACGCAAATATTTAATTGGTAATAAAACAACAAAATCCCTTTGATTAGGTAATAATTACATATATTATACACGTGCTTCATCTACATGTATAGAATAGTTGCATATTACCTTAGATATTTCCAAAAATATGAAATATTTACATACTTTTGAAGAATATATCTTTACAACATATACATTATAATACTGCAATAAAAAGAAACCTGAAATTCAACCAATTTTTTATGCTTCATCAAATGTATTAAATCATGTTAATTATTTTTTGTTACTTTTATATTGTACATATGAAGAATCTAGAAATCTAATCCTTTTAATGTTTTACAACTCAAAATTGATCATTGTAATAGAGTTTGATAGATTATTTATATCTGCATAATTTTGTAAATTAAAGAATTTTGACACTGTATGTCATAGAGAAAATCTTTAAAACAAAAATATCAATTTTCTACTTAATCAAACCATCAGTCTTTCTTGCATAACATATTTGACTAATATTTCTTTTTCAATAATTGTTTATATATCACATACTCTAAAAATCCTATGAACTTGATATCGTTTTTAAAAATGCACATAGCTTAAAACCCAGTAACCTATATATACTAAGTGTTTACCTTTTTAGATTTAATAAAGATATTTAAAAAATACAGTTTGTGTTTTTCATTATTTTTCTCACTTGTATAACTCTTACCTAGCGAATTGTAAGCTATATGCCGTCTTCGGATTTGTTTGAGTTATATCAATTTTTCAACAAGTCTTCAAATACCGGGAATCATTAGAATCTATGGCTTTGACAAGGGTTCCGGATTGAATGCTTTACATTATTGTTCCTTGAAATAAAGTTATTTTTGTTAAACCTCCACAATATATGTTTAAACATTCAATATACATGTACAATAGTAAAATGATATATTGACAATTGAATAATTGAAAATAGTTTCATTCCTTAGAATAAAAGCAATTCCTTCTAGCACCAATATATACAAACTAAGTCAAATTTGAAGTCCATAATTATTTCATTGAGATAATGCATTAGCTGCATTTTATTTGAAAATTATCCGAATTACTAGTATGATTTTTCTCAAATCAGTTATGATTTTATTTCAATCCAGTTAATGTATGGGTAATTATAATCTTAATAATGGAAAGCAATTGTGGTGCAAATAACGATTTTTTTTCTTCATTTTTTGACTTTTATTTGAAGAAAACATTGACATTACATACTTTTCAATATAGCTGTATCTAAATCTCGTAAGGCCTTACTACCAAGTTATACCGTCCAATACAGCGGTGCAAGTTGTTTACTTTGTCTGGATTCTTTCCCTTATAAGTTTAATTCAAATTTTATGTTTTGGCTTTTAGCATATGAGGCTTTATCAAATGATAAAGCCAGTTAACCATATCATGCACCTTGCAATATTTCAATATGTACGGTTCTGAAATTTTCTCGAGGATTCTTCTGTTAGTTATAAAAAGGAATGTCCAACGAAGAGTCGACTATCGTCTCTTTTCCAATGAATCTAAAATATGTATCAAAAATGATCAAAACCTTCTCTTTTCTGACAGAATGATGACGAACTTTTAGGATGACGACTGTAAACAGAGTTAATTTAGTCCCGTGTTATTTTTGCCCTTCTACACTTGTAAATGGTTTCGCCCCGTCTGAAATTCGCCCAGACACACTTGAGTACTAAAGAGATATCATGGAACATTGGTATTTTCCCAGTCTTAAATTCGCCTGCTGTACAACGAGGTCGAAAGGGCCGAAAATAAATCGGGGGCGAATATTTCCCTATATAGAGTAATCACCAAAAACTAGATATAGTCAAAGAAAACGCTGGTTGGTGTAAAAAAAAATGTAGGAAAAAACAGACAGCACTGAATAATATTTGATATCTAAGACATGTCCTTTTTTCAAGTTAAATAACTCTGGTTTTAATTGCACTAAGGTAGATGAAGATATTCTGAACAAAACCTTGCATGTTTGTTCAACGACTGGTTTTTTTTTTTGTTAAAATGCTCTTAAGGTTGAATAACATATCATCACAAAATGGCCGACACAAAACATTGATTGTTTGAGATTTTCTTTCTTTTTAATCCCTAAGCTGCAATTTTTCGCTTATTTGACATATGTACAGTTTATTTATGATTATAGCTTTTATAATTGAATAATTTACTGTTAATTTGAGTGACTAATTCCAGGTGTTTTATTCCATCTAAAAACATTTTTCTAGCATTACTTCGAATCCACATATTGAGTTTCTCTAACCCCCTTGATTCATAATTTTAAAAAGGTGAACTAAAATGATTAAATACCTCTCTCTAGTTTGTGCGAACCTCCACTGAAAAAAGACCGATAAAACTTACTCCATTTCAGCCTGATGAATGTCCTTGAAAAAGGAGGGGCGTGTTTTTATATTATTGACGGTTTTAGCATTTACATCGTCTACCACATTGTAGTGTAGCTAGCCTTTTTTTACTTAGTGAATGTTGAATCATGATACTGATAACATTGTATATACATACGACAAGGTGCATTTACTAAATGATATCTCTCTGCGAAATGTTTATAATAAAAGCCGTTAGAATGTCTTCTTATCTTACTCAATCGATTAAATTGATTTTTCATACCTAAATTCTTAGCGTGAGGGATACCTTAAAACGGTTGTGATTAAGACAGCTTTGGAAAGATAATACAAAAAAATTCAGGAATGTTTTTTATTTTCATATTTTTGTTTTCAGGGGTATCAGGTATAAGTATATATAAGCATATATTATTCTTTTTCTCAAAATCTATTATTATTTAGGACTTACTTTCTTATTATATTTCAAACAATCGTGTTTATATTTTTATATTTTCGACTGGATTATTTCAACCTTTTTCAGCAAAATGTTTGTCAAAAGAAGACATTATTATTCTTGTGGATAAATCTGATTCAGTTGGAGACCACAATTTTGAGATATTGAAGAATTTTACGTGTAACTTCCTGGTTCATTTTGCGATAGGCTCTGGTGCTAGCCAAGTCAGTGTAGTTACGTTCGATAACAATCCCAAAGAGGAGTTTTATCTTAACCAATATTCTTCATTGCGAGGAATCCAACAGGCTATCTTGAATATCCCTTATAATAGAAGGCGAGGAGGAACAGACATTGGATATGCGCTTAATTTTATACGTCAAAACTCATTTACACCAAACCACGGTGCCCGATCTGATGCTACCAAAATCGTCATATTGATAACCGATGGACAAAGTCCCATTGACAAAGAAGCTGAGTTACTGAAGGACGAATACGTCACAATTTTCTGTGTTGGTATTACTAATGGAATTAACGAACAACAGTTACGAAGAGTGTCAAGTCACAACGATTACACATATACTACAGAGAGTTTCGCAAATCTATCTCGGATACAAACAATTCTGGCAGAAAAAACCTGTGCAGACAGTACGTATATTTACCATCATCATTTGTTTTTATTTCGATATTATCTCATTCGGTTATTAATGACCACGGTTTTGTAATTTGTTTTAAATAAAAATAAAAAATGTATTTAAAAAAATCAACTAAGACAATATTTCTTTAAATGAAACAAAGCAACAAAATGTACACAGTGAAAAACTTATCCGATCTATCTGCCGTAAGCTTCATTGTTTTAAATGATATTGTGTTTTTAAATTATATTTTGTAAATCTTGCAAAGGAGAATGGTTTGTTAAACAGCTTAGTGGGTTCGATTTATAATATCTGATACATTAAAAGTAATAAGTTATTGGATATGGTCTTTTTAAGACATTGATTAAAACAAGTTATTAATTCACCTCTTTTTTAGTTTTTTTATAGTTTGGTTTTTACGTTTTACAGGAATCAATGACTGTTTAAGCAACCCTTGTCATAATGGCGGAACATGCGAAGATCAGCAGGGGAAATATGTGTGCCATTGTAGAGGAACAACGACAGACAAGAACTGCTACGTCCCAGGTATGTGTATGTGTGCTACGTACCTCCCAAACAATAGAGTATATTGAGTGAATCCAGCACAGTTAATGAAATCAACTAAGAACGAATAGTTCAATCAAATACACTACAACACAACCGACTGCATTTTTACAAAATATTTGTATAAGCTTAAAAGAACTTAACGTGGTATGTGTAATTATCATACAGTACTAGAATGTCCACTTTATTTTCATGAAGTAGGGGTCAAAAAATATAAATTGAGAAAATCATAATATGAAATCAAATACAATGTACACGTTTGCTCTTGTTGTTGTCATGATAATGACATGACCTAAACAAAGTGTCTATTATTTGTTTTTCAACTGTGGTCAAAACACCCTATTAATATGGCATTGAACTAGATCTGAATGTATTGATTTGTTTCATACAGCATGATTCTGATATTAATCTGTAATTTGTGTTCAACTGTTATTTTTACTACCATACTCATTTAATGTTTTCAACTATTTCATCTTATTACATGATTCGTATTTGAAGCTGTACTTATATAGTTTCAACTATTTCATCTTATTACATGATTCGTATTTGAAGCTGTACTTAATTTTACATGGATATATTTCTGTAATACAATACATCGAAAAAAGTGTTAAACGTTTTTGGTTTTCATAAATTCTTTTTATACGTAGCATCACTTCATTTGACGCCGTGTAGAATGAACAAAGAAATAAAATTTTCTAATGACATGGTCAATCTTATTTATGAAACTTTTTTTTAGGATTCCCAACGGTGAAAACCGGACTAGGAGGAACCACGACTCTTGGAAACAATGCAACAATCAGTTGTTCTGTATTGGGTGGCTACACTGGTATCATCTGGGAGATCCAACACAACGGTGTCACCTCCATCGTAGATACTTCTGATTCTTCAAAATACAGCGGAGGGACAGTTACAACTCCATCCCTAACGATTTACAGTTTTGCTGTCAGTGATATCGGTAGTTACAGATGCTTCAGCCAAGAACTCTATTGGCACGACTCACAGCCCAGTCATGGCTTTCATGGACATACCGAAATGTAAGTGCAGTTTTGTATAAAGCTTTATCTTATTATTAATAGATATTGTTTGACATTATAAATTTTCAAACGACATTTTTAATTATATTGTTTTAATTTACATGAGCTATTGGCTTACGTGAGCTTTCTTCCCTGGTCACCTTAAGTCAATCTAGTGTGGTTTTTAATCTAACATTCTCCATTCCTTTTCTAAAACAAAACATAATTGAGTAAACGGCTATCTACTGTTGAATTATTTAAATTCGTTGGGCCAATTTTCGTCGATTGAGGGTTTTCGGTTTATTCGTGGGGGTGGAATATGGTGGATATGTGGGTTTTCACTTTCATAAAGAAAACTAACTCTTTTAAAATTTCTTTTCATTGAGGATGTAAATTCGTGGAGTTGAGCTACCCACGAATACTGCAAAAATTGAGCCACCACGAATTCTAATGATTCCACAGTATTTGAATAAATAAAGAGCCACGCCTTATTTCAAACAAAAAAAATTGGAATTGATAATAACTCATTTCAAATAAAAATTATCGTTATTACTTTAATTCTTTACTGTTCAAGTTATGACACTTGCACAATGATGAGGCCACATAACTTGTTTAAAGTTTGATGTAAAAATATATATTTGAAATTGTCAAAAATTTTCTCCTTGAGGGCTTTAATGCTACAATATAATTTTACAATGTAAAACACCCCCGAAAAAGTTTAGGTTCTGAATTGTTAAGATTGTGACCTCCAGTCCAAAAATATGGACAAAAGGAGGGGTTTAAACAGTAATATAATATTATGATTTAGATTTGAATATATTTAAATCATGAGATCTATACAAAAACTGGGGTATCTGGTTCATAATAAGTAGATGCATTGGAAAATATCTTAATATTTTTTTAAAGAACTGTAGTGCTATAACTTGTAATATTATTTCATATTAAAGCATCCTGATATATTTTTTTCTAAATTGTGGAGACAGCAAACACTGAAACCACATGGAAGAATATTTTAATCATATCCAACGAAACAAGATATGCTCTACTAAATATGCCATATATTTTTGTGTATCATTAAATTCTATCCTCAAATCCATTGCAGTTGTTGCTCAGGTCGACAATATGGGCCAATGTGCCTCTTGTTTTATCTTTATGTTCTAGCAAGGCAGTCCAATTAATTTGCTTGATTTTATTAGCTTTTTTAAACGTCTGGCTGCTATTTTGATGTGTATTGTGGCACGTTTTAGTTTCTTTATTTCATCCTTTTTATATCCTTCAACATATCTGTTCCAGCTGAGATCAAAGTATCTACTCTTTCACGAGTAACGGGTATAATAGGTCACAGCGTAACATTGACATGTAATATCTCAGTTACTTACCCACCTCTAATATCTGTAACATGGGAATTTAATGGCACTAAAATTGACCAAAACTCTTTGGGAAAATATGTTGGAGGATCTGTTACTGCACCATCTTTGAACATCACCCACCTTCAAACCTCTGACCAAGGAAACTACGCTTGTTCTGCCACAAATTTGTTTAGCTCGGGACATTCTTACATTCATTTAAATTTAACAGGTGAGAAAATAGCTCATATTCTTTTCTTTTAATGTTACTTTTTGTGATGTTTCGCTAATGCTCCTACGTTTTGTGTTGTGAATGAATGTAAGCAAGTGTCCAATTTTATTTGCGTAAGTATTCGCACATGCTCCTGGCTTTTTGTGTAGTGAATAATTTTAAGCAAGGGTTCGATATTAAGTTTTTGTGATATTTTGCAGATAGTCCTAGTGTTTCCTACACTTTTACAAAAAGTGTTGCAAACGGTGTTGCAATCAATGTTGCAAACATTGTTTCTAACGCTGAATCAAAGGTCAACGTCGACTCCTGTGGGACTTTTTACGATTATGATCCATCTTCCTCTGTTGAGAACCCGTGTACAATGAGCACATGGAAAGTTGCTCTTACCGCCGTCTTGTCAGCAGGTGCTCTAGTCGGGGGTATTCTGTTAGCTTACAGGCTATATAGAATGAAAGTATTAAGGTAAGAATCATTTTCATCCATCATCGTATTTATATTTCAGACGGTTTCCTTTTTGAAATATTTTTTTTCAAGTCTGAAATATTTATAATTGTAATTTAGTTTATTTCTTTATTTCGGTTTTGACAGAGGAGTATGTAACATTTCCGTAATCTATTATCTTGTTATATAAAGTGACGAACTATGTCAATCTTAATGTAAGTTCAATGCTAAAATACGCCATTCCAAACTTTTACAGAAATCCATTTCCCCCCTTTTACCATTTATACTATTCTAGGCAACGTTATAACGTTGTAAACACCTGAATACAATAGTGAAGCGCGTTTTAATTTCAATTGTTACAATAAAGGAAATATTTTACAAAGTACTGAAGGGTATCTTTAGGGAGATGACAACGATTGAAAACATTATAAGATAACAATTATTCAGTTTGAAAGTACAGGTATCACAAATTGTAGGGTTACGTAAGTAACCTAAAAGAATCCATCATGAATAATTCAATAGTTTGACCCTCTTCGTTATTTAATTAAAGAATATGTCTAGAAAACGCAATAATTTGATATAAAAAAAAAAACAGATGCTGTTACATGTGCTGCTTTGTTTGAGGAGAAAATATGATTGTTTCACTTCGTGAATATACTTTGTGCTTTGCTTTTCAGATCCTCTCTTTTTGGTGAAAAGGCATCTCGTGTGAGTCCTTATAAAGAGTTCTCGCAACAGGGCACTAAAGAACATGACGTTCCAACCTTTAACACAGATACAAGTAACCTAGAACAATCAGTCGCACCCAGGGGACATGGGTTTTCGCCTTTCAGATGACCAAAAAGATGAGGGTGGCTATATGTGATAATTGACTCTTTATCTATACATTCTACTAAATATACCATCTTTAAAGATTTTAATGTCACATGTTGTAAGGGTTTTTTTTCTTAAGGTGGTATGGGAACCCCCATATTGTGATCAACTTCCGATCGAACGTTTTACTAAACATATTTTTGGTCAAATGTTGCAAAATTTGAAAATTCTAAAACAGTGAAAGTGTTTTGATTATAATAATTACTTTTATCTTCATTGATATCGACATGCATCCCATACTACCTTAAGAAGGTTCGATTTAAGACTATTTTAATCTTCTTGAAAAGAAGAACTCTGTTTAAAAATATAGTAAAATATTCGAATTTTAAAGCTAAATTGTTTGGATTCTTTTTTACCTTCTAATAGTTTAAAGCTTTAAAAATCATATCTAAAAATATATTTGAGATTTTGATGGTCAATTTTTCGACACACTCCAACTGTGATATCAATTACTATTTTGATATAGATAATTGTACTTATATGAATTGATTTTTGTTGTGAGCAGATTAGCGTAAAGTTAGTGATCATTTTTTCTTTATTATTTAAGTTATGCAACTTGTGTTGATTTTTAAAAAATTATATATATCTTATCCAAACTATAAGAAAAATATCTTTGGTAATAATTAATAAACAAATCCATGTAATAATGCGATATATTTTAAGTGATAATTTAAAAATATCATCCTGATATGTGAGAATTATCAGTTTTAACTATAATCTTGTGAGACAACAGATTGCTTTGAATACATTAACCACAAAATTATTTTCTATTTATTTTAATAATTTGAAATAATCAATTGTTGATTGGTGTATACATATATGAAATATCTTTACGTTTTTATTTATCTCAATTTTTACGAACAGTAAAGGGACACGTCAATAAATCATTTAATTCTGAATGTTTTTAATTTATATTCATATATTAATCTATCATAAAATAAATATGCCTTATTGAACATTGTGTGGTAGAACACAGTATATTAAGTACAGTGTACAATTAATATGATTATGATTACTGACAACTTTTAAGAATTTTGCTGGGGATTTGCTATTTTAAGTTGCGAAAGTCAGCGTCGTATTTGACATAATAATGCATGTTTACTAAGCTATTTTAGTTACAGTTGGACATTGTTTCTAATGTGAGCGATGTGGCCCATGAGCCACTAGTAATTGTAGATATGAGATTGATAAGATTTATTAAACCGAATTCAGTTTGAAATATTTCAAGGAACACTGCTTTATTAAAGTTCTTGAAAATAAATTAAACCCTTAAAGCTAAATCAATGACCGATAATAATAGAGTTTAAAAAATGGCAAAAATATGTTTGCGATCTTTCACTTCCTAAAAGCGTGAATTCTGTAAAATGCAACTAATTATTCTGCTTATCGAAGTAGTAATATTAAAGGACATATCGCATGTTTTTCAATTTTCGGAATTTTTTAAATAAAATCATTCTATACTCATTAAAAATCAAGTTTATTAACGTTTTCATAAAATATTCTGCCTAATTCGTGAGTTTGAAAGCGATGAAATTCAAATGTCGCGATATGCATATTTTCTCTCTCGATCTACCCGCCATGATGTGTGACGTCATATGCGACCTCGAGCGAGAAGGTGCTGTTAGTCATCTTTGTAATTGGATTAGATTTAAACGACAATTAAACTAATTAACACCTATTAAATTGCCGATAACGGGAGATGATGGTGTTCTGTGCCTCCTGCGGGTGATTTAGCCACCGAAAATGGGGATTTGGACTGTTGTTTTTTTAAGTTTCCCTTACGAAAGTATGCGGAAATCTTGTGACAAATAGGGGTCTATCTGTCGACGAGAGGATTTATAAATAAACATTCAGTTCATATATTATTAATTATATGGTACATTTGTGTAATTATACTTTCATAAATAAATCGTATTCATTTCTCAAAAAGAAAAAAATAGAAGTTTATGCACAGGGTCCTGTGTACAAAACGCAAGTTCATCGGAGAAAAATAACGAGAGGGGACGCCATTTTGGATACCGCCTCGCTTCATTAGCTGTTTTCTTTTTCTTATTGTTAAACTATACGTTCATGTATGCATCGGTTTCGTATACATGATTTCTTCATTCATACAAGTAGCATGTCCCTTGATACACAAATCCTACGCGTAGGTATTATTTCCTAGTTTCAATAGAATAAGATGAAAGAGAATATTGATTCTATTAAACTGTCAAGTCCTAGTGGGTACCTAAGTAAAACACACTAGATGAATTGCGTAATTTATCAGCTACACCACTGATATAGCTGAGTTGTTTGAGGTGCTAGAAACATTTCAAGAGGTCTGTTTTGTCAGGTGCATTTCATGTGTCACTTGTATTATTTTTTTATCAATTCATGTAGACTGTCTCTCAAATAATATTGGTTTTCTTCAAAATTTTATATTTCGGACATCATCACATGTGTATTGAAAAACCAAAGGTGCGAACATATCTCTGGTGCAGGCATTATTTCTTTATCTTTCATCTCTAAAATAGATTTGTCACAAAACCTTTGAACTTAGTGCAAATTTTTACCAATCAGTGTAGTTTCATATTTTTTAACCTTGATTAAACTAACACCTACGGTCGAATTTTTGAAATACATGTAATTGATGATGGGGTCATGACTATCCAAATGTTGTTTTTTTTCAAAATTAAAGTAATATTATACAATGTTCATGAGACCTTTCAGTATTGCAAATATTCGTCTAATTCACAAGCTTTATATTCTAATTTCATGTTATCAACAGATATAATTGTATGAAACAGTGTAAGAACAAGTTTAAAAGTCTTAAAGTAACTAAAGGTCTACTCATAAATCGTCCCTTTTTTTTAATCGGTTGAAAATTTCAAGCCCGTTCTTTAGTGTGACAATTGAAACAACGATCCTTGGTTGGATGGGTCTAATGGTAGCCTCCTCGTGTGTTCAATTGCAATGCGCGACTTTTGATTTACATTTTATAAACTTCTGATCAATGAATCAGAATGGAGTAAACGGTGATGAACGCATCATGCCAGGCGAGTATCACATGTTCATTCTGCAAATGATTTCCAATTTCGCTAAAGAAGGTTATCTAAAATAAACGGATATCCAATATATGTTGCATCATTTTCAGCTAAAATCTAGCCGTTTATAATTATGCCTAGGCAACCTATTGATTTTGCATGAGTATTAATGGTTACACTACTAATGGCTACACTTCTCATTGTGACAACAAGCTCTGAACGACGATGATGTTCAACTACAATCTATCAGCTAGCTGTAGCCCTTTCATTAATTAGTATTTTCTGGGAGCACCTATCTAATGATGATCTAATGATGAGGCACAGTGTCATCCCCTTCCGTAACGATTTACAGTTTGCTGCCAGTGAAATCGGAAATTACAGATGCTCTGCATGAAACTCCAAAGGCACATACCATGTGTTTGTGTGTGTTTTGTTTGCTTTTGTTCACTTCTAAATTGATACACCTGTCCCAATATAAAAAAATTCAACATAAAAAAGGATCCACTTTATTTGCTTTGCAAAGTATGGATAATGTTATAACAATGAAGGTAGAGCATTCTTTCACAGAATGCAATCATATCATTTTCACCAAATTTGAGTGAAAAAAGTCCCATCAATATACAAATAATCACATTTTCATTACAAAACATTAGATTAAGATGTACATGTATGATATCTGTTCTGGATTTGAAGTCAAAAAGATTCACATTTCGTAGGCCATGTCACCACAGCAATGTCACATGTTACAAAGACATGTCACCACAGCATTGTCGCATCAGTGAGGTGTTGCCACATGATGGTTTTGATCATCAGCTGTCGTAGATCAGAACATCTTTCTTGTATTGCATTTCTCCAAATTTCTTCTGTAGCTCCTTTTCTCTCTCCATTTGTCTCTGTACATCCTCAGTTAGAGACTAAAAATACAAAGAAAGTTTCTCAGACTGCACAACTAGAACTATGATATATTTAAAATTTCAAAAACAGCAGACCCACTTTTATTGAATAGCAAAATATCATATACATATATACTGTCAATTCATTTTTAATGTGAGAATTTTATTTACACTTTTATTTAAGAGACTTGCAATACAGGCAAATTCTTGTACTCTCTTTTATGAAATGCAATGTACAAACCTCCATTCGTTTTGGTATGGCTCCAATCTCGTGTTTTCTGAGGTCCTCGAAGGTTTTGAACTCTACGAATGTCTGTTCTATTTGTTCATACAGATCATTGAGTTGCTTTACCAGGCCCTGAGATCTTGACTACAAATGAAAGGAAATCAACATTAACTTAGCATTAGAACATTAAATAATATTCCATGAACATAAATAATAAACACATCTTATAGAAATATGTCGCACCCATGGAAAAAAGATTCATTTTAAAAGATGCTTTACTATTTGTCAAATAATTCTTTACGCATTTACACATCTAAGCAACTTCAATATTTTACAATTAAAACCATATATTGTTACAGATTACAAACAAGAGACAACAACATATTTTATATGTATTTTAATAGAAGGAAATCCTTCAAATATAAACTGAACCATTAAAAATTTTTTTTTAAGAAAGTAAAATACTCTACATATCTTAATCATTCGACATTTTTCAATGTTTACCTGATAACCGCCTAACAAGATCTTTAGCTTCTTCTCCAGCTTAGCTGCTTGTTTGGCATCTTTGGTCATGCTATTTCTGTTTGCCTTTTAAAAAGCAAAGAAATAAGTCAGTAAAACTAGAAGAACATTATTTTCAAAATATTTTTCATATCAATGTCAAGAATCAAATCTTATAATCTAGCACTAAACACTCATAGAAATGGATCTCTCTTAACTTCTCCTTCTATAGAAAGGAATATATTTATCAACAGAACAAACGAAGAAAAATATACTTTCTTATGACTTATAACTGTTATACTGCTAGAAAATCTGCTTTCTTAGGAGTACAATTTCCATAGAAATCATCAAGTATTATTTGTAGGTTATAAACATTATATACCCACATGCTTTTCTTTAGCCTTTTATATGATATTGACATATATGTTAGCTACATTGAGTAAAAAAGAATAACTTCTTATGTTTTTATCAAAGACCCTATTAGTTAAATCAGTTTTGTGTAGGGATTCAATAAGGCTCTAATAAGCTTTAATAAATGCTCTAACATCATAGACTAACAAGTACCACAAAGACATGTAATTTTTCCCTACCTCCAGTCGTTTATCAAGGGACTCGATCCTGTCCTTCTTGCTGGCCAGGTTGGCGCGGGTGTAGCGGTTCTGGGAGGGGAGGTAGAGTACCTGGGAGTAGCACTCCTCCCACACCTGGGAGTAGGACTCCAGGGACAGGTCGCCATGGTTCATCCCCACCTTCACCACCCCCATCTCCTTCTTCAGCAGTTCCTTGGCCTTCAACATAAACATAATTTACAAACAAACCAAAATCAGCTGCAACTTAATTTGAACAATTTTCCAGTGATAAACTGGTTAAAGGTGACATAATCCAGTGTTTATATATGTAACTTTTAACCAAAAATACAGATGACAATAATGGATTGGTTTTTTTACTCACACCAATAAAATCTTAGTTAACATTAACAATTAGGAACAACTTTATTTTACAGCAACTATGATTTGTGCAATGAAAGAATTGTTTGATATCAAAGTAAATGATTTTGTTACAATCAATAAATTATCATTTTGTACATGCACAAAAACTGATTCTGTATGTCACAAAGACCTTTCTGATAAAAACTTCACATCTAAGCATCAAACAAAATAATTGAAATTGAAATTCATTCAAATCAAAATGTACAGCCCTTATATATTTCCTGCTTTTTAAAAAGACTAAAATCATGAAAAACATGATCTCGTTGAAGATTTCATCCATAAAACTGACCACAAAATCTACCACATCTGTTTTACTATCCCCACCTGTTCTAGGTCGTCCTCCGTGAACTTGTCGTACGGATGCTGCTGTAGATAGGACAGATGCTGAGCCTGCTGAGGTGACATTTTTCTGGTTCTTCTTGCCTGGTCCCATTCCAAGCTGTCCGGGGGTGGGTGTGTGTACAGCATCAAAATGCTGCATCACTAACATCTCCTTCTTGATTAACTCTTCAGCCTGATCAAAAAATGAAGTAAAATTAATTCTAATTTGGTCTCTCTCAATAACATTTACTTTCGTTCAATATTTTCTAGTTATTATTTCTTTTATTTGTTGGGCCCCTTGACTTGGGATTCATAATATAACATTATATAATTAAAAGAAAATCAGTCCCTATGATCACTGTCAGACCTACCCTCTGGAGCTCGTTGATGGGTGGGTCCCCGGGGCCTGTGACCCTCAGGATGTGATTGTTGACATCAGCGGGGCGGGGCAGGTCCCTCTGTACAGACTGTGACCGTAGTCTCATCTCCTTCTGTCCTGTTCATACACACAAAACGGATGTTATTGTTGAAATGATTTAAACTTACAATCGTTAACATTTCTTTCAGTAAGACCACTAAAACAGTGATTTTACAATGTGTCTTTTCTAAAACATTCAGATGACCTTTACTTTTAATTCATATTTAAGTTACAGTATCAACCTCTTTTACAAATGAACAAAATGGCCATACAGTTTTATCTGAACGGTAGACATTAACTCATGAACAAACTAATCTATTAAACTACAATCAGGTTAAGCTAAGGCATGTCACACATTTTTTATGAACACCAATGCTTTCTAGCACTTTCTTCAATAAATCCTTATAACCTACGTTTGGCCAACTGTTCAGCCTCCGACTGTTCGTCGAGGTCCGCCTGATCAGCAATAAACTGTTCCCCCTCATTCGTCTCGTCCATGTCTTCCCCGAGGTCTTCCACCACAATCTCGTAATCGTTCTTGGGGCGCGGCAGACCAGCCAGACCCTGGCGTAGCTGCTCCTTCATGTCTTTCTGTAAAAGGTCAGAAAACATACGTACTCCTTTATCACCCACCAAACAATAAACACTGTACAGCTACTTAGATAATTAACTAACAATCTACCACCAGCCTATTGCTGAATCCTGGAGAAACTGCTCCTTCATGTATTTCTGTTATTTTACAGAAGCATACAATCTTCATTATCATCACCAACAGACTCATTTAATTCTGGCTCAAAGGAACTCACTGATTATCAAAACAATTTTGTTTTTTTAACAAAAAAAGATCTGTTGCCTATGTCACAATATGATGCACCTGCAAAACATATTAATCTGTTTGATGTGACTTCAGAGTTCCAAAACAATAGTCTTATCAGTGAACCTAGCCTATTGATAGAGCTTCGTGTACCTGATAGAACTTGTCGTTGATCGGAGCATCAAAGTCCTCTTCCTGGTTGATGTTCAGTTTGTCCCTGGCCGGGGTACGGAGCGGGGTCTGTCCAGCCACTCCCATCCTGGGGGTCATTCCTCTCGGAGTCATACCTAGGTCAGCAAAAAGAAATAATCAATTCAAGCTAAATGTAACATCTATTACCAAGCTGATGTATTTTTTTGCCGTTTTCAAGATTTGAAAGGGAAAAAAAATTACACTGTAAAATATCATACATTTTCTTTAAATAAATAAATACTATGTAAAAATATCAATCTAAAACACCATGGAAACATCCTTTGCCCTGAAATTGTGAAAAATACTTAAAAAGTTACTTTCAGTTTCATAAAGTATTACAGACCGAAGGATACTAGATCTGTCTACATCCTTCAGTTTATCACTCAGACTCCATGCCATTAAACTTTGACAAGCTTTATTTTCTATGACGTCTCACTTTTACAAAAACGAATATATATATATATATATATATATATATATATATATATATATATATATATATATATATATATATATATATATGCAGTGGAAATGTAAGACTAAGACCACAACTGGTCTTGTCTATGGCCAAACCCTAAAATGATCATAAAACTAACAAACCTTGTCCTCCTGGGGTGTGCATGGGGGTCCCTAGTACAGTGTTGGGGGTCTGTGCTACAGCGTGCTTGGGGGTGACTCCACTGAAGTCCGACTCAACGAGGGGCGTGTTCAGTCCTCCCTTCAGTGGAGTATCCACTACACTGAGGGCCATCAGATTCTGAGCCTCCTGTGACCAAAATATCATAAAAATAACCATCAATTCAATCAGCAGAAAATAGTCATTAATACAATCAGCATAAACATGCGTAAAAGAGGAAAATATATCAAACTGGAGCACAAAAGGAAATAAAATCATTTCTCAAATATCACAGTTTATGAGTAGTAAGATAAAATATGGTATTATCATAAAAAAGTTATGTAAACCAGATATTTTGCATGTTCAATAGATATCAACACTTCCTTCTCACACAAATTAATCATCATGGATGTTTTAACCCATCATTTAAATCAAAGGCTGGAACGGCCACAAAGGCGTCGAGCTGACATTTTCTTTTATATAGAATGATATATATATCAATAATTTGAATTTCTGTACTGTACTAAAAGTCTTATATCAAATAATATAAGAATAAAAAAAGAAATGAATTACGTTTTGTGCTGTTTCAAAAACAATAATCAGTATATTTCGTTATAAAATAGGTAGTGATGCGTTTATAATACAATAACTCATTATGGTTACAAAAAATCGAAGAAATTTCAAAGTTCCAAAAAAAATTATTTTCTCTCTGCTTTCAAAAGTCTTCGCACAATTTCCACAGGCTCATAATTTGAATACATTAACAGTGTGTCCCTAATTATAATAATAAAACATACTTTTATTTATTTCAATTCCCGTTTGAAACAAGATTACCTATGCTAAGGTTGTTTACAAACAAATCCACAACACGTGCTATCTAAAATGCTCAACCAAACCAACTGCATTATCGTGTTTATTAACTGCAACAAAATCTCTAGATAAGTTTATCGCTTACAATTATTTTGGAGACCATGCCCGACAACAAATATTTTTACATATCAAATTTTATTTCTATCGGGCACAGTCTCCTATCAAAATGTAAGCGATAAACTTAAATAATATTTTAGTGAATGTTTACATTGCACCTTATTGTATTCATCCCCCATTTCTTGATTAAGCAAATTTATACTAATGCAATGAGTTGTCAATAACCAGGGAGGCAAAGTTGGATTTTTTGTACACAGTTTAGTTGAATAAAAGGAATACAAATCTTGTAACACGTTTAATACTTCAAGGAACTTATTTTTTATGCGCATTAAAAAGGCGGTGCAGAGCATGAATTTTTGGATGATTGCCAATCCAGACGATCGCTAGAAGGCTGCCGAGCATTAGCTCGACGCATTAAAAATGATGTGCGTAAGTACTTATTTTACAGTACCTTACACGAATTAAAGACCGATACCAACAGATTAACAAACAATCTATTAGATAACATACCTGTAGCACAGTGTCTTGCTGAGCAGGTGTGCGGGGGGTTCGCAGGTTGGCTACCCCCGGGGTGACGTTGTAGTCCTGTAGTAGGGCCTGACTGGCCGTGTTACCTCCTCCGGTCTCTTCCGCCTGCTGCCGGGCATACTCACTTGTCTGACCTACTTTTACGACCTATTTAACAGTGAGTTAAAAAAAAAATGTACAGGTATCTACATTATCATACATTCAATAAGTAATCTTCCTGTTTAAATGCAACGATATCTACAGCTACATGCATGCAAAATGTGAACTTGAATAATTCTTTTTTTCTCATCAAATAAAATAGACAATATTTCAATTTTAAATAATAATGTATGATTGGTTTTTCATGGCACTTTTTTTTTTTTACAGAAAAACACAAATCAATGACAAATGTAATCAAAATGAGACATACTCTGTAAATGACAATATCATTACAGAATTGTAAAAAAATCAATTTACATTAATATTACTTCATGCATTAAATTAAGTATCAAAACAGTCTCATTTATTAATTACCTCCTCCAATTCTTGATCTGAAATTTGTGGAGCTGGTAAAACAAGCTTACTTCTCTTCTTCACTGGTTCTTGAAAACTACGAAAAGAGTGAGTCATGGTATGAATATCAGTCTTGTTCCATTCTAATCAAACACAAGCTTAAGTGGGCAAAGTGCTCCTGTCAATGAATCAAAGATATAAATATATAAGAATCCATTCAATATTGGTCTTACTTGCTCTGACTTGCGATAGCTCCTGGTAAATCGTTTTCTTTTCTCTTTTTCTGTTTTTGTTTATCTTTCTTTCTATCTCGCTACAAAGGAAGTCATAGAGAACATGTAAAGAGAACACTAATGAAACTAAATACATCCAAAATGAAAAAATACACAAATAATTCAATAATAGAAAAAAAAGACCTTAAGAATTAATTGGGTTCCTAAACATATATTTTATTTACCTCCTCCTTATCAGTTCTGCGCTCTCCTTCCAAATTCTGTTGACGCAGTCGTTTGAAGTTGGGCTCCTCAGCCACGTAAACTTCTTCGGATGTATCATAGAACCCTGTTTAGAAAAGAAAACAGCCATGTAATCAAAATTTGTTAATTCATTGCATTTCAAAATAGTAAATCCTGGAGTTTCAATTAAGAAAATTGAGTGATTACAATAAAATTTACATTATCTTGGCAAAACTCACTTTTAAAATTCAAAATATATAATATTTTTTGGAAAAAATTTAATACGTCTGTAATTCGGTGCATTTCTAAACTTATTTTTATCAATGTGTTGTAGATAACCCTTCCTTTTAAAACATTTTACAAAATATATGGTTGGAAACCAAAATTCAAAATATATAATATTTTTTGGAAAAAATTTAATACGTCTGTAATTCGGTGCATTTCTAAACTTATTTTTACCTATGTGTTGTAGATAACCTTTCCTTTTATAACATTTTACAAAATATATGGTTGGAAACCAAAATGACAATGCCAATCAAATTATAGATTTGTGTACATTTTTTCAGTGAGAGTTGACTAAACCCAGCAGCATGATGTTCAAAGTGTTCTGGACATAACTTGTCATATACTTTGAAATATCATGCTCATTACCTACTTCATATTTATCTCTATATATTTTTACTATCGACTACATCCTAACAGATTTGATTAAGACTTATAATATGAAATACTGGTATGTAGTTGTACTTTATTTCCCAGTACTTTCCCGGGATAATACCAGTATTTCCCACTGTCCTGGGATATATGAGTATTTCCCGCTTCTTTGCCAATCCCTGCTTTAAACATGTAATACCTGGAGCAGGCTTCTTCTCAAAAGGAATTTCAGCATTGTAGTCCACTCCTCTTTTCTTTTTCTTCTGTTTCTTTATTCTGTAGTTCATAAGATCAATTTCTCAACCAAAATCCATTAAAATTAATCGATACACAATTCACTGGTGCTTGAATAATCAAATAATATATCGAGTCATATTCTTTGTAAAAAATATATTTGCAGTCCTTCTTACTTGACCACTTTTACCACTTATGACAGGAAATAAACAACATAGATTTTTTTTATCATAAATTCATTTCTTTTCAGGATTATCTATACACAGTTTTTGCTTTTTCAGACAAGAAAATTGAACTTTAGTTCAAGTCAGACTTACTCGATCCCTGCTGCCCGCAGTTCTCTTCTTTTCTGCAGAGCAGCCAGACGTCTGAAAAAAATCACACAAATAAAAATATGGTACACTTGCATTCTTGTCTTAATGAAGGTTTTCATATGTGTATATAACAGACGGGGTATAAATAAAGTACCAAACAACAAAATTTGTTAATATTCTAAAGCAATTATTCATAAATGAACTCATACAATAAATTTTTGGCAATTTAACAGCATCAATAGCCTCAAGATCTGACTTGTAAATCCTGAATCAATACCTTGCTTCTTCCAGCTGTTTTTCTCTGGCCTTCCGTTTTGCTTTTTTGCCCTGTGTGTTGGCTAAACGCGCTCTTGCTTCAGACAGCATCTCAAGTTCTGAAGAATTTATACATATATAAACACAAAGAATTCAACAACAAAAATTAAACAGACATAACACAACTCAGTTTATTGATATACAAGTTTTAACAATTGAGAATATATGATTGAAAATTGGACATGTCAGCTTATCAGCTTATCGTATTAAAGTACCATCTTCATCCATGTCAATGGGATCTGGTTTGGCTGGCTTGGTTTCCGGATTTGGATCAATTTCACCCGGCTTCAGCTTCCTGGGGTCACCCTCGCTGTCATCTCTGTTCTGGGCTTTGTCTCTGTGTAGAAAGATGCATAATAGATATGGACTACTCTTCAATCCACTTCACATACCAATACATCCATAAGACAGTTTTACGTATTTCATTTTGTTGTTGAATTAACAGATTACAGTTTACCATTTTACAATTTTTATCATTGACAATATTAAGGAAGATGGAGGTTGAGAGAAACAAATAAATACTGGTATGCTGTGATTGAGTATATCATTTGATAAATCAACTCTTATTTGGTACGAAAAAGTTTTGCAACAACATTGTAATTGCAAATATTTCTCTCTGCCAATTAGTCATCAAATGTTTATAGTATTTTCCAGATAATCTACATCTTCATCATGAAAATTGGGTCACGGCAACTACTTTATCTCTGACTGGGAAATAGCAAAATAAAGTCATCACAATCAAAAGTTAGTTTCCAGTGCTAATTAAATGAGAATTTTTAAATCTTCCAGATAGGATTTTCTAACAACTCCCAAAATGCGTAAACAAAAAACAATTTTGAATCTTTCTCAATTTACCCATAGACTTAACGATATGATACTGTGGAATCATTAAAATTCGTGGGGGCCAATTTTCGTGGATTGTGACTTTTTTGTTCATTCCCGGGGAAGTAATTTCGTGGATGCTTCGGACACTGTTTCAGTAACAAAGATAACTGTTTCTAAAATTGTTTTCATTGAGGTTTTAAATTCGTGGGGGAGGGCTACCCACTAATACAACGAAAATTGAGCCACCACGAATTCTAATGATTCCACAGTATTTAGGATACAGTGGCAATAAATCTTACAGGAGATATTCATAGTGCTCAAGACACTGGGCTGCTGTTCTCCCTACGATAGGTGCAATGGTTCTCCACTGTGTGGGCATCAGCTTGGCCAAATGTAACAACTTCTCCTCCTCCTCTCGACTCCATTCTGTCTTCTTAATACTGGGGTCCAGCCACTCAAACCTGAAAAACAGGTCAAACAAATGATCATCATTAACTGATGCTTCAAATCTGATAAAGAAATTTTTCCCTTTGGATTACCTCAGTTTTAGGTTTATACATGCAAGTGCATTTAAGTCCCATGTGTCCACTGCATAAAAAACTTTTACTATCATTTCTCTTACCATCTAGCTTTGCACTGTTTTGCAGATTTCCTATGCAGTAAAGATGCAATTCTTGCCCATTGGTTCTTGCCATATTTCATGACAGCTGCTTTGAGAATTTCATCCTTAAAATAATATTAATAAAATGTCACAATAAATAAACTTTGTAAACATATTAATAGCTGACTAAAATAAGTAAACATGGTCATTATGATAACGAGAAAATTCGAGATATATTGAACATAACCAAGAAAGTTTTGTTTAAATCATGTGATAACAAGTAAAATATATGTATTTTGTTCAAACGATTTACCTCTGTGTTTCTCCACACGCCACCTTTAATCATAATACGCGGCATCTTGAAAGTTTTGTAGTAAAATCAATTCAAGCCTCAAGTTTCTTGAAAATATAAACAATATGGCGCTTTATCCTCGTTTTCGCTTCGACGTATACACAACGATTTGGTCCCTGCGTAATTCGGCCTATGGTTATTCCCTATCGGAACAAATGCTCGGCCTTGTCGAGAAAGGACTTGATATTCGGTCTGCTAATTTTGAATTTGCGTCATGTGTGGCAAAATTCATGTTCAAAATACTGATAGAAATAAGAATGAGGATTTTTGATAGTCTTTTGCTTTCTTTTGAAATTTCTATTTTATTTTTATTTTATTTATTTTTTTTTGGGGGGGGGGTCAGAATCCAAGATTGTTACACCTTTAAAAGTAAATTAAAAGCCCGTTTTTTTATATATCACATTTATCATTTTGTATGTCTTTACCATTAAAACATTCATTATCTATGCATAACTAGTCTCGATGACGTTGGTCAAATTTTGAAGATTTTTTTTGAAGGGTTACGTTAAAAAAACTCAGAGAGCTGGTTGGAATTTTACTTGGACCCGCTAGACCCCACCTCTCCTCCAATCATGCATTAGGATCTCCATTTTTTTTAAGAAGGCTATTGATTTGAAAAAAAGTATAATTTGAACCAATTACAATTTTCAATTCAATTTGAACCCGCATTTAATTAAAAGATGATTTCCTATATATTCAGCCCAGAGTAACTTCTGGATCCGCCCACTTAGCAGTCAGCAATTAAGCGATGATTCTAAAATGCTAATACTCTGCAAACTACCAACATCCCAACCACGCTCTCGCGTCGACATTTTGTTCCTATATACTTACATATAGAAAGCGTGTGACATCACCTGATACAGGAAAGCTTGTGACATCACCTTATACGTGAGGGTTGGGGTGTATTTTATTTCCAAGAGAAATTCTTCTATTTCTTCACATTCGATGTATATTTCCCCTTATGCCTGTATTGGAAATCTATGACGTTCATTATAATTCAATAAAACAGACCACGGCATATGAACACAAGTAGTGCTGTTTACCAGTGTTTGCGAACAAGTATACATCTTGGCACGCGTTTTAAATAAATATCTCACTCACTGTACCATTTCATAAAACGTTCAAACTTACTTAACCAATACGATACGTACATGTACACGTATTTTTTGGTGAAAAAAAAATAATCGTTAAATCATACATAATTATCCTATTTCAAAAAATAGTTTTCCTTCCAAAGTTTCTGAAACTATAGTTTTACTCACAGAAGCGGACTAAGTACTTGTTATATAACTGTTCTGTCTAATTACTTACATCCCTGACAAAGAGCGTATGTAATGGCTTTAAAGCGACAACACAAAAATAGTTCATAAAAGTTAACATCAAAAGAAGATTTAATGACCAGTAACAATATTTATTTCTATGTAAAATATTCATTGCGAAAACTCGCACAGAATGTCAACTGGGCTTGTTCCAACCATTCGTGATCAAAATTATGATAAAATATCAACAGATATAGATATAGTACTGACCACAGCATTGAAATATTGACTCGATTTATAGTCATTAACATCTAAATCTATATGAAAACATATACCAACAAAAATATCAACGTGTTAAATTTCATTGATTTATAAGCAGATCTCTCTAAATGGGACATGGTACGGTTATAAACGATCATATCATTTTCCACTTAGGAACCATAATTATTCTTCAATATCCCATTAATGCATCTAATTCTCGTTTAAAAGTTTGACTAAGTACTTGATGAAATACTGCAACTTATCACAATCTTCCTCAAGAAGCCTAGAACCCAACACATTATGTCGAGGGTTGAAAAAGGACGGTACAAATCGACCAGACAGCCACTCCTTACAATTCTCGAACACACTCTTTACAATTTCGGGGTCACAATCTTTGCACTTTTCGGAGGTTTGCTTGGCAGCAGTGTCAGTTTGGAGCGTCAATTGAGAGAGAGGATCTCTCACATAAAGACATTCCTCAAAGACAGACTGGACACCTTCTCGAGCAGCCTTCTCTTCTATCACATGAAGAAACGCCATTTTGATAATATATGATGGGAACAGATCTCCAACTGCTTCGTACATTTCGAAATCTTCCTCAGAAGACATGCTGTCGCGACAGCTTCGGTAGTGATTCTTAAAGTCTTATAATTGCCAAAGCTCACCAGGGGACATATTGATGAGGCAACCAAAGACTTAGCAACGATGTAACTGTTTCTAATATGGGGGCGACATCTCCTCATAATGGCTGTCTCTACGAGTGATAACGAACACCTCCAAAGGTTTTCGTCGTGATGACTAGTCATTTTTGGTACTGCTAGACATGGTAAGTTCTGTAGATCCGGACCGAGGAGTATCGAACTGATTCGAGATTTGTTCGGCCACGAAGGCAAACGAACTGCTGGAACAAGATCGACGTTAATTTCCAGGCTTTTGTACTTGGAACCTTTCCAGAGCAGCACTATCTTTGGATCGTTACTTATGTCTTTTATAAGGAGTCGGGGGTCTTTGGGAAAATGTTTGTTGTAAACAATATTAGAAACACGTTGAGTGAACGTTTGAAACATTGTGTGATTGGGAACCATTTTAGATTCCGTTATTGTTAGCTCTGGATATGGGTATTTTGTCTCCTCCTTTAAGTATATCAAGGTGTAGTCAGACACAGACGTAATAGTTTCTTCAAAGTCTATTCCTATCTCTAAAACTTCGGGCGTGTTCTTCTTCATATCTTCTTTGTCTGGGATAAGAGAAAAAACTTTCTCTCACGTCTTCTTTCTGATGCTGTGGATATATATCATCGCTTAGTTCATCAAAACAAACGATGTAATCGAATTCATCCGGATATAATGCTTTTGTTCCTTCAAAAGAACTTCCAGCATAGAATACTGTACACTTCAATTTTGGATCACTCTTACAAAGGGCATTTGCAGTGTGTAATGCAAAATTGTTGACAACTCTTCGAATTTCAACAGCCTCTGGTTCTTCATATAAAACTCCTGTAGGCGGAGTAGATATTAGGCTGCAAAGAAACTCATTCAAATTTCCGGTTTCTCTCAAAGACTCGTTTGAATCAATGAGCTTTTCAAACTCACTTAGCTGTAATAATCTATTAGCGTGTTTCACGATCCTTTTTCTGATTTTGTACAGTTTCCCCTATACTGTTCATGAAAAACTTGCAAAAACTCCAAACTTGAGCGGAATTCTGCAACTTCTTTAGCGGTTTCTCCACAAGGAATCCCGGGTCTCTACGTCACAGCCTGTCTTGATGAGAGTATATGCAATAGAAGACTTATTGTTCCAGGCAGCAAAATGAAAAGGACTAGACATGTAACTGTCTGCTGAGTTGATATTTGCCCCCCTTTCAATAAGAAAATCAAGAATAGAATCCCACCCATGTTCGGCAGCAATATGTATCGGCTGTCTTCCATTTGCATCTTTAACGTTTACGTCTGCTCCAAAGTCGATCAGCGCTACCGCAAGTTTCTTCTTGTTTTTCTCTATGGCAAGATGCAAGGCTGTTTGTCCCCAGTCATCACAATCGTCAACTTTTAATCCCATGTTCAACAAATATTTAAGCACGTCTGTGATTTCCTCCTCTCTGTTCACAACGTAATGCAGAAGACACTGACCTCGACTATCCTTAATATCAAGTCGACATCCTTTCTTTACAAGATACTGAAGAATCTGGAAGGGTAAATCACTGATGGAAAGATGCAAAATAGTTTGTCCAATTGCTGTAACGGAGTTTACTGATTGTTCGTCAGCCAATAGAATGTCGATGAATTTTATAGCAAGTGTCTCGTCCATCTCTGAACATCCTCGTGACTGCGAAATGAAATGGTGTAAAGGGTTGAAACCCTGTATGTCTAGATCTGTCAGTGAAGATCCCGCTATGATCAAAATTCTAATTGTTTCTTCTTTCTCCAAGGAATAATTAATAGCTGCTAAATGTAAAGGTGACCTACCCTGGTAATCTTTACAGTTCACGGAAGCACCTCTTTGAATCAATTCCTGTGTCAATTTTGAACCCCATGGTTCATCCAAAAATGAAGAACTTTGAGTGTGTAAAGCTGTATGTCCTGTTGCAGTTGTGACATGAATTACTAGCTCCGAAGGACAAATATAACTCTATCAACTCTTTATTTCCAATCAAAATGGCCTTATGTAAGGGGGTATTCCCGTATTCATCTCGTGCATGTAGATTGCCATTGGCTTGTATTAACAACTTAGCCGTCGCAACGTCCTTTACAACAAGTAGTGGGTTATTTGTTGTATTTACGATTGCTTTATGTTGTAAAAGAATTCTTACAATTCCTTCACGACTTTTCATTGAAGCAACGTACAAGGCCGTGTGACCATCGTCATTTTCTAAATTGACGTCACATCCGTCTGCAAGTATTTTTCGCACTTGGGCCTCATTTCCAGCTTGAGCTGCTTTGTGGAGGCTAGATGAGTCTTGCAGATCTTCGTCGTCGAGTGCATGTACTTGTTTCATAAACTGGGCTAATTTGGCAAATGGTCTGTACGTGTTGGACGGTTTGCTATCGTTCATAATGCCGGATGATCATGCAACTACAAAATCACCAAGATCATTTTTAATCAGTTTTATCTTTAAAACAAATGTTTAAGATACTGGTTACATATGTACATCAATAATTCAGCTATGACCATATATATAATAGTATATAGTTTTATTTATTTATATTTTAAAAAACCCATTGCTGTTAATGTTTACTCTTTCAACAGTATGGCAGGGGCATAATTTTCAGTACCAGTACATAATGGCAAAACTTCATTTTAATCAAAAGTTTCAATGATGATATTGTGAATGTAAAGGCTGACTAACTCAACTGACTATAACGTAAATAGTATCGCTTGAAAAATCTAAAATTGCCTACCTTTCGAAACTGTTCGCATTTAAAAAATTCAAATTTAGATCTACTTTCGTTTTACCGGGATTTAGAAAGACAGACAACTCTTGTGTCACTTTAGAATAGATCGCATCTAATAACCACATGTATGAGGATCGATTCAGGGTAAATTTGCAGCACACACGTACACACAGACACAGCCATCTTAGTGTTATGGTGATTAATTTAGGAACTGCTTAATTGTCTTGGATTCATTTTTACCAACAGCAAGCGTTTTTTAATCGTCTTTGACTTGCACTTCATAATAAAGAGCTGCAAAAGGCAATAATTACCAATTCATCAACGGAAACTGATCCTGAAAACATTTTAAATTAATTTGAAACTGTATACTAATATTCTAGATGGTACATGTCATGTTTGATGTTCATTTGCATGCTGTTTTAATAAATTTGAAAGGTAAAATCCCACTTACAAAGACTAATCTTTCTTGAAATTTCTGTTAAACCCCCATTTAAAGACTCCATACGATTATATATGGAGAGAACAAATACATGTACACTGATTTTCAATATGCAAAGTGTAAATAGGCATTACCATTCAAAAAAGCCTATTAAGCCTATTAACTCTTAATAAACTGATCTAACCCTATGAACAAACGACATCTACTCATACTGATCGATGTCTTAACATTGCTAAATGAAATGTAGGAAAGGAAATATATTCACACCTTATTATCAACTCGTACCAAATAAAATGTTAATGAAGACTTTGAAACATCATTGGTTCTATGTAGACGGTGTGGCGAAAGGAGATATTTTAAATACCTGTAAGTGGAGTACAATAGAAGTGAAAGTAGAAACAGCAGTGTTTGCTTAACGACGATCGATCTAATGTTTAAAAGGATTAGAGGGCCCGGCATGTACGATATTACGGTTCATATTACTGAATAATATGTAGGTAATAAACAGAAATACTCTTATTTTACAGACATCTACCAAAGGACCACGTAAATACGTGGTGAAGAAACTGTTCGATAGGAGTCCAAAATGTCAGACTCGGAGGAGGATGATTGGGACTGGGTGGAGACGCTGGAACCGACAAAGAGACAATGGAGTCATGATAACAAGAAATTTGTCCAAACCAGAGCGTCGAAGATTGTTTCCGACAGACTCCAAACACATGACAGAGTCCTGATAACCGGAGCGGCTGGATCAGGAAAATCCGCCATTGCACGCTTTATTGGTCTTCGGTATTCTATGGACAGAAAATCGGTTTCGTACAGCACTGCACTTGATGAAATAGAAAACGCACCGATGAAGATGATAGGCACGGATTTTGACATATTTGTCATCGACGATCCTATCGGGAAATCCAGAACAGACCCACTAGCATGTCAGTGGTGGCAAAGGCAAAATAAAGAGTTTGACTATTACCTAAGAATTGGACTAAATGGGAGAAAAATAGCCCCGAATATACGGGTGATTGTTACCTGCAGGTCGAATTTGATCGACGATCAAACATCCTCGATGTTTCAAAATTACTCACTTATAAATCTGGATGAAGAGTCGTTGGCACCAACCATGGAGGAGAAAAAGAAAATTTTAGATAGTCACATTGATACTTCAGGTATAAGTAAAAACGACATGAATGCTATCTTGGAATCAGCTTCTGCTTTCCCAGCCTTGTGTCACACTGTTGGAATAAATGCGACATTTCGATCAAACATAAGACAGTTTTTCAGAAACCCTAATGAATTAATTCGGAATGAAATTCTTCGCATAAAGGAGTGTGAACAAGCAAGTTACATGGGTTTGTTTCTTCTTGTTATTGGAGATAATAAGTTGTCTGAAGACGAATTTCTATCGGATTGCACATTTAAAGACGATGATGTCGAAAATGACGTTCAGGAAGAGGATGAAACTAGCATTCTTAATGAATCCGTGATATGTCTATTAAATTCATTCGGACTCCCAAGAACCACTATCGCACAGGATATTTTAGAAAGTTTAGATTCATTAGAAGGTTCGTTTCTGACAAAAGTAGAGGGTGTTTACCAGTTTCAAAACAGTCTGTTGTTTCAAACATGTCTTCATTATTATTGCATGAATGAAACAAAATTATTTCTGGAATACTGCACGGGGTTTTTCTACAGAAACTTTGCTACTTATGAAGTTAACGATAAAGAGAACAAAGATTCCGTATATCCGCATTTCTATTTTGAAGACAGTTTGAATCGTTGATTACACAAAGAGAATAGCTAAGTGACATTTCCGAAAACACATTCCTGGATGTATTTTTGTGTCAATGGACAAGTGATGAAAGGATATATCGAGTGATAGAGAAAATAATTGTGGACAAAAATCCAGAAGAGATTCTTGAAATGGCTATCAAGGCAGAACTAGCTAAAGAAGATATAGGACTTACACCATTGGCGAAAACGAACCGCATGCAGCTCATGGGATTCTCAAAAGTAGATCTTGTCACTCTGGGTGAAAAATTGTCACCGATTGTTTTGGCTATACTTTTTTCCCACGATAAAATCTTTTTAGCTATGTTTGATAAACTGCAGCAAAATGAAATGTGTTGCAGGAATTTGAAAAAGCAACCGTTGCTGCCTGCAGTCTGTGCCAACGGCAATACAGAACTAGCAAACAAGATTCTGCATTTCTATGGAAAAGAGGAGCCGCCTTATTTGTGGAATACAGACGAAAAGATTCACGCCATTCACATTGCCTGCTACCTTTCATCATTCTGATATTTTGACATTGATATCATCTCAAGAAAACGTAAACCTGTCGACATCTTTCAATGAGGTCCCGCTATATCTGGCACTTTCAATGGAAAGATCGTGTATTTCATATTTTTCATCACAGAGTGGGAAGGAGAAAACTTTCATAGAAACTGTGAAATGTCTCATTAAAATGGGTGCAGATGTAGGAAAATGTTCTTTTCCAGAACAAAAACCAGGTCTTATTGCGCTTGCATGTAGCAAAAACAATACGCATGTTGTCCGAATTTTACTGGAGAATGGGGTGCAAGTTCACGAAGAAACAAAGTATGCACTTACTGGTTTGCATTTTGCCTGTATGCGTGGCAACATTGATCTTGTTCATCTTTTACTGTCGAAAGGAGTTGACGTGAACGTACACGGGCCACCAAAGCAACGATTAACGGCACTAGTACTATGCGGCAAAATATGGTCATCATCCTATAGTCGATATTCTTCTTTCAAAAGGAGCCAAGATAGATTTACAGGTTTGTGGACTGGAATTCTCCATTGTTCATTGCGTGTCGACAGGGGCACGAAAACATCGTTAAACTTCTTTTGGAGTATTCTAAAGACATACTCAAAGATTCAGACCTTGCTCCAAGTTTACATGCTGCAATTGAAAATGGAAAGGCGGCTATTGTTGAACTTCTTTTACAAAACGGTGCCGAGGCAAATACAAAAGAGAAACTGTCCAAGGAATATCCACTCAGCATGGCAGCCACCTTTGGAAATGTTAAAATTATCAAACTCCTTTTAGACAGGAGAGCAGACGTAGACATTGAAACAATAACTGGGTGCACGCCTCTGATTCTTGCGTCGAAACATGACCACGTGTTAACAGCTCAGTGTTTACTCGAAAATAAAGCAGACGTTAACAAAAAAGATAACTACGGGAAGCCTTCTCTATTCTATGCTTGTAGATATGGACATCTAGATATCGTTAAGCTTTTACTGAAAAACAAAGCGGATATAACTGTTGTTTCGGACTCTGGAGAAGATGTTTTATATATCGCTTCTTTGTGGGGACATTTCGATGTGGCGAATGAGCTTTTGAAATTCGCAAAGTATAATGATTCGACAAAAATAGACATATCTGAGCAGTTTACCCATGGAAATGATGATGATGATGATGATGATAATGATGATGATTATGATGATGACATTGACGAATTTCCTAGATCACCGCTATCAGCTGCTGTAAGAAATGGGCATGAAAAAATTATGAAACTCTTGATTGAAAACGATGAAGATGTGAACGAGAGAGTTGATAACGATGACACCCCATTAATAATCGCTGTCAGAGAAGGCTTTGTTGACATCATGAGATATCTTCTTGAAAATGGCGCCAATGTTAACTTATCTGATTCTGAAAATGATAATGCTTTACACAATGCGAGTACATGTTTTGATAACAGCTGTGACGGTAATCAATACACTGTTGAATCATGGGATTGATATCAATAGTGCCGGAAGTGAAGGTTACACTCCTTTACACCTGGCCTTGCTGAGAGGCAATAGAAAAGCGGCTTCCTGTCTGTTGGAATCATCGTCCAAATGTCAACATTATAGCAGGCAGGACAATTCACCACTTTTACTTGCTTGTGAAGCTGGTTTTTATGATGTGGTAAAAGAGTTGTTATGCCAAGGAGCTCAGGTCGATCCGGAATACAATGGAAAACCACTGACTCCTGGGACCTCTTAGCGCTGCAGCAGGAAAGGGTTCACTCAAAATAGTAAAAACGCTTATTGAGCATGGTGCTAAAGTTAATCCTCTCAGTTCAGATAGAAAAACCCCATTGTTTTATGCTACAAGGATAGGCAATTGTGAAATTATGAAAACGCTAATTGATAACAAAGCCAGAGTAAATGCTCCGCAAGATAAATATGAAAACACTTGTTTACATGAGAGTGTTTGCCATAAGAATGATGACGCCATGTTTCTGTTGCTGCGTAACGCTGCTGACGTGAATGCCTGCAATACGGAAGGAGTTAGCCCCCTTATGATGACTTTTGATTGCAAGCAGGGAGTTTCTGATAAACGGATTTCCCACCTTATTGAGCACGGTGCCGATGTCAATGCTTGTGATAATGAGGCCAAAACATCGCTTCACCGAGCAGCCCTGAGTGGATATGATTCTGTTTTAGAGATCCTGTTGAAAAATGACGCAGATGCAAATAAATGCGACAGCAATGGAGAAAGCGCCCTTTTTATGGCCGTAAGAAACGGATATGGAACGTCCGTTAAAATTCTCCTGCAAAATAAGGCGGCAATCGATCTTCTTAACAAGAATGGGGAAAGTCCACTGGATATTGCCAAAAGAAACGGGATGGAAGATATAACAAAGCTTCTTACGGAGGCGTCTGATATGAACCTGAACAAGAAACCTGTGGAGAAGCCACTGGTGATGGTCAGAAGCCATACATTAGGCCCAGCTCTACCTCGAAAACGAAGTCCATACAAGATCCCAGTCCGACGATAATTAATTTGGTTACAGCGCGAACGATTTAATAGAATATTGTTGCAATTATACACACAGATCATCATGCAAACTTTCAAAAGACGCAAGTACCGTTATTTCTTTCACAGCTGTGCCGTCTCGTGGGTACCAGTTTTCGTGGAGTTTCTAGAATCCATGGTTTGTAATAAAAAATACATTTATAGATACATTAACCTACGGGCAGTGGTCAAATTAACTTTAATATCATTATGAGCTTTTTCGCATTTCTTTTTTGGATCAACATTTGATTTCATGGAGAGATTCAACATAAACAAATCCAAGAAATTTTGAGTTTGACAAACAACGAGAAAACTTTGAATACATATTGGTATAAAATAAAGTAAAAAGATTCTTGTGTGTGTGCTTTAATTTTTTCTCTGTTGTTGTTGTTTTGAAATTGATATGGAAGCATTGCATGCTTTTATGAAGAAGTTAATTTGAAGTTTATAAAATTTATACCTTAATCCTTTTACGCCAGAGAAGGGTTATAATTTTAAGTTGGTATTTTTGTGTTGGTCCGCTTCACACAACCAAATTTTTAGATGAGTATATGGTCAAGGCAATGAGTTTTATTTTTATACGCATAAGAATATATTGGTGTTTTTTTTACTTGCACTTTATAATGAAGAGCTAAATAAAGCAATATAATCACCACTTCATCAAGGGAAACTGATCTTTAAAACAGAGAGATTTTGAAATAAATTGAAACTGTTTATTATATTCTAGCTGGTACATGTCATGTTTGATGTACATCTGTACGCTGTTTAAATCACAGTTAAACACTCTCACATATAATAATGGATAATCTTTTTTTTTTTATTTCTTTAAATCCCTCCTTTTAAAGACTCCATACGATTATGTATAGAGAACGAATACATGTATACTGATTTCCAATATTCTTAGTGTAAACAGGCATAACTATTCAAAAAAAAAGTCTAAGCCTCTTAAATCCTATTAATTAACTGAGATAATTCGTCTGAATAAACGACATCTACATGTATGTACAAACTTATCGATGTCTTAACATTGCTAAATGCTAGCTTTTATGAAGAAGTTTACTTGAAGTTTATAAAATTTATACCATTTTGCTTTTACGCCAGGGAAGAGTTTTAAATCTAATTTGGTTAACTGAAGTGTTGGTCCGCTTCACACCACCAGATTTTAGATAAGTGTATCGTCAAGGCTATGTTTTTTTTAAAATAATTGGTACCGAAGCCAGCGTATGTTATAAATATTCATTTGTCAAGCCATGTGCTTGCATGGGATACAATTTAACATAGGGGATAGATAATACAACTTTTTAAAAGATCATTTGGGGATGTGTGTGTGTGTGCGCGCAAAATTTCTTGAATTGATATGGAATTGAGAACTATCAAATTGTAAAGTTACTATGGTCATAGTAAAATCGGTTTGCCAATGTTGCTAATGTGAGTGAACTGTTTCATAGGTTTAGACATTGTTTAGAATTATTGCGTTATTGGTCACATTACTGTCATGTTGTAAATTTTGAATTTACCGGGTGGCAGTAAATACAAGACTGTTACGTTCGCTGTAAACGAAAATTACATATATATAAATGCTAGGATTCCAATATCAGAACATGCATGAAAAATGGGTTTATAGAGTTATCTTTCTTTTGCAGAGAAAAAAAGAACCAACGATGAGTGTAATAAATACATGAAATAGATAAATATTAGATCATTTTAATCCGCTCATATCTAATCGCTTTTGACATGCTCAGATCCAGGGTTCGACGGTTATTTGAGATCTGAGAAGGCATATTTTTGGTAATCTTATAATTATGTAATTTGAAGAAATTTGAATTTTGCCGGAGGAGAAGGGGGTGTGTGACCCCCATCCCCTCTAGATACGCTCATGTTTGAGCACATCATATGATCCAGTTTCTAATTTTACTTACAATCTAGATTGAATATGAATTTGACTAGTCATAATATTTGTATGTCTAATGAACATATAAGATTGATTCAATTTCCGATTTGTACAATACTTCTACATGTATTATTACCCCCAATAAATAAAAAAGTAGATACTAACGCAATTAACATAGATCTTCGCTAGCCAAAGGTTTTCGGTCCACTCCGCTCCCCATAAACGGAGTGGACAACTAGAGCAGAGCTCGTGGCAAAGCCCCGAGTAGGTCTTCCGTTGTTGCTGCGAGTTGAAAATATATGTTACGATTATAATGACTATACTTTCAGTTCTGCTTTTGTTATAAAAATGTGTTGTAATTGAAAGTCTGTATATAAAACGTGTTTTGAAAAAAGAAAGGAAGAAAATATTTTAGGAAAACTATTTGTCGAGCAGAGTTTATGTAATCGTTTCAAACATTGTTTAAAAAATGAGATCATGTTTAATGCCGAGTTAAATTTTCAAAGGGTAGCAAGCATTGTTATAAACATTAAACAGTATGTACTCATGATTCGTGTCAGGAATTGTATTTCTTTTTTAAACTGAACTCGCCTACAAAACACGTAAACTTTTCTCAAAGATAACTTCTATATTAAAATATTTCTAAATTTTAGAAGACTATGTGCAAGTTTAGAATTGCGTGCTGACAAAATTTACAGACCCTAAAACGTACTACTACACCAAAAAAGCGTGCGGCCAACGTGCGAGAAACGTTTCGTGTAAACCTTTTAGAGTTTCATGTAAACCGTTTAGCGTTTCGGGCAAAGCGTGTAAATCGTTTTGAGCAAAGCGTGCGAGAACCGTTTGAAACGTTCATCAGATTTCATTCGGAACTCTCTGACAAGTTAATTGTTTCAAAATGGCGCGCGTGTTTTACATTACTTTAACAAAATTGAACGAATTTTTAACAAACAAAAGAAAGGTATATGTATTAAAAGACGACTAGTTACAGAGTACATGTATATTTAACGTTTTCATGCGATGTTTCAGTACTGAAACAATATTAAAATTCGATATACATAAAAAATATTAAATACAGTTAGCGAAACATGATTTCTATTAGAACAAACCTAAATCAACTTTAACATGCACGATCATGTTTTGATAAGCATGTATTTTTATTATCTATTTACATCGATAACTCTTACTGAGACCATTCGGCTGTGTACAAGCAGCACACATAACCTCGGACATCGGGCGAGACCTGCACCTGGCTGAACCTGTCAATCAAACTCTGTGTATTTGTTTTCATTGGATGGTCAGGCGTCTCTCTTTTGTCAAAAGCCAATGGAAAATTAATGAATTCAAGGTAATCGGAATCAGAATTTGATAAAGCACACAATTTAAATGATAGAAAATTTATTAATTATTTGAACAAAATTAAATGTAAACATTGAAAGGAAATAAAAAAATTAATTATTATGGGAATCTATACGCATGGTACTCAATTAAAATAGATTATATTATGATTTTATTATTTTATGTAGTAAAATCACCCTTCGAACTGTTACTCAATTACATAACAATTGTTGACCTGGGGCTATAAATGTTCTGAGCTGTGTGCGCTGAAGCGGCACAAGATTCTCGATCGCATGCGGCAATTGAATTAACACAGACTGGCCGAATAAACAAAGGGGTGGGAAAGTGAAACAAAATGTTACACATAAGAAGAAACCACCAAAAATGTTTTTCGACAGATCTTGATATCTTTTCTCCAATTAAAAAAAAATCCAGCGCGAGCACCTGTCAGCGGGGCGGGAGGAGTGGGGGGGGGGGGGGGGGCAGCAATAAGTTCGCTTCCACAATGAAACTACAGAAGTGATTAATATGTGACCGATAGAATCTAATCTAAAGTTGTTTAAACTCATGTGAATATTTTCTAAAATAATCATCGAATGCCTCAATTCAGGGCATTCCTTTATCGTGCTAGCACCTACCGCAAACATGTAACATGGAACTTTGATTATAATTTGATTTGATTTTTAAACTACCTTGTACGCTATCGTATAAATCAATGCTTAATCAACTGTAAAAGTAAAATAACTTTATCTTAAACCAATATAATAGTTGAAAACATAATAAAATAAAGTTGTGTCCGTGCAAAATATGAAACATAAACGCGTTATAAGGTACATGTAGAAGAACACGAACCGACCGCGGATCACTTAACCACTCGCGCCGGATCTCCTCAGCCATGTGCGAGGGATGATCATTATTTAAAGGTTTGATATTTGAGGGGGTGGGGTGGGGGTGTTGATTTAAAACATTAATTGTACAGTTTTTAAAGTAGTTTACATAAACCAACCAACCATTAGTTTATGTCTAACGATTTTTCCGATATGGAGTAATATCGTTCATTAATATTCATTTACACTCAAATATTTAATTAAATATATACAAGTAGGACAAACCTTTATAACATAAAATTAAAACAGTTCTTGTATATACGGCTATATTAACTCAAACACGTTCATATGCATGCAAGTGTAAGTCGCAGTGTGCGAATCTTGTGTATTAAATAACCGCTTACCGCTAGGTAATGCAGCCGTGGCTGATCTCCTCGGCCGTGGGCGAAGGATAGATTACGTAAAGGTACAACGCACAGAAACGCACAGCTCAGAACCAAGGAAGATTTGAAAAGTTTGCAGTATAATGACCTTACTCTATCAAATAGAAGTTCTTTATTTTAAACTAAAAACCCACAATTGATCTATGTCTATTATTGCTTTAGAGAATGACATTGCTTTTATTAATTAAATGAACTACATGTATTTCTTACTTGACATCCAATCGTTTAATCCACAAAAGATTTTGTGTAATCAAAACTAAAACAATTCTTGAGTTCGCGGCTAAATAAATTCATATATGAGAGACGCAACTCTCGTGTATTAGATAACCACTGACCGCTAGGTAGTCCAGCCGCGACCACGGTGACCGACTTTCTCGGCCGCGGGCGAGGGAGAGCTTACGTAATGGTACACACACAGCTCTGATTCAAGGTAGATTTTGAATGCATGATGTTTATATTAAAAAGGTAATGCATATATTTTTTCATTCCATATTTTGTGTTTTACTAGAAAAGAAAAAGAATGTTTTGTTTTCCAATTCCCGTTTTTAAGGATTGTGCACTATAAGAACTTAACAACGACTTAAACTCCTAAAAAAAAGCATGTATTCTAAAAAAAAAATTCTTATGAATTAATGCCTCCTGTATAAACCAGCATACTTTCTGCGGTAACTTCATGCCAGTTGTACGCACAAAGTCTTTCGTTAACTTGTCAAATAAAAACAGGTACATGCTAACATGTAAAGCTTTTTACACTCATACTACACAAACCACTTACAAAATAACATTGAAACGACCTTCATGAGATCCCAACAAACAACTTTTCCAGCGACAGCCATATCAAAATCCTAACCGTTTTTGAGTTATTAAGCAAAATTTTTTAGGGGCCATTGGCCCTTAATTTAAGGGGCCAGCCCCTTTTTATTGGTGTCAAATGAAAGCCCTTGTTATTTTGCACAACTTTTATTCTACATGTCTTTACAAAATTTTTTTCGTTCAAAAGATATAAAGGAAAACATGTCTAAATTTTTGCACTTTTTTGAATCCTGTTTTTTGACCCCCTACCTTTTCCTAAATAAAAAACGTAATCTAAAAACATAAACAGATGTGCACAACTACAATGTCTCTGTTATTCAAATTCGTTGGATTCCCATTCCCTGCTATCATAGTCTCGGAGCCTTTGTCTGGAAACAAAAGGCCCTAAAAAAATTTAAAAGGGGAATAACTCTTTAACGGAAAGGGAATTCTACATTTTATGAATTGCTTAAGATAGTGTTTTGTAAAGTACATTAGCCCTGAAAATTTGAGCAAAAACCGTTTAGAAATGAGCAAGATATGAAGCCTCAAAGTTCGCGTCTAGGAAACAAAAAAAAAAAAAGAAAAATAAGAATAATCTTAATTTTTTTCCCGCACAATAATAGAAAGGTCTTCCGTTTGAAACGGAAGACCTTAAAAAACCCTTGGCTAGCGAAGATCTATGTGAATTGCATTCTGATTTCAAAAATTTACAAAGGGTGTGTCAAATTAATTAGTTTCTTCAGAAATTATGACCTGATAAATTTAAAGATATATCTATAATATGCATGTAAAATAACACATGAACTTGTTTCTAGGATAAAGTTTAATTATATAGGTATGATAATAACAATATCCTATATTACATCACGATAACGATGATGTACGAATTATAATTAAGACAATTTAAGATTGTTTTAAGATAAAAACTTGCATAAGGCTTATACATGTATTATCTATTAATTAATTATACAAGACAATTTCCAGTCCCTGCCCCGGGGGTAGTGATAACGCCCATGTTCGCGTGCGAGAACGTCTTATGCGCCAAATAAATTGAAAAAAAGAGAGAGAAAGGGCCATTTATATAGACACAGTGATAGGACATTTTCCCAAAATTTCCTCAGGCGGAGCGCACTGTGTAGTATATACCTGTCTTTGGTCGTTGTCATTCATGCAAGCTAGCGCATTAGTAAACAATACCAGGCCGCCTATATACTGCTTTCACTTTTTTTTTTCGAATACAACGACTTGAAAAAACAAGGGCCTGTTATTTCATCCTCCTAGTGTCATTTCAAGTATGGACGAATGACAGCTGTACATTTTTTGTCCAAAAACTGAGAAAGGGCGCGATCAGAGGGGAGTAATTAATTACAGTTTATTTATGTATGTATAGTGAAGTTTGGAGAATTTAACAGTGATGTGTGACCATACGTAGATCTGTATATGCGTTTATTTTCATGTTGGATTAAGGCACTGTAAGGTTGGCGTATTTTTGCATTTTAAAGTGCTTGGAGAAGAAAAAAAAAGTTCATTTTCGCTGAGCAACGGCGGTTGATGCTCTGTTGGTGAATGGAATGCGATTCGTCCACGGGTGACAGCGATCATTATCATCTTGACCCGGTGCTTATTGCCACAGCGGCCAAATCGGAAATTAGACAATTACCACCTGTGCTGGATTGTCATTTTTGGAAGTTCATTTTGTATATATCACCTTGTTAGGTGTCGTATTGTTCTCTTGAAGGAGTCTAGCTTTAACCAGGTGTGTGCCTATTGTTGGAGTAAATAAACATACACAACTTGTGCCCCCACGAGGTGGTCTCTAAACATCTTTATAGATGTGTTGTACAAGATATTAATGTGACCGGTTTTTACCAAAACTAACTTTGAAGTGTTTTTGGGACGTATCGTTTTTATTGCATGGTAAGTGGAACGAAAATTTCAATTTTGAAGGTATTTCATCGAAGATTTCACACAGATGTTTTGCCTATCATTAAGTAGCTAGGGTAAAGCATAGGTATGGAATAAAAGAAACTTGAAATAACTATACTCGTTATATACGCTTGTTATTTCACGGCCCGCTAAATAAACACGCCGTATAGTGTGTGACAAGATATTGAAGACAGTGTAGAGGATCTAAGGTCAATATTTAAATGACCTTTGTAATATTTATTCCTCACAATCTTACAAATGAATAAATTGGATTAAGACTATCAAACGATCGTCGATTAGATTAACGACTTATTACAATTTGTTGTTGTTCATCTAATATGCACCCAAGAATAATTTTTCAACCCCAAAATCTACTTTTAAAAGTCTCCCCACTGTCATTTATCTGGGTCTAGGGAGAGCTTATTACCAGAAACACATTATACATTAATTCACATAAGGAATATTTTCCTATTTAAGTTAAATTGATTTAATTGTATTGAATACTTCTATTTGTCAGTAAAATATGATTACTGTGTGATAGATAAGCAGCACATTCTCTCTCTCTCTCTCTCTCTCTCTCTCTCTCTCTCTCTCTCTCTCTCTCTCTCTCTCTCTCTCTAAGGTTTGTCACCGCCCCACCCACCTTATTTTTTACATTTTTACTCTGTTTCCTTATCCTTTAAATATTTTATTTGCACAAGACACACATCATATATATTTTTTTCCATTTCAGGAATGAAATTTTAGAGAGTGTTTTTATTTCTGGATGGATTAGTTCCACAACCATGGCTAGTCAGCTGGCAGCGGGGAACACGGATGATGTCAAACAGCGCATGAAAGAACACCAAGGTTTGTAGCCCACAGCCTTAATCCGCTCGCTAGGTCTCGTGTCATCACAACTGTAAGATATAGCCAGGCACTTATGATTAAGCAATTTTTCTTCCATAAATGTACGAAAAAAAAGGAAAATGTCATCATAAAATTTGAAATTGCTGATTTACGCACCTGATTCCCGTGAAACTATTTCATTGATAAAGTGAATAGGAAAACCTGGGAATCATATAGTCACCTTTCCGGTGAAGTGATATCTTAATTCCATTGAGCTATGGTTCATCTGGTCCATTCCAGTATACAGTCATGCATTTAGTAAAGGGGTCATGCATATCAATTGTAATGCAAAGAGTGAAAATAATGGCTAGTGTATAGACTGAAGAATGAAGTGCAAAGTTACATGTAATCTTCCTTACTAGTACTTTATAAGAATGTACTATGAGTGGATACTCCAATATGTGGCAACGCAATCTAATATTTTAGTAAATTCTTTATTCCTTATTGTAAGTTTTTCCTCAAATTTGATAAATAACCGTGACTTCTACCATATCATTTATCAATAACCTTGACCTCAATGTCACCAATAATGAAGTACTTATCCTGTACATGTACCATCTAACTTGAAGCTTCAAACATTGTCTCTCACCTTCTTCCACCCCTCCCCTTCCTAACCCCCCCCCCCACCCCCACCCAACTCTATTCCCCTTTTCTCTAACCCCTTCCTTCCCCAAACCCCTACTGCTAAAGCCCCCTAGATTTTGACCTTCACCGTTGCAATAAGCCTTGTCCTATAGTTAATTAAATGAGATACATTTGTTCATGTTTCTTGTATTATGATAATGCTTTCATGTCACAGATCAGTGCTTGCTCTGATATGGAGAGCTTTGTTAATCACTCGAGTATAAATGTATTAATCATATGAACAGGAAAAAACAAGAAAAAAAATAAATCTCATTCAACCTTGAATTACTGGAGTAAAACAACTTTATTGCTTTGCCATAAAAAAAATGCAAATGAGTATGAAAATGCATGTATGGTATGGAAATTTTTTAAAGATTTTTTTACGCATTCTAACCCAACAGATAACTCTGTCCTATAAGGAAGAGTTTTCTTTGTTGTGTAAATGAAGAAATGCAACCTTATCTTGCTGTTAACCCCCCCCCCCCCCCCCCCCACAATTCCATCTTCTTCCTTTTTACAGCATTTGCAACTATCCATAATTCAATTAAAGGATATGATTTCATGCAGATAAAAGTATGTTTATTCAAGTTTATTGAATACTTTTGTTTTTAACTGAGAAATTTGGAAAAACATTCACGATCTAATTTTTAATTTGTCACATCCTTGAGTGTTTGTAAACTATAAGAGGTTGATTCTCTTTTATTCTTTAAGTATGACTTTTTTTTCTTTGATTTCAATTTTGATTGCATCTTTAAAAGAGATAAATGTATCAGACATCATTACTAGGTTGGCCATCATACATTTACATGTATGTGTCAAAATGTTTATCCTGGCATCTAGTTTCATATTTATACTGTTATAAAGTTGTCCCCCATGCATTAATTGCTACTTTGTTTGAGAAAAGTTATGGTCCTAAATGTGCCTCCTGTTTATGGGATGTTATAATCATTCATTGTAAAAATCTTGACTTCTTGAACTTTTCTTGTCCTCAACACCAGAGGGACCGTATAAGAAGCTAAATTGGAGGGAAAAATCAATCTGAATACAATATATCTCTAAATGGAAGCTATATGAGCTTTTGGGTTATTTTCATCTCTTGTCATAAAAGAAAGAGCAGCTGCTATTGTGTACAATTGACTTTTCCCATTCATTTTTATTTCATGGAGAAACAGCTGTGTAAATTTCACTGAAAATGATTCTAAATTTTGCCGGGAATTGATGAAAATTGTACGCTGGTTGATACCCTCGATTGTCATGCATTGATCAATATCTCATTGAAAGATAGAAGAGAGAAAGAGTTATCAAGATTAGAAAACTGTGGAGATGGTCCCTAAATTTGTATGATCATATTATAGGGCACAGACAACATAGAGCTAGTTTTTCATTATTGTTCAAAATGAGGCGCGTGTGACATTCTTGGATCAATTTACTCACAAAATCTGATGAGAACCTGGGTCGAATCTTTTTATTGTAATGCTATAACCTTGTTAGGGGGGGATTTTATTTCTGTGTCCTTCAAGATCCATAGAGATTTAGCAAGTCTTTGGATGAATTCAAAGTTGTTGCTTCAATTTGCTTCCAACAGATGTCCCCGTTCAGTGTTTGATCAGGGATTACGGGCTATTTGTGATACTGTGTGGACGATTTTCCTTTGATATCTCACACCTATTATCTCCCAGCCAAGGGAGGTGTAGTATGGATATACATGTATTCTCGGTAGCCATGATACCATGAAAGGTGTGCTTCAAATTTTTGGACTTAGAGAGATTTTTGGATCATCCTCATATTGGGATCTCCCAATTCACCAGTTACCTTTTTGGCCGCATAAACTCTGGACAAAGACTGTCATGTCAGACTAATGACCCAATGATTCTTTTCATGATTTTGTCCAACGTTGGTCTGCTATAGAAAGTCCTGTTCATAGAGATAGGCTGTGCATTTAAAGTTCCCTCTCTTTCTGAGAGTAGCTTTATTTGTGTGGGACGTATTGTTTACTTTTTGTAGTCATTCAGTGAAAGGAGGTCCACAGCATTAGTATTGATACAACAGTACAGAATGCGTGGAGAGAGTTTCCTGTTTTTATAAAGAATGACCTTTAAATTGAGTAAAAAGGGGGAAAGAAAGTGTTAATAAGAATTCTCAGGATTATCAGCATTCGATGAAAAAAAAATTAGTCAGGAGAGAAGTTAATTCAAAATATATTTTGTGTAGAGGAAAGTTTGTGATACAACATGTGAAGTGTTCTAAGACTGGATTTTTTAAAAAAATTTGACTCTGATGATCAAAAATCACTTGAAGTGTTGTTTTCCTGCCTGTAATGGTTTGTAAATTTTGTCAGCAAAAGAGGGAGTTATTTGATTAGGGATTTACAAGAATTGTGTCTGGATTCACAATGGAAGGAAATTTTGCAGCTACCAATGCTACCACACTGAAATATTTAAGATTCAAAGGTAAGTTCAATAGGGAAATTTCTCTGTCAGTGAAATAATTATTGAATTAAAACACTAAATGGCAAATTTATTTAAAACTTAATGAAAAATTCATGATCAGAAGTTTATTCTCTGCAGCAGCTATTGAGTTAACTGCTCAATTACTAAAAAATAGTCCTTTTAAAATTATGGGATTTATAATTTGCAAAGCATCCAAGCCCCCCCCCCCCTCCCAAAAACCCCCAAAAAAGTTTATTGGCACGGTATTTCCAGCACACATTTTCAAAAGGTTCTTTTTGAATATTAAAATCTTGCACAATTGGAGATCCAGAGATAAAATATAACCAATATTTTAGCACGTAGGTTCTTAAATGTTTAAAAAAGGAAGAAAAAAAGTTATATAGAAAACGAACACTACTGCATTCAAATTTCTTCGTCCTGTTTTGTGGATTTTTCGAGCCTCGTCTGAAAAGCATGTAAACATTGAAGTCTTGGTCGTACAATGCCAGTAGCAATGTGTGTCACTATTACTATCAAGTCTTCTATTTAATACCTGGTATCTTGTGCACTAGAAGGTCTGGCCCCTCTCTAAGCTGTATAAAGATAATGCATTTCTTTTTTAAATTTGAAAATTTAACATCATATTGAGGTAGATTTTTCATTATACGACAGCTGTATTTTTGACAAAGTTCTGGTTTTATGTTAAAAACTTTTTAATGGGGGGGGGGGGGGGAGATTGGGTGGGGAATGGGTGTGTGTTGGGATAGAGTAGTTTAAGGAGGGATAGAGATTTTTGGATTAAGGTTGTTTTATGCATGGTTGAAGTGATTACATATACATTTTTATAGTCTTCCCATAGTCAGATAAAATTCAGCTTTTTACCTATAGAGTAGACAAGGCTTAATCATGAGTAAAATTATGAAGTATATTTTACAATGGAAAATATGGTGAAGACTTCACAAAGGAATTCCAATGCCATGAAGACTTAATACTCTATATTTTATAAAAAAAAAATTCGGTTTTAGAAGTTTAAGGGCTCCTGTCAACCTAGTAATGAAATGACAGTAGATAATGATAAAACGGCAAGTACTGCTATAAATTTCTAGTAATATTGACACTTCAACCCGCCAGGCTGACAAGAAACTTATTGAGCCAATTTACCCCCGACAGATTGTTATCAAGTTGGGAGAGTCACATTGTAGACTTACAAATTGCCCCTGATAGAGAGACACCGATCATCTCTGATAAAGAGACTACCTTTTGATATTCTCTTATACTTATGTAATACTTAACTGTGATGACGGTAAACAAGAAAGAAAAGTTAGGGGGGGGGGGGTGTTTGTATAGACATATTATAGTGTGGGCTTGTTATCAAGAAGTATTAAGGTGTATGTGTGGCATTAGGATTGAACTGGTTGAAAAACTATGGTAGTGGGTGGTAGTCCAGTACAATAAACTGTGTACAGGGCTACTTTCGCCCCTGTGTTACTTTCACCCTTCGTCACTTGCTAATAGCTTCGCCCCGTCGTTGAATTTGCCCAGATATAATAATCAATTTGATACATTGGAGTTCGCCTAGTCTTAAATTTGCTTGCTGAGAACAAGGGCGAAAGGGGTGAAAATATAACAGGGGCGAATATTTCCCTGTATACAGTATATCTGAATTGTCCTTTTCCTTCAATGTTTACAAAATGTAAGTAGCAGACTTCTACGCCAGTAAAAACATATTTAAGCAATCAATTATTGTCATATTAATTACTGAAGGGAAATTGAACAATACACCCACTCCATGTTATTTTGATGTTGACAAAAAATTGCATTCATACGTACTATCGGTACTTTAAAAAAATTGTTTTTCTCTGAAGGTGGTGTGGACTTTGATTGAAGGAACCACTTAATTAAAAGATCAAAATGCGTTTACAAGATCTTGGGGCCAATTACTAATCATTGAACAGTAGCATCAAACTGAACTGCTCAACTTGATCTTTCATCTATGAAAGTAGTGTGTTTTATAAAAGAAAGTTTCAATAAGGCGAAAAAAAGTTTTACAGGAGGTGTAAGTCCTTGTTTTAAAATTAAAAAATGCAATTATCAATCAGTTATTAAGTTAATAATTTTAAGATGAGATTTTTTTCCAAAATCTTGCCTAGTATTTTTTATTGTTTGATACACTCCAATTAGTATCAATACAAATGAAATTGTCTAGACAGTAGACAATCATGATAATCAATCCGTGAAATGTGGACGTTTTATAAACTAAAAGATCAGCGCTGAGCTCTTTTTTTAATAACTCATGACGCCATTGAAAAATTGTTGATGCATGTTGAACTTTGATTTAGAATTAAAATTCATTTTTGAAAGAGGTAACTGAGAAAGAAATGAAATTATGTAGATGTGCATCATTCAGATTTACTTGAGATCAGAAAGCCAAATTTTTTTTTCTTCAAACAACACATATTTCTTCTATCACAAAATCCAACACTTGACCATTTGAATATGATTTTATCCAAATTCATTAAGTCATTTTTATCATGTGTCACAAGCCCATCACTGGTGTAAAAAACATTTTTTTTTTTCAAACTCACACATTTCCATTATATCACAAAATCCAACACATGACCATTTGAATATGATTTTATCCAAATCCATTAAGTCATTTTTTATCACGTGTCACAAGCCCACCTCTGGTGCTGTTTCCGGAGATGGAGAGGGGTTTGATTCGACGCTCTGAAGAGTTCTGATTTCCGTTATCACTGTAGTCCTTGTATCGAGCTAGAAGTGTCTGAAGTCTGTCGCCCGTGCCCCGTTCTCTCAAACTCTTAGATCTTGTCACAGGATCAGACATTCTGACATCATCACTATGAGAAGGTCTCGAGAATTTCTCCTCCAGACTGTGCGTGGCGGAAGAACTTTTATCCAGCACTGATTTTAGATCTTTCACTATCTTATCCTTGTCTTCTATCTTTTCCTTGGATTGGCGAAGCTGGTTTTCTAGTGTTGCGATCGTCTGCTCTTTCCTTTCAATTTCGCCAACTAGTTTGTGGAGTTCTCCTCTCATGGAAGTTAGCTCTGAGCCAACATCATCAAGGGACTCGGTAATCTGAGCCGGTTGTTTGGTTCTTTCTTCCTCCAGTTCCTCTTTCAGGGTTCGCACCAGGTGTTCAAACTTGATCTTGTCTTTCTGGCTTTGGCTGAGCTCATTTCGAAGACACTCTAGTTTGGCCTCGATCTCGCTCATGTCACTACTCACTCTTCCTTGAAATATTCGGTTCGCTTCCTGTTTTTCTGCCTCCTCCAGCTCTTTCCTGAGGTGAACTATCTCATGCTGCAGATCTTCCACCACTTCGTCCAATCTTTTCTTGCTACCTTCAACCAACAGGAGTTGACCATTGATGAGGGCCACCTGTTTTTCTAGTCCCTCTTTTTCTCTTTCAAGAGTTCTCACTTTTTGCTGCCATTTGACTGTATCTTCCCCTTCAGGTCCATACTGCCTTAGGTATTGTTCGTGTTCTTGCCTTAGCTCTTCGCATTTGTGCTGTATCTGGATGATATCATCCTCCAGACGACATCTCTCCTCCTGCACTTTGAATAGTTCTGTTTTTGGCACAACAGTTCCATCCCCACCTACAGCTTCCTTTAGCTCCACATTGATATGTTCTAGAGCCTCATACTTTTCATTGACCGAATCATTCATATCCCGTAACTGCTTATTCACCTGCTGAAGTTCATCCACCCGGGTCTTCAGCTCTTCAATTTGAGGATTTTTGTAGATGAGTTCTGTGTTAGCAAGAAGCTCTTCCTTTTGAGTCACCAGATTATCACGAATATTTTCCAATTCTGCCACTCTTTCTGTCAGGTGCCCATTATCATGATGGAGCTGCTCAGCTCTGATAACCAAAAGTTCTACATCATGAAGTTTGGCTAACTGGGATTCTGAGCTTTGTCTTAGAACTTCATTCTGAGTTTCAAGCAGTTTGATGACTTGTTCATTCTCAGCGTTTGCCTGTATCAACCTCTTGTGTTCATCTTTCAGTCTTTTCATATCATCATAGTGTTCAATCAGGGCTCCGTTATCTTTTTTCAGATCACGGTTTTCCGACTGATATTTCGATGCAAGCTGCTCCAGTTCTAAACATTTGTCCGATAGAACTTGAATCTCTGAGTCCTTTTGGCTTATCATGGATGTCATGCGTTCACATGAATTCTTCAAGTTTTCCAAATCTTCATGGCTGAGGAGAGCAGCGTGACTTAGATCTGCATCAGCATTGCTGAGTTTTACGGAAAGGTCATCAATTTTACTGACGAGAAGACAGTTCTCATCCTTATAACTGCGAATTTCACTTTGTAATTTCAGAACTAATTCCTTCATTTCTTGGTTTTCTCTCTGAAGGTTTCGACTCTTGGTTTCAGCCACCATATTGGAATAGTGCTCAGCATTTTGGAGTTGTCTGCTTAGTTTGTCTACTTCATCTTGCAGCTTCATACATTCTCTTTTACCCATATCACACTTTTTTTCGAATTCTGACACCTCATTTTCCAATGTACTTGTTCTCTCTAAAGATTTTTCATTGAATTTTTTAACAGATGACAGTTCAATGGTGAGATTGTCATTTATCCCTTTAAGCTCAGCAACCTCCGCTTGACGTTTCCGCCTTTCATCATCACTTTCTTTAAGAACCATTTTAAGTTTTGCAATGTCTGATTGTTGCTCATTGAGTTGATCAGTTTGAGCAATTTTTATTTGGGTCAGAGCCTCTTTGTCAATCAGAAGTTGCTGGTATTTATTGTTGAGATCCATCTTGTCATGAAACAGTCTGTCTTTCTCAGATGAAGCTGTTAAAGCTTTTGATTTCAGGGCTGCCTTCTTTTCTTCTAATTTTTCCATCTGCTTTTTCTGTCTGTGTTTTTCTTCTGATGCTGATTTCCAAGCAGTGGCTAGTTTTTCATTTTCTTTCTTCATAGATTGGGTTACCCTTCGAAGTTCAAGTAGCTGCCCTGATAGTTCTGTTATCTTTCTAGATAGTTCTTCATTTTCCTCTCTAATTTGAGAGTTCAGTTTTCTTAATTCTTTGTTTTCTTCATCAATTGGTTCAATTTTAGAATTTGCAAGATCAACTGACTCTTTTGCAATAGACAAATCTTTTTGCATATCACCGAGGTCCTGTTTTAGACTGTTGTTTTCCATTTCTAGCATACTCAAGGCTTGCGAAGATTGCTCCAGCAAGAGCACGCGTTTCTGATTATCGTTTTCAGCAACTTGATTCTGTACTTGTGCTGTGCGTAAAGCAAGATCAAGTTTGTTGACACGATCTTGCATTTCTTGTCGGATTTTCATGTTTTCTTCCTTGAGTTTGTCTTTCTCTTGCTCAGTCAGCTGTAGGGAATCTATTCTCTTCCTGTACTCATTCTCTCGCTGTTTCAAGTCGTTCACGAGTAGCGAGTTTTCTCGAGCCGAATGTTCTATTTTGTACAGTCTGTCACTCTGTAAGTCCAATGTGCTCTGAGCCTCTTTGAGCTTATACTTTAAGACACAGCACCTGTTCTCGCTGTCTTCAAGGTTTCCCTTGAGGTTTCGGAGCGACCTATCGATAGTCACTGGTGAATACATACTACCGGTATTGTACCCTTCAGAAAATATTGGTCTGAGACTTGCCTGAAATGTCAGTGGACTACCAGGGTGCTGGATAACGTTGGATGGCGCCTTCGGAAAATGTATTTGGCCTGAAAATCCAGCACTGAATCCACTCTCTTTATCCGGAAACACACCTGAGGTCAAAACCACTGGTTCTTCCATTATTTTACAATGTAATGGGATTCAAAACACACACCATAAGGTGAAACCTTTGGAAAACACTCCCAAACACTACCCATTTTCAGATAACTCATGGTCTCCTCAGTAATACTGGGCATTTCATGCCAGGAATGTGCAGTCTGACATGCATTTTTCATAAAACTCCTTAATCATGAATTTTTTTTGGAGGTAAATGTGTAGGAACTTGCTAACCAGGCACAAAACAGCTAATGCCCCCTGTACAGTGCAGGCTTAATCTCTCCCTAATTCTCTTCTAATAAGTTAAGTCTCAATGGTCGTGATTCTTTTTTCAACTTCGTTATTAGAAACTTTAATTTTCATTCTATCCATCAAGCTAAGATTCTATATACAAAAAAATGGAAGATAAATATCACTGCACTGTAAATAAAATGAAGTTGCATACAAGATACATTATTTTCTTGGACACCACAAATCAAGAAATGAAGATGTTAATTTTTGGTTACATTGTATCAAATGCATGTATCTGTGAAAATGCTAAGAATAAACATACCGATATCTGGAACTTGAAATATATTTGTTCAGTTGTTCTGTTAGTACCAGCATTTGTGTTAAATTACATGTACTATCTAATTTAAAGTCATAAAAATGAAGCAATGCCAAGCAATAACTCTTGTATTTCAGTTTGCTGTATTTTAGGCAGATGTAATTGAATTTTGTTCACTGTATTGGGCATTGAAGATGGATTTGTAATATTATATTGTGTGTAACATCCCATTGCTTTGACCAAATGTGTTAGAATCCTTTGTGAGATATTTAGACTAGCTAGGGGACAAAATGTGCAGCTGGCCTGTCAACAAAGTGAGAAATTGCTCCCTGAAATGGGCAAAGAGGATATTGATTAAACTCCAGAAACTTCACAGCAAAGTTGATGAAAAATGACATATTTGAAACTTGTTTTCTTGATGGCATCTCATAAATGGAATGAAGAACACCTGTAACATAGGCGATTGCATGGTTTTAAAATTAAGGTGGTATGGGGAACTTCAATGTTGTGACGTATTTTTTATCAAAATAAACAATAAAATCAAGTGTAATTATATAGTTTCTTTCCCAATACATGTATTGTTACCTTTCCCAAAATGTTACCTGACAGCGTAGCCCAGTGGGTTAGAGGGTTTACTACGAATCTGTACGTCACATGAGTTCCAATCCCACTGGTGGTTTTACAATTTTTATCTCTCCAAATACTGTATTTTTAAAAGCTATTTTTTGATTAAATATTGTAAAATTTGAAAATTCAAAAACGGTGAAAGTGTTTTAATGATAATTAATAATGTACTTTAATCCACATTAATATCGACAGATGTCCTGTACCACCTTAAAATGAATGTATGTCCTTAATTTTGTTTAGATTTCTTGTTTAAATTAATGTTTCTTTGATAGCTTTCTAGTTATTGTCAATAAAGTCCAATTTTTCTGTGTACGCCTCTGATGTCATGAAATGACATAGTTTTTGACCGAGTTCAGATAAGAACGAAGTGAGGGACCTTATGAAGTTGTATATAAACATGTATATATATTTGTATCCAAAGTCAGCCAGTGTTATTTTATTGCTTCCCAAAAACAAGTACGCCAAACCCTTTTATGGATTGATAATGATTTCTCTCTGTTTGTCCTGGCTCCTCGGCGGGGTGCTAATTTAGCCTTGTTTGACCACTGTTACAAAGTGCCCGTCCAATATTTCCTTTCAGCTTTTGAAGAACGCAGACGATTTCAGGTTTGGTCAAATGATAATAAGTCGTGTAAATATGAAGAAGGAAGCTCAATACCTGGCAGGGCAAATAAACAGACTTCAAAAGTCTCTCTCTCTCTGTGATATTGAGCCCCTCGACTTGGGAGGATTGGGTGTCATTGCTCAGTGCCAACACTGTTATGTAATGGGTGACATAATCCTCTAGCTCCTAGTACTTGCATGGAATCTAGTGCAATGTGAAAGGCAATCTTATTCCAAAATTAATATGGTCGTGATCGGCACTCGCACAGTGGGTGGGGTTGTCTGTCTTTCAGACTCTTTTTTCGGAGTTTATTATTAAACAACTCAATGAAGATGCATTGAAGCTCAGTGAATTACCGTAATCATAAGTTTAAAGCATGCAGTATAATGCTAGGTAAATGTAGTTCAAATTTTGTTGCATGCACATTTGAATCTTGCTGTAAATAATGCAGATTTCATAACAAGGCATGTTTCACCTTTAGGTTAATGCATGCATCAACTTAAGCAGAATTATCTTGATGAACTTGAATGTCTGATATAGGCATTCAGTGCACATGCATCGACAAGCTAAATTTTTGAATTAAAAAAAAGCAGCAATTTAAAGTGTACAATAAGCAGACTATATAAATTCAGAATACCAGCCATGCAGACTCTCTACATGTATATATTTTGCATGTCAAGTTTAAATGCAAAAGCACTATACTCATTCACTGCAAATATTTATTACATGTATATCTCTTTTCCTCAATCAAGTCTTATACAAAGATGTTAAATTGTAAAAAAGCAATTTATGGCCCTACTTAAAGTAAGAGATTTACGAAGCTGAGACTGATAGGATTAAAGTGTACTTAAATGTAATTATGGCTATATGCTGAATCCTTTTGGCTTTACCAAAGGATTAGAGTAAAAAGGAAAGTTCTGCTTTTCACGATTGCAGATTAAATACGGTTATAAATGCAAAATCCAATCTGGTCGCGATCATTTTTACTGTTCAGTGCATTGCCATAATGCCATAAAGATACCTGTACAAATCTAGGGAACCATGATAGATTCTTGACATGTTTAGTTCCTAAATCTGTTCAGAGATCAATAATACTTTTGATGTTACATTATATAGGAAGTGTTTTAAAATTTCAAGGTCATTGTACAAAAGGTCAAGGTCAATGTAATAAAAAGGTCAAAATGCAACAACAAAAAATGGTCATTCAACTTTTATTTTTTAAACAATATGACAACATTATCAGTAAAAATAAAGTACATGTATATTAAATATAGATTATACCTACAACACATGAATATTTGAAATGCCGTTGAAATGAGCAAAATTTTCTTTAAAGTGCAAATCAATTAAGCCTTAGTGAACTTTTACAGCATGTCTCACCAATACTGAGAGAGACTGTCTTGCTATCATATATCTCCACTTATAGGCCTCTCAATTCTATACACAATCTCTGAGAGCCAAATATTGATCTCTTTGAACATGAAATCCACACCAGATTGGGGATTTCGTTTTCCCCCTCTCTTTACACATACATATATCTGCTGCTCTACCAACTTTCCCCTCTATCATCTCGGCCAAATACCGGACAAACACATCAATGATACAAATAGGACACATTTCTGATTAATACCAATCGATTGGAAGCCATTGATAGAAGTACAGGGTATTGGAAATTGAGTTAAATGCCAATTGGTACTTTAATTATTGAGCGATTTATCTTCTTCCTTTTCAATTTAGTTTTGTGTGCAGAAGGTTGTAGGGATTGCTGGCCAGACAAGTACCTGATAATTAATTCAAGTTTAATTAGCTTCACTGGCAGGAAACAAATGTATACTTGAATGTTGATGCTTTTGCTCAACTACCATGCAACCATCCAAGTATGAACTGCAGTACTTCAGTTAATAAATGGTACATGCTCAGATATGAAGGGGTTATACTAGTTAATTCAATTGAATTAAGCCATCAATCTGACGATTTCATTGTGCTTTCCATATGCATATGAATCCAACAATAATAAAATCATTTACTTTGTTGGGATATTTTTCTGCATTTGGTGTTATTGCCGCTTTATTTTTTGCATTTATATATACAATACTCCTATATATCTTTCTTTCAAAGCTTTTGATTGTAATACTTTTTAATTTTATTTTTTCTCTTAAAATTGCATCATCATCATCATCATCATCATCATCATCATCATCATCATCACATTATCTGTTTATAAATAATATTTGCACTTTTTTCTTTACAATTTTTCATGCAAGGCAAAATATCTAGAGGGAAAAATGAAACATAATAAAAACTATTGTGTCAAATCCGGACCAAACACCAAGAAAAAAGTTTGTTGTTGCATATATACCCAATGTTATGCACAGTGATACCACTCAAAGGAGCTATTGAAGAGTTCTGTGTGTTTCAGTTATTCCTCGCTAGTTTACCCAATGTTTGACTTGAAGCGCTAATTAATTTTAACTTATATGACATTAATGGTCCTGGATTAACACTAGACTTGCAATATCCTTCCAAATTAGGACTCTGTATTGTTTAATCTGGCCTGACCTTTTCGGGGTTTTTTAGTTGGGTATAAACTCAATATTTGGAAGTTGATCTGATTAAAATGACTGGCTTATCAATCCATGCCAATGTTGGTGGGATCAAACTCACCGCATAAAACATTTCACTTGGCCTAAAAAAGAAAAACTTGCACTCATATGGGTTTGGGGCCGATATGGAACTCTGAGGAGCAGCTAGCTAGCTATCAAACCGTCTTTATCATCACATTAATACGTCTTCATGTAATCTTAAACTTTCATTATTATGATAATGTTTATTTTTTTCTTCTGAATGCTAAGATGTTTTGGTAATTTTAAGATTACTTTAGATGAGGACCTGCCACGCAAACTTCGGAACAAATTCTATATTACCAGAAACTAATTTCTTCCCTTATCATAGTATATTTAACTTTCACCTTAAAAATGAGGTTTATATGACTAGTTATGCTTTTAATGTGATCAGCAAATCACAAGTTATATCAATTTCATGGGAAAAAATGTGCTAAAAGAGTTTGTAAAATTGATATAATAAACTCAGAGGAAGAGTAAACCATAATTTATCATGTTAAAATAGTTAATTCTAAGCTCGCTCTCTCTCTCTCTCTCTCTCTCTCTCTCTCTCTCTCACACACAATTGCCTACTTCTGCAGACTGTCACAAATACTTAAAACCTTTCTGACAAAGAGATAATTTGAACTGGAGACAACAGTATCAAAGATTAGCAGTCGGTTGTTGACACAGCCCTGAGATTATTTAGATTTCATTTAATGCTCAAATTCCATGACAAAACATTCCTGTATACCACTAAAGAGACCAAATTATGAATGAAAACATTTTAAGCCCGTTTCAGAAGGCAATTTGCCATCAAATTAACACAGATGATACAAGACTGATTATAGATCAATAAAACGTCGTCACATTGCTATAATTTCACTTCTCTCCATTTGGTGTCTGCTTTTAAAAATTTGATTTTCATGAGGGTGTCAATTTTTTAGTTGGAAGTTTGTTAATGAGATGCGGTTTTTTTTTTTTTTATAAGGGAAGTTCTCACAACATTTTTTGAAGTTGATTGAGGTGAATTTATAAAGCTCCCATAGTGCTTTTAAGACTTGGTGATATCCCAGTCAGCTTGTGCTTTATGGAAATTCTAATGAGCATGCTGAGAAGGTGAATTTGACAGTTAAATGCTAAACTTTTAACTTTTAAATGCAGTTCCTAAGGGCTAGTCTATCATTATGATATCATCTTTCCAAAAGGATATTGGGTTATTTTTTCATTCATGTTTTTCAAGTTTTAAAGTTACCTGCATTCCCAATTGACAAGGAATATTTTATGGTGTGTTGAAAACTGCATTTAATATGAATGCACTTAATACAGACAAATTTATTTACTTTTGATATTACTTGCATCATATGATTTTATATATTCTCTCATGTTGCAACAGCTAAGTGCTGTCATTTGATTCAGGCTTCTGATATTTAACCTCATTTGTTGTTGCTGTCAGACCACTAGTTCAACCAATGAGGAGCTAGCCAGCTAGGTCCCTCATAGAGCAAAGAGGCACCGTGCACCTAAATTAAGAAACCTCAATCTTCATCACCAATACATTGATTTGTCTTATTAAAAACAATATTGAAATTGGAAAGTGACTTTCCAAACAAATGAACAGATATTGCTTCTTTTTTAAAACATTTTGTAAGAATATGCCATTCAATCCCCAAAATATGAAACAGATGCTTATAATGATGCGTTAAACTTTATTTCACTTATGCGTATATAGTTGTCCCAGATTTTAATTGTGTCAAACTTTCTAGGTATCCGAGCTATGTGTTATTTACATGTATAGGTATCTGATGGAGGTATTTGTCATTAAAGAAATTCAAATACGGCACCCATTTAATCTGGATACTTGACCTATAAGAGTATAATGTAGTTAGTTTTTGACATTTATACCTTAAGATGCATACAAGAAAGATGTATTATGGGCGGAGAAATTTGTGTGCATGACCTTGACATTTTTCACTATTATGATAATTTTATATGTATATTTTTTTAAATGAAGACTTACTTAGAGGCATTAAACTACTTTTATATTGGTCTAATGGTAGGTTAATTACTGGTAGATTTTTAGAAAAATTAAGTCATACCAAGTATTTTTTTTTTACATTTGCACTAGCCAAAGGTTTCTGATCCTCGCACTGCTTCAGAGCAATGTGGATCAGAAACCCCTGCCGAGCGAAGATGATTTTTTGATAATATGTGATTTTATTTGTAAATACAGTATACACCAAAAGAACCATTAATTATTTCAAAGCTCAGTAATCCTGAGGACTTTATTTGAATACATGTACCATATGGTTTAAGAGGGCTCAATTAATGTCTGTGACCATTTTTTAGACTATATTTGATCTCCTTCAGAAGAAGAGCTCCATATAAAATATATTAAGAAAATACTCAAATTTAAAGCTTATATATATATGGAATTTTTCTTTACAAAGGAAAAGTTTATAGCTTAATTTAAGACATTATTTCTAAAAAATTAAGGTAGATCTGATGGTTTAATTGTTTGTTGACCACCCAGAACCTAACCTCCTTAAGTTCAGAAACTGTTTATAAGGGAAAGGTGGGTGTTGTTGTGTAAATAAAATATGTGAAAGGGATACCATCCAATAATGTTTTGTGTTTGAAAAGAATGTGAAATTCATATTTTGATGCTATTTACTGATAAGAAACTTTTAATATCAATTTCATATTTTCCTTTTCTGAATGTAACTCAAAGCCCCATGCAGGTAATATTCTTATCATATATCACAGCATTGTCCTTATTTAGATATTTTTATAGAAAAAAAAAGATTTGTGAAAAAAAACAATGTTTATTTTTAAAAGAGAATTTAAGATATGCTTTATGCAAGGTAAAACATATGGATATTATCATAACCAAATTTGAAATATATCAAGTGCTCAGGGAGTAAAAATTAATTCTACTGAATTAATATATGACTGATATGCATGTAATTCTAATTTTACTTTAATAAGAGAAAAATCTTATAGTTAATTATTTTATTTCAATTTATTGATGAAAGATAAAATTCTGCAACTTTCTTTTTAGAATACGTACAATTAAAGATAAGTCAGTCTAAAAATTATCAATACATGTTGCACCTGTATTTTTAATGTTCATTAATTGTTACAGGATAAAGAAAGTCAGGTGCCATTATCTTATTTTTTTACAAATTTAAAAATGATAAAAGAAACCTTAGAGGATGCCCATAAATATTATCAGAGGCTGTGATGTTAACAAAATATGACCAAAGCTGTACTATAAGAAAGGAGAGATGAAAACAGAGATGCAAGATTAATTTGTTTCTTGGTGTGGTTCATAAATCACTTTTATTTTTATTGTAGATGAAAGGGAAGACATCCAGAAAAGGTCATTTACCAAGTGGATAAATTCACAGCTGTCAAAGGTCAGGCTAAAAACCTCAAAGTCAAATTCAGACATATATTACAGAAGCACTTGAGGTTGTAAGAATGAATTATGATAATTTTTGTATTACGATTCTGGACGGTGGCAGCAAGCGCAGTATATTCTCTAATATAGGTAACTGTCATTAATTATTTTGATGAATTATATTGGTACTACCTTTGAATATTAGAGGTGAAATGTCAAGATTTACAATCTTAATTTAATTTAGTAAATGAAGGGAGAAACAGGAAGACAAGTGTTTAAATTTACTTGCAATGTATTTTAGACAGTTTTGTTTTGCTAAATGGGAACATGAAACAAAGCTATTGGATGGCTAAAGAATCCTAAATATTATCAAGCCTGCACATCTTCTGTAAAGAAATCGACTAAAAACTTTAACGTATTGGACTTCAATCTATACCAATTATCAAAATCAATTTAAACTTCTCTTTGATTGTGTATTTTATAAGATCTTGATAGCTTTATACATGTCATCATCGGAAACCTATGGTCGGACTCGCTTCTCTCTACCCAGAAGCGAGACCAACCGTGGGTTTCCGATACGTTTACATTTCCAATATGTATATGTACATGTATAGACTCTTGAGAATTCTGAATCTTTGAGTGGCAGTTCATCTACATCATATGCGTTAATAGTACTGTGTGATAAAAGACAGCTCTGCTTCCCAGATGAACTGCATTCAATTTTAATGATGCTTATTACTGTTTCCAAATACCGGGTATTAATTGTATCAGCAAGACTTAAAAAGTTCAGATCGAGCTGTTTAATGATCGATCCAATTTCATCTCCATTTATTTATATATCTGTTAGAAATAATATGAACATGACAGATTTAAACTACAAATTATCAGCTGATTTAAAATGCAATCTGATAGATTGTAAATTTTAATATGATATTTAATATGAAAGATTTGATTCAAAATGCTATTCTTACTTCCTCTATTGGTGAATGTTCAAAAGTCGATCAATTTTATTTCCTTGAGCTGAGTTGAGATAAAACTAATGGTTTTAGAGTAAACTGAAAAAAAAATATCAATCAAAGGAGTATACGCATGAATTTTGAGAAATTTTAGCAGAGCTACATGAAATTTATTATAACCCCCAATATGGTTTGCTGGTTAATGATTACTTGTACTGTGAAAGCGCCAGATTACGATAAGAGAAATATCTTGTAAAACATGCAAATTTACACATAGAGGTCATATACATGTACATGAAATATGCAGGAAACTCGTTGGTGTAAATTTGATCTGCACTATGCAGGTACTAGCTTACATTAATGGCATTTCTAGTATAAAACTTGCTCATGTACGTCACATTAAAGGTTAATCATTATAATTATCTGCCCCCCCCCCCCCCCCCCCCCGAGAGGGCTACATTATTGCAGCTACCTAAATATACTGCACAGGTGGTGTTAAAGATAATTTGATATTGCAGTCTATGTCACATTTATGTTCAAATTACTAGTAAGGTTACCAGTTCTCCCATGCATAATTATTTCATCATTGCAGCAACTTTATATGACCATATGTCACAATTAATGTTGAAAAATCTGATTGCTTTGAATCTTTCCAAATTAAGTTTTATTTATAATGAAAAATAAGTCTATCTTTAGTGATCGATATAAATGCTGTAAACCAACTGATATATTTATGGCAGAGTTTGTTGGTGGTGTTTCAATGATAAACTAGTCTGCAGAAACTGTTGAAGAGACTGTCGTCAAATACATATATAAATTTCAAACATTTTTTAGAGGATTAGTTTAAAGTTTTTTTTTCTCGAATCTCAGCATCCTTTAAAAATTTCTTTTGCACACCATGCATACACGAAAGAGCATAATTCATGTGTAATTCATGCAATTCTTGCTTATTACCCATTATTTAATTCATTTTCAATTTACTGTTAATAAAAGTTCTGTGTAATTATTTCCACCAACTCTTTACATTTTGAATCAAATTGTTGATACTGAATTCTTTCTATTTTTTCAGGCTGGACATTCCTTGGTAACAGATTTATTTTCCGATCTCAAAGATGGCACCCTCCTTCTGTCCTTGCTGGAGGTCCTCAGCGGCAAAGCTATGGTAGGCTAAGGTCACTCATAACTCTAAAGGTCATGGTAAAATTTATATGTTTTGAAGACACTTCAAATATTTTACAATTATTTGTTCATTTCCCCATATCAATTGATTGAGTGACTAGTTGTTAAAATCTTACCTCATTTGTACAGAGAAATGAATATATAGGAATGTTATATATATAGATATATAAAAGTTGTTTAATTTAGGACACAAGCTAGTATTGGTTAGTTTTCCCCATTCAAGAAAATTTACGTTAAAACTTATGATATCGTTTTAATAAATATCCCATGCCAATATGCAATATTTCATAAAAGCAAATTTATGCCAGCAAATTCAATATTATGGAGCCAGGTTGTCAATAAAATTAAGTTTATGTGCCAAATAATTGCAATGTCATGGACTCTAACTATCAAGTGCATGTTACTGCATCAAATTACATAGAAAATCAATGTCAGCTCAACAACAGATGTTCAGTCAATAAAGCAGTTGGATGATGTTTTTTAGACAAAGTATTTGCTTTGTTCACATCAATGACAACTTGTGACTGATGAATAGATTTTAATTGTGATTTGGTATTGATATTAGATATAAAGCTATTTTATGTATGACATTAAGATTTGCTTTTACTGCATGGTGCCTTGCTCTTGTGTAATGCAGTTTTGCATCAACCGTACATACCGTACCATACTTACACACAGACGGACGGACAGACAGACGAACAGACGACAGAGATTTTGACTTGTTGGGAAAATAGCAGTAACAGCTAGTTCATAAAGGGTGTAAAAATTGCTCAAATTATTGGCTGAAATGTCAAGGGAAAGGAATTTTTTAAGATCTCTCTCTTGGAAATATTTATAAAAGATAAAAAATAATGAGTAGAATTTCTGGCGAATATTTATACCTGAATTCTTTTTCTAGATTATTGTAATGCTCATGATTGAAAGACCAACTTGTGATGAAAAAGTAATTTATATAGAGCAATACTTATGATATGAATTTTTTCTATCCAGATTTTTTTTTTTTAATTTAGTTTCTGAATTTAGCTTGACTGAATGTGTATTGAAAAAAACCTTTGGTAATTACTGCTGAAGTGGGTATAATCCCATTGTCAGTGTTGTAGCCATTTGATCAATTCCACAATAGTCAACTAATCGTGTATGAAAGTGATGCTAAATAAGCCCTTGATTAGGAAGGCATCTGAAGCCGACCATATACAATGTACAGTTTTGCGAGAGGTACAGGGAGTCGATTCAATTGATTACTGGAGGCAACCTCTAATGCTAAAGAAAAATAATAACTGTTTTTTGTGTCTTTTTTTGGAAGGGTAAAGAGAAAGGACGCATGCGAGTTCATCACATCAACAACGTCAATCGAGTGCTGGACGTGCTCGCTCAGAGCTACAATGTGAGTCATATGCCATGTGTGTCCAGATATAATGTCCGCGTAATTGGAATTGATGTTGTTTTAAATTGGTTTGGGGAGATTTTCGGGAGATCCTGATATAATCTGAGGGAAGTTTGGTTACTGCAGATGTAAAATGTCACCATATCGCCAATAATGGGATCAATTTCAGGAAATGGTTTACATGCCAAGTCAGTAGCATTGTGGCATGAGGAAACAGATTTATTTCACTTAGACTTAGTTCATACTAGGGCTATTTCTGAGTATCATTAAGAGCTAGATATGAGACAGTATCACACTTTTTTGTACTTGAATGGTATTGATTTTAGGTAGATTAATATCTTATGATATTACTCTGTGTTGTTGATGGAGAATTTAGCAAGACTCGATGTACCGGTAAATAAAGTGATATCGGTACATCAATCTGTTTATGAAGTTGACAGATTTAAATGTTTGTTGTATTCTAAAAGTTAGATTTATTGCCAAATATTACTTTTATACATGCTGAGGGATACTCTCATTTGAACTTAATTTTTTTTTCTAGAAGAGAAATTTTGTAATTTGCAAAACTCTTTAATGAAATATTAATATACAGCATGCACGGATCTAGAGGGGGGGTCGGGGGGGTCCCGACCCCCCCTGGAAAATGAAAATTTATTAAATTTACATAGTAAAATTATCGCGAAAATATGCCTCGGACCCCCCCTGGCAAACACAATTATCCTTCGGACCCCCCCTGGAAAAATTTTCTGGATCCGCGCATGTACAGGTACCAACCAATTAATCAAATCATTGTGGAAGAGAAAAATGTATTTTTTTTGTACTTCATTAAAGCTAGCTGTGTCAAAGTACATGTAGTTAAAATAATGGAAATCTCATATGCAAATCAAGTTTACAGAAGCAGACTGAGGGGAGGAAAGTTATAAGGAATGTTAAAGCACAATTTTAGTACATGAAACTACCGTGTAACATTCTGATGCATCTCCTAAAGCATGTTATACCATGATTTTGTAGATTAAACTGGTCAACATTAGCAGCAATGATATAGTGGACGGGAACCAGAAACTGACCCTGGGACTGGTGTGGAGCATCATCCTCCACTGGCAGGTGAGTCAGGCCTGTCCCAGTATATTGTTATATCATAATATAAGATGTAAAATATTGCACAGAGTACCATAATGTGTCATGATCTGTAGACTGATAGTCTGCCCAACATCCAAAGAAATTCCCTCCAGTACTGCATTTTCCAATTAAACCTCAAGTAGAAAGAGTGAGGTTTTCATACCACATAGATACAACTATTACCTTGCTGTCTGTATGGGGTCAAGGCCATTCACCTCACTCCATTTTCTCAATCAAGAGTTGAGATTGCGAGACTATCAACCGTACAGAAAATGTCTGACAGTACTTCACTGCATCCAAGTATTACTGTACACAGGTGACTATTTTATGTTTTGTGTCCTTTATAAGGTCAAGGACGTGATGAAGGACGTGATGGATGACCTTCGACAGACCAACCTTGAGCGGACCCTGCTGACATGGTGCCGACAGTGCACGGAGGGATACCAGGGCGTGGACATCCACAACTTCACCACCAGCTGGAGGGACTGGTCTGGCCTTCAATGCCCTCCTACACCACTTCAGGTGACCCCAGTCAAAGTCTCTTAAGCTTGTCATTACTGTGAACCACTTTTATTCATGTGCGAAAAATTTTTGCGAGGTTTAGGAAAGCCTCGATCATCATTGCGACTAACGCTAAATCTTGCTGTCATGATATGTCTCTTATTATTTTTTAAGACAATCTATATCATGATTGTAAGAATTAGTCGCTGCAAACTAGTTTATCTCCTGCAAATTGCAAAATAAAGTTTCCCAGAATAATAGTTGGTTTATAGTAACCGAAATGGCATTAAGTCAACTCCCACGCTTATTTTGTTGACTTCAGTAACACATTGTCTCAATTATTTGGCTGTATGACATTCTCTTTTTTCTATGGTAGAGGAAACAATTAGACATATGGAGGATTTGTACTTATTTGGTAAATCAAAAGGTCAAAGTTTCCTGTGAGTTACTGTATACAGGGAAATTTTCACCCCCCTCCCATCCCCCGTTTCATTTTCGCCTCCTTCACCCTCGTTGTCAGCAGGCGAATTAAAGACTGGGAGAAGTCTAATGTCTCAAATTATTTCTCTTTTTAAAAACTGTGTCTGGGTGAATTGAAGACAGGGCGCAACTGAATGCAAGGAAGGAGGGCAAAAACAACATTGGGCGAAAATAACCCTGTATACAGTATTAGGCTCATGGACATTATTTAGGATACTCTTGGTTGTAAATTTGCATCTGCATAATATGTATATTCTTTTAAAATAAATTACTCTATGAAACAAATATATATTGAAGAAATTCTGGCCATGACAGACTACCTCATGCATATTCGAATTCATAAATGCAAAAAATCCACTCCAGTTTTATTTTTATATCACAATGCTTTAAGGTTTGTTGAATGATTCAATTTAAATTATTTTTTTTCTTCCTTCAATATTGCAGGCCTCAGCTGTTTGTGTATGATGATCTGCTAAAGAATGACAATGAAACCAACTTGGAGCACGCATTTCGTATTCGCGCAGGATCACCTCAACATAGACCGACTTCTAGAACCCGAGGGTATGAAAGAAGGAGTTATCTCCCTTGATACTAGATGTATCAGGGCTGGGTTCAAAACTTATGTGACTAGTCTAGCCACTTAAATGTAGATATATAGCTCTTTTGAAAGGACCATCTTGCTTCTTGGTTAGGTCTAGACTGGGAAATGACAATTTTATCTCAAAGTCGGGCTGTCGAGACATAATATTTCATTTTCAGGTATAAATATATTGTAAATAATGTCGTTAACTTACTGAAGGTGACTAGCACTTAAAAGTGGTTGGGGCACTTGAATCATGCAGAGATCTTTGTAAATCAGGATCGGGATGTAGGCCTTAAAATCTGACAAAATGGTGCAATATAGAGCTCTGCTGGTAAATCCAAGGGCCAATGTGACAGGTTTGATTACCAGCATCAGATAGTTCTGTAGGTAAAGCACCTGACTAGAAATTGAGGGGGTCCAGCAATGAAAAAGAAGGCCTATGTCACATTGCTGTTTGACACAACTACCCAAAGTTGGTTCTATCTTCATCCAAAATAACAGCTTTCAGCTTAGAATTGCCTCTTCTATTTGCTATAAGTAGACCTGAAGACATAAAGAATATCTGAATGTTACCTACCAAACACATAACAGTACTGTTCAGTACTAATGCACAAGGTGCAAAAAATCTGCAATGTTAATTATCTATTCAGTCAGTCAGATTAAGTGGATGAGTAAATTGGTTTTAGGCTATTTCTGTCTCGACATATGTTAATGCATGCATCAATCACAGTTTTGTCATTCATAATTTAAGCAGTACACATTAGCCTACCCCAAGTTATAGTCATAGAATTGGTATTGATGTGGGAATTTATTGTATTATTTATTCTTTGTATTTACAATATTTTATATCAATAAAGGGGGGTGTTAGGGAAGCATCATCATAATGTACACGATAATTTATTAATTAATAATTCAGCATTAATTTGATACAAATTAATTGATTCATTCCAATAGAAAATTTAGTTCACTGCTATCATTCTGTATTGAATATTTTTTCATTGATCGTTTGTTTGAAATGATGCTGACCATGTTGTGTTTTAGATGTCAATGTAAAGACTCCAGATAAGAAGTCCATTATGATGTACCTGATGTGTTTCTTCCAAGTCCTCCCCCACTCAAACATCCCCACCCCCAGCGACGAACTGCCCCCCTCCACACCCTCATCGGCTACAGATAACCGCAACTTCCAATTCACTGACCACAACAGTAACAAAGAGGTAAGTCAGAAGGGAATGCAGGGAAATGGGCGAAAGGCCAGTCAGAATGGAAAATGGGCGAAAGGCCAGTCAGAATGGAAAAAGGTGTTAAACCCTGAAGAAAAAGATGGAAAATCGGTGTCAATCCCTGATGGAAAAGATTGGAGATGCCCATTAATCCCAGAAGGGAATGATGGGAAATGGGCATCACGCCCTGAAGAGAATAGTGAAAAATGGGCATCACAGCCTAAAGGGTATGCTAGGAAATGGGCATGAGACCCTGCACTGAATATTGGGAAATGAGCTTTAGATGCTGGGAAATGGGCTAGCTGAACCCTGAAAATCAGCATGGAAAGCTTAGTGATAGGAAAAAGATGCGATCAAGTTCCCACCTTTGTTTTTTGTGTAGAAAGCAGTTTGCATGAGGAAAAAGAATTCAGCTCATGAATGTTGGCCAATACTGAATGTATGTGTTCCATAAAGAAACTAACTAACTGTTACAACTGTTAGAAAAGGTCTCAGAGTCTGTATTCGGTTAATTGAAGTATATTTTATAGGACTCTTTTATGTAATCAAGTGAATTGACAATCTTTGTCACAATAACATGCAAAATTATATTTTGCATATTCTTTTGATCTCTAGAATCCTGCTGGATAACTGTGAAAGACATTTAACTGTTGAATAGAAATGAAAACTGATAAACATCAAACTTTTAAATGGCTGGTATATTTTCAGTTGACTGTCATTGTTGTTTAAAAAATTGAAATAACACCTGTTTTAAGCTGATTTATTATGTGTACAGTTCTATCAATACCCCTCACCGCTGATTAAGATCTAGATCACTTAAACGCATTATTGCTGAATAGCATTAGGTTTCACATTGCCAGGAGGACTGGAAGAGTTATCTCCCTGAAAAACACACTTTTATTGATTGACCAAAATATTTTGGGAGGGAGGGAGATAAACTTAAATAAAAGGCAAAAAATATGAAAAATATATTGACTTGTGCAACATTCAGATTTTACTGAATTACATTCATGGGAATTTTATGAAAGGTATAAGATTTTGAATACTGAGATGTTCCCCAATGTTTCTCTGCAGATTTATTGCCCTTAGATAGCGCTCTTCTGTTTTGGAGATAATATTGTTTTGTTGATAAAGTTTTTGACGAGGGCATGACATTTCGGTTGTAGTCTTCTTTTTAATTCTTTTTTGTGACTCTTGGAATTTACAAAAATACAAATATGCAGTAAGTAATACAGAATATTTAATTACAGAGACTATAAATAAGTTTCAAGAAACGTCTGTCATACAGTGACCCAAAAAACAAATGTGGGGCGTCGAGATGATATGGAATGCACTGTACACACATGCTTTCTTTTTAACCTTCGTATGTATTTAATGAAGTTTATAAATTGCTATTTGAGAAAATGCCTGTTGTAAACGCTAGATTGTCATTGTTTTTTTTTTATTGGCAGAAGTGATGAAAACATGAATTTATCCTTGTATTGATTTTAATAGCTACTATCTGACAATAGCTGGGGACAGTGCTGTATGGAAATACATGTAGGACAGCGCTGTTTCCTATTCAATTTTAACAGCAAAGAGTAGGATTATTTCATGAATGAAAATTTGAACTTTTTATTTTTGCTTGCATTTTATGAAATGAATGAAAAATGATTTCATATTTATTGAAAATTTTTAATATCAATCTTAAATGTTTTTAAATTAATGCCCCTTTGTAAATGACTGAGAACAGAAAATTTTGAGTAAAATCATAAAGTGCTCAAACTGTTTGTTTAGAGTCATATCCTTCATTTAAGATTTGGGTTGTTTAGTTGCTTATGAGGTCCAAAGATGCTATGGACACAAACAATATTATGAATTTATAAAAACGATGTAGATAAAATTATTAAACATGGACTCAGATTTAGCCGATTAGACTTGGAATGGAATATTGAAATATTATTTATTGACAGAGTGATATGTACCAATAATAACAGCTTCAACATGTTCAAATCCATGATAGAAAGGCTATAAAAGTTTTTGAATCTTTGCCATATAAAGTTCAGAACTGCAGTTCTCGAAATTAAAGGACAATACCCTTTTTGATCTCATTAGTAAAACAATAATACAAGGCATATAGGACAATTTTCTTTTGTTTTGCTTTTTAAAGATTGTTTTTCCAAATACATAAACTGCTAACATGAAAGCCTTTGATCTAATTAGCCCCCCCCCCCCCCCTCAAAAAAAAAAAATAGAAAAAAAATGACCCAAGTTGATAATAATATCCCTTTTTTGCCCATTAGACCAATGAGAAACTTTTTAAAGATATTTGAGATCTACAGCAGTTGATGAATTGCAGTTTATAACAGAATTTTTAAGTTAATTGAATGATTTCAATGCCTTGTGATATGTTTTTTATGTGTGTATGTTTGGAACTCTGTTTGGGATCTTGTTCATACTCAGGCACCGGGCTATCAGCAAAGTCAATAATCTAACAGCTGTAGCTTTAATGGAGAAAGCATAAGGAACGCTGCAAAGAATATAATTAGGGTCCTTTTTTTGCTTGCTTGTGTGCAATGACTCATTCAAGACACTGATCTAACCAAAAGTGGTTTCTCAGTTAAGTCCATAATGAGAGAGATTTAAAAGAAAGAGCTTAGTATACCTGTATTACGTACCTTTTAATCCCACCAGGAGTCAGTGTTATGGACTTTAAGGCGACATTGATGTAACGTTTTCATTTTTTTTTTGTATTTTACATTTTCATTTACTATTAACTTGCATCAGATGTCTTGGTATTAACCGTTCTTTGATTTTGCTCTCGGTGGTTTGATACTAAGTTCTGGTGTGTTGAATCAATGTTGTGCAAATATTGGGCTCAATGAGGAAAGGGGGGTGGGGGGATTGAGAATGTTTGGTGAGTCAAGGCAAGCATTGTTTTGCTGTTGTGTAATGCCATATGTCGGAGTTTTTCCGAAGAATGCATGTGCAAGGGTAATTATAAAGTTCAAGGTAATTTTCAGAGTTCAAGGTCAAATTAATCATCTAAGGATTTGATTGGTTTATGTGTCTGCCATACTGAGGGGCAAAGAGTTTACTGTTTTGGGCCTGTAACTTCAAGTATGTATTTCAAGGGAACCCTTGAGGTATTGTCAGGATCATAAATGGAAATTCGGCCATATTGGAACCACCACTAGTAGGGATTTTATGGGATTTGCAAGTCCCACTGTAAACACTACCGAAAAAATTATGTGAATTCTTGGATTGCCACCAAGCATAATTTCTTAGAATTGTGGAGATGGCTTTTATAATGATTGACTGCCAGTATGATAGAATTTCATTTTTTTTTTTAATCTACGGAACTGTCAAAGAATTTTGTCATGTGGGAGGTATTCTTTTTTATATTACTAAAGTAACAGAATTAAATCCTTGGTGAATTACCAAAATTACTGATTTACCATTGGGTTCTGGATCTGATAACTGTCTTATTGAGTCTCCATTTTTGGTGGACTTTTTTGTTGTTGACCTTAGTGAATGCATTGACAGATGATATTATAATTATACTGAGTGCTGGAGTGCTCTCCACTTTCAAGTTACGAGAAACCCGCTAGATAAGTTTTGTGTCTTTTCTTTTTGTTGATTTCTTAATACACCAACTGAATTCATTTCAATAAAAATGTTTTGATGGTGAATTTCAACAGTATCAGATTGCTTTTAACAGTGTATGACCCTATTAGTAAAACGTTAATGTGTACTTGAGTTAATGCATTAGACATCTGTAATGGTAATGATCAGATCTATATCCAGGCAGAAAAAAAAATTCTAGGTAGAAATTTTGTTAACACGTGTAACTAGTAATTTTGTCTTTTTCTTTCCGATATTTTATGGGAATGTTATAATTAAAGACTATGAATTAAAAATTATTCTTTTTATTCATTAGGGTCTTCCGTTTCCGACGGAAGACCCTCTTGTTATTCTATTGTTTCTTTTCCTTATTATTATTTTATTTTTTATTTTTTTTCTGACTTTTTTCGAACTCTATTTCTCGTGAACTACTTGACCGATTTGCATGAAATTTACAGGACGTATTGAGCATCAAACGAATTTGATATTATAAAATTTCTGGCCGATGACGTCACTTCCGGTTTGAGATTTTGAGGATTTAGTGATTTTTTAAGGACCATTTTGTCCACGCAACTTCTCAAAAACTATTTGCGATAGAAATATGAAACTTTCAGGGATAGTAGATGAATGTTTGTAGATGATCCTATTTATTTGATATTTTGAAAAATGCGCAAGGCGGCGAAGCTCGCCCGAGCTCGAAAATTGGCACCAATTTTTTTCACGAAATTTTCGCACATTTTCGGCCCTAGCTTTTAATGTGTAAATATTTTGTTAAGACATGTAATGCAAAAGTTGTTCAGATTAACTAGATCTTTTGTTTGATTTCAGAAAAAGGGGCTGGCCCCTCAAATTAGGGGCCAAAAGGGCTCTAAAGTATTTTTGCAATAACTCTTTACTGAAAAATAATTTGTTATCGATTATAGAACCAAAAATGTTCATTGTACATCTGTTTATCTATACGGTACCATGTCTAGGTCATATGTTTCGTAATTAGGGGCTTTAAGGGGCCAAAAGTCCGAAATTTTGATCTTAAATGGCTAGAAAAGGAGAAATATTTTGATAAGCATTATAGAACAAAAAATGCTTAAAATAATGTTCTTAACAATATGCTCCCTAAAAAATTTTTGTTGGTGGTCCTTGTGAGGATTTTAAGGGTTGGCCCCTAAAATACATTTGTTCAGATATCTTTAGAACGGTCAACAATTTCTGAACACTTGTTGAACAAAATGCGTTTATATTTACAAGACCTTTTATTTGATATCAAGAAAAAGGGGCTGGCCCCTCAAATAAGGGGCCAAGAGGGCTATAAATTCTTTTTATAATAACTCTTTACTGAAAAATAATTTGTTATCAATTATAGAACCAAAAATGTTCATTGTACATCTGTTTATCTATACGGTACCATACATATGTCATATGATACGTAATTAGGGATTTCAAGGGGCCATATGTCCAAAACTTTGATCATTAATATCTAGAAAAGGAAAAATATTTTGATAAGCATTATAGAACAAAAAATGCTTAAAATAATGTTCTAAACGATATGGTATCTAAAACATTTATGTTGGTGGCCCTGGTAAGGAGTTTAAGGGTCGGCCCCTACAACACAATTGTTCGGATATCTCTAGAACGGTCAACAATTCGTGAATACATGTAGAACAAAATATGTTTATATTTAAAAGACCTTTCATTTGATATCACGTAAAAAGGAGTGACCCCTCAAATAAGGGACCAAAGGGGCTACGAAGACTTTTCATAATAACTTATTTTTTGCGATAATTTGTTATTAATCATAATAACAGAAAATAAGAGCTTATTATTCATAATTCAAAACTGAAATCCGTTCTATAATCGGACGATGCAATACAGTTAAAAGGGGTTTAAAAATTGATTTTTCCGGACATTTTGATTCCACATTCTTGGTTAAGAAAATAGTTTTATGTTCAGAGTTAAATTAACTGGTACCTAAAATTATTCGATAATTGTTGAATCGTACTTTTACACATTCGGATTTGTATTTGCTAAGTCGTTCTTGAAATCGATAAGCTTTGTTAATTCGTACTTGGAATCATTCGGATTTTGTTAATTCGTACCAAGAATAATTTGATTTTTTTCGTCTTAGTTTCTTATGTTGGTTTATGAACCCTGCTTTTTACAGGAACTTCTAGCTTTACTTTCGACATTACCGGAAGACCCACTCGTTGCTTTGCAACGAGCTTTGCTCTAGTTTAATATATACATATAGGGTATCATAAATCAAATTACCTTTGAAAATTCAGAATTATTATATTCATCTGCTGATTATATTATGACACACATACTTTCAATATTTCTGATTTTTAGGATTTTTTAAGGGCTTTCTTGTAATTATAGTTCGCAGGGTTTATAAAGCCTCAAGTGTCTGGAATGATTTTGTGAATTCCATTCATTCTGGAAGACTCAGGAGATACAAACATCAAAGAAAGACAAAATAAACAGTCATACTATTCTTTGTTTTACCAATTACATAACACACATATACACATTCTATTGAATGCACTGTACCATAATTATGGTAAGATTTTAGGAAACAAGACAAATTTTTACACACATTCTCTCTCTCTCTCTCTCTCTCTCTCTCTCTCTCTCTCTCTCTCTTCCGCTCTTCCGGCAGTATTCAGAGTATTGACCCCTTCAGGATTATTTTATGGGTAAACATTTGTTCTGAGACACTGCAGCATACTACAAACCATCTGGCCACTGCCCCCCCCCCCCCCCCTCCCCCAATCCTCATCGCAGAATACATAGCTGTACACAAATATTTTGGATGCTGATGGAACTTGTAATCTTTATTGCCTTTCATCAAAGCATTATACATGCAATAGCCATTTTGTAATTATTGTCAAGTTTTATGTGCCAAAAACGAAGTGTAAAGAATGTTTCCAAGGTCTTACAGGTATTGTTGAATTTGTTAATGTGTTCATAAACAGGGGTTCTATTTGTGAGCTGCATCTTTTTTGTGCAAGTTGAAGGTCATTACATGTACTATCATTAAATTGACTTAGAGTACTGGATTTTGGTTGAGGTCTGACATTTTAGAAAAGGGCTTTCTGCTTATAATGGATAAAAATGACTATCAATGGTATGTAGTATACTAAAGGATTGTTTACATTTATCCACTGTAATTTAAACACGGATTGGAACAGTCAATTTTAAAAATATACCTGTTGGCAAGTCCATATTCAGTACACAATATGATTATGTAACACATTTTACACCTCATTTTCTATCAATGAATGAAGGCATGTGAACTTTTTGGGTTGATGGTTGACTTTTGTTAAAAGATACCTGGAGAATGTATATATACAAACATTTAATAATGATCGCCTACGTGCCAGAGAGCTCATTGTGAAACTGGAAAAGCCTTGAATAACGTCTACTGATAATTCGGTGCTGAGCAAAAATATGATAAACAGAAGATAATTTATACAGTGAGAAGCTAGAGGAAAGAAAGGTTTGGAAGAAATTGTGTTTTCTACTGAACAGCCATGCAGAGAGAAGATAAAAAATAAAAAGAAGGCTGAGTTCTGAGTTCAGCATTGGGATCAGTAGGTATCTAGTTCAAAGGAAGTGTATCGGGATTTCTGTGTCGAATATGTTTCCGTCGGAACTTAAAGGTGAAATATTACAGAGCCCCCGTGAACATATGTATTGAAATGTTACGAGAGCTTGTGTACACTTCTATTTGCGTATGGATATAGGTGCAACGCTGCCTTCATTCTTTGGAGAAAACCAGGATAAGATTTGAGTGAGCCATTTAAGCCCCCTTTTTGACAGGTAATTGGCTTTAAATTTGTGGAAATTTGGGGTATTGGTTTTCTGTAATGCTTCAAGAATTCAGAAAGCAAAATACTCGGCATACTTCCGCTTGTAGGGACTAAGGGACCAATGCAACCAAAACTTGCATGAAGCTGACAGAAATCTTATTGAATTAGATGATTTTAGGAACTTTTTTGAAAGATCTTGAAAGAACTGGGCTCTCAAGTTAACTTTGACAATTCAATGTGTCAAATTGACTGCTTGCTGTGTCAGCCGATATTGCACTGCCTCCATTTAAGATTGTATCTTCTATAGATCACGTAGAAGGAATTTGATGAATAAGTGTGATATATAGAGATTTCTGAAAGCAAATTGAGGCCACTTGATAATGAACGTAAGGGATACAGAATCCAGAGGGACTAGATGTAGCAATGCAATATTGTAAGATAATTTGAAGTTGTTATTATGATCAAGTTTAGTTAAATATACATGTATCTTTTAAAAAATTAAATTCACGTTGAGCATTGCAAATACTAAATTTATCAGTTTCCAAATCAGAAGGTGATTCCTACATGTATAAGCATGTGTATGTAAGCTATTGTCTCATTGTTCTTTCTCATTGTTCTTTCTTATGATAGAAAAATTAATTGAGCTGTAGCTGTAAACTAAGATAATGTAGGCTTTATGATTTGTGCATTCAAACCATTTGTCTATAACAATACTAATTAAGATTTGATTGACTAAATAATTGAATACAAAACCAATGATATGATCAAAATATGATCAAATTGTCGTCAACTTTCTTGAGTAATAAAGTTACCATTTAATTGTCTAAGATGTTAATATTGATGAAACGGAAGAGATATCAATTACATATATAATAGGCAGGATATTATATGGTTAGAATAAACAATGAATGAGCAATGCGCTTCCGGTAATGGAACCTGATATCGTTGGTATAAACTGATTTCACAGGTGATGGGGAGAGATTATGTAACCCAGCAGCCAGTGTGCATGATCACCGTATTCACTCATTTTACTGCCCGAGGGCACTTAGAGATTTGTTAAAAAGTTCTATGCTGTCATGCACTGGTCTATTAAGGGGGCTGCATGATCGTGGCCATGTTTAAAAATATATTTATCTCCTTAAAAAGAAGAATAGCTCTGTTAATAAAGATGTTATAGCCAGGACATTTATACAGCTGTTAAAAGCTAATAAAATTATTAGGAATTTTGCTCTACTTAACAATAGTTAATGGCTTAGAAGATCATATCTAAGGAGATCTGATTGTTAATTTGTTGGCCATCAAGCCTCCTTAAATTTTGATTTTTAGTTTTGTGTGACTGAAGTTAAAGGAAGCAAATATTTCTTAATGAATTTCTTTTTTTTGCAGACTAAAAACAATTTTATTTGGGTGACAATTGAATTTTTTTTATCAGTGCAAATGGTAATTATTTCATGTCTAGTGAATGCTGACTAGAAACTGAATTGTTATTCTTTTGCAGTTTGATGAAGAATTTTGAAATTCTAGAGAATGTTTCCTTCCCCATTGTTTTGCCATTACGTGTATTTTCACATCTGATGTTCATAAGCTAGGTGATGGAAGTCTAGTAATTTTTCTCATACTTAGTTGTCTCATGCATTTAGAATAAGCAGAGTTATTTAGTATAAATGTCAAAAGTTGAAAATGTCTTCATGAGTAATCTTGATTCTGTATTTTGCACAGTACCAGATGTGTCCACTTTTGTAGCAAACTTAGAGAGAGAGAGAGAGAGAGAGAGAGAGAGAGAGAGAGAGAGAGAGGACCTCTTTTGCGGCCTTTCTTCCCAGATGACATACTTGCACATTTAGTTTTCAATCTCAGTAATGTGGTCAAGTTTATGCTGCATGCATTTCTTGCATATTCCCTTGATGGAATATGTAAATCATCATCTTGTTGTAATGGGTTCTGCAACGACCTCACTGCATGGAGTTGTTTCTTGCTATCATTTTGATTGTTTTGCACAATTCATGAAAGTTATTTTGGCATATTTGTTGACTGGATTAACTTATTGTCTGTTGTGAAATCTTGCTGCCTAAATTTTGTCAAGTCTTTTTTGGCTAGTCCATATTTTGGTATTACCCTTCATTAAACAGAAAGGGTTTAGAGTTCAAAGTGTCACCACCCCCCCCCCCCCCCCAAAAAACAAAAAACAAAACCAAAAACTTCAGAGTTAAAATTGTAGCTTTAGATGAATTGAAAAGCAAAATATGAATTGCCTTGAAATGTTTCATAATTTCACATAATGTTCAATATCATCAAGCATTTTGATAAAAGTTTTAAAAATACTCTGCTGCTAAATTTACTTGCTCTTGTATGCTGTTTTTCAAAGTATAATGTGTTGTATTTAGTGCAGCCTTCTGTGGGATTCTTTTAATTGCATCTGCAAATAAGATTTTTCCAAGATCTGGTATCGGAAAACTTGATTGAATTTAAACTCCTCTTCCTCTGATGAGGCAGTTATCAATATTTTTTGTTGGCAACTAGAGCCTAAATGTACATGTATTCATGCAGGTAAAGAATAAGTGGAAAAATCTTCAGACATGCAAGTTATTTTACATACATATGAAAGGGAGAATAAAAATCTTGTTGTTGAGGACACAAATTGAAGAACAACGGGACCAGATTACATGTATTACTTTAACTGCAAGTGGCGAACTTGTCAAAATGACATGTCCTTTAGTGGGTTAGTTTGTGATCTTAATTAATCCATTTTGTTCATTTAATATTAATCTGTTGTAATTTCATTGTTCATTAGTCATATCAATCATTTGGTGTCTAAGGAGTTGGTTATCAATTAAGTCAAAATCCATTTAATGATTTAATTTGGTAACAGCTAGTTATATATTTGGCCAATTTTTTGCCATGCAAAGACAGCAGCTAGAGATACTCAAAGAATTCTATGTAAAATCTTTGACATGTGCATGTATTAATTATTTTAAAGTTGCTTTAGCAGATGGAAATTCGTGAAGAAAAGAGATTGATCTAACAGAGATTGTTTTTTTTTTCTTCATTCAAGTTGATTTTGCATAATTCATCAAAGTTGTTGGCATTTGTTAATTGTTTGTTGTCTGTGATGGAATCATGGTGCCTGCATGAACAAAGTAAAGGGTGTTTTTTTTTCTCTGATCATCTCCGATTGGTCGATGCTTATATTAATAAGGATGTCTCTTGGTATACGAATGTCTGCCTTATGAAAAGGATTACAATAGACTTCTTAGTTTTATTTTTTTCAAATAAAGATACCTGAATAAATTTAAGCAAAATTTGAGTAAAATATATGGATTACTTTTCAGAGTGAATGTTCAATCGAAAAATGGTTGTGGCGTCTAAATCAATCCATGGAAGGCATGGTGAAAAAGTTAGCTTCTAGCAGAGGTGACCGATCTTCTGAGTGATCATTCAGTTCAATGTGAATTTATGAAATCTGGCCAAGATTTGCCTTTAATCTTTTCATTAGTTAGAGCTGACAATTTTCAGAAGAATTTTATCCTCGTTTCACTTCTATAATCCACTTCAGAACAGAGAGAAGTCCTACCATCTCTGCCAAGTTCTGCACTTTGGAGTTCTTGGGATAAATATGATCTAAACAATTTTCTGCAGATATTCAAAGTATTTTTTTGTTTACTGGTTTATATTATAGGAGAAATTTGTTTCCAATTAAGCAGAAATGTTCGGCATGTTCCTAGAATTCTTAGAAGTTTAGAGATTTTGTCAGAGGGTTGAAAAATCAGAGTCATTTATTACCAAAAATTATTTGAGGTTTTAATTTTGAGTTTACCATGATGTTAAATACTACAACATTCAAATATTTTGAAAAAAATTGTAATAAAGGGTATTCTTCCTGCATAGAGTAGATTTATCTATGATAGATCTGTGTAGGTATTCTTGATCAAAAGGCTGAAGAAATAGATCAAATCTCTCTATCTCTATCTCTTTCTCTCTCTCTCGATCTCTCTCCACCTTCTCAGGTAGTGGTAGTTCATAAACACATTGATAACATTGGAGGAGAGGTAATTGTAGAGATATGGACTGGGCCGCAGAGAGACACAGCATGCCTTAACTAGCCTGATGACACACTAGTATCCTGTTCTTATAAGAGCGTTCACTGTATCAGAAAAAACTAACTGTTGTTTAGCAGATAGAAAAAAGATCCGATTTCACAGCAGGTATGAACAACACAGGTAAAACTCGTTAGGCAGACGCACAGGTGTATGGGGGATGTAAATGTACAGGAAACTCGTAGGAGAGAGAGAGAAAGAGAGCCAGCGATTGGGGTTCAGTCTGTCAACAAATCACCGAATTTAGTGGGTCAATATTTAGACAAGTCATCTAGATCAATATTAACACTGCACTTCAGCAGTGAAATTCCAAAACATGTCCTCTATGCGTTATTGAATGTCGTAAGTTTGATTTTCTCAATTAAGTCTCTCAATGGTTGGTTTTGATATGAGTTTGGATGGCATACTTTGTCGCTGGGGTAAGGGCATTAGTTTTCATTTGACCACAAGAGAGCTTTTGTTTGAACTTATTTATCTTTTCTCTGAGTACATTAATTAGCTTTGGGAGTTTTTATTGGGGGAAAGGATATGTTGAAGTGCTCTTGCAGGTGTACTGTGCCTGTACATATTTCCTCTATGTCAATTTGATTGCCACTGCAGAGTTTGGTGAGTATAGACCAATAGAGTGTATTTGTGGAATATTTGTTGCTATCATTGTACCGGTAATAGTGGCATCACACCAAATGGGATGTGACCAATCATTCTTACAAATACAAATAGTCTGTAATGTTTCGATTCTTGAATTTGATATTTAACAATGATGCTAATATAATTATGCACTTTACTAGCCTGAAACAAAGACTATGTATACTATATGGTATATCTTAATAAGTGAATTTGTTGTAAAAAGATATTAAGGGTATTACGGTTGATGCTACGCACTTCACACTGGAAGAAGGCAATGGTTAAATTAATACGTTTATCTCTAAGATCATTCAACTCTGAACATGACATGTGGACTTCTGCACCATTCAATGGCCCCTCTCCGCAATGTTTGAGTCAGGAGAGAATTTGGAAGTTATACTTACAATAGTCTTTGATCTTCTAGGTACTTGGTATTTGTTTGTTCAACAAGGCAATAAATGATAGACTGAAAGAGGGAGAGGTTCCTAGGTAAGCTAAAGAAGAGGGGTGGGGTGGCTTCTCTCCTTAATGTTACAGTCTGCTCAAGAAGAAGAGAATTTGGAAGTATTGCATATACCTACCATATCCCTTGATCTTCCCATTATTTGTTTGGTCAACAAGAAGGCAGTAAATGATAGGACGAAAGAAGGAAAGGGTCCTGAATAAGCAAAGGGGGGGGGGGGGTGAGGTCCTATCAAAGAAGGAAAGGGTTCTGGGTAGGCAAGCGGTGAGGTTGAGAGAAAGGGGGGGGGGGGGGTTCCGGTAGGAAAAATCTTGATGTGGGGGTGAGGTTGTCTTGTTTATTGAGGAAGATAGTGTATGGGGGTGTTTGTTGCCAAACAGTGCGTGGTGTTCTTATGCAAGGATTGTTTGTTGTTTGTTGTTATTGTGAGGTGTAAGTGTTTGCAGAATGATAACTATATGACATTCAGTGGGGTTGTTTAGGTTAATTTGTGTTGGCAGCAGGCAGTAATTGGTTAGATGAGAGAGAGAGAGAGAGAGAGAGAGAGAGAGAGAGAGAGAGCTCATTTCCTGAAGTCTCAACTTCACATCTTAATAAGGGTACCTGCTTTAATTTGAACGTATTGTTATTGTACAAAATTGCATCTGGGATTGGGCACACGTTCAGGAACTTCAACCGCTCTCTCCCAGGGTACCTGCATTCATAAAGTAATTGGTTAGATGAGAGAGAGAGATATGAGAGAGAGAGAGAGAGAGAGAGAGAGAGAGAGAGAGAGAGAGAGAGAGTACTTTTTGCATGGACTTTGGTTCTGTTCTGTGTTCTATTAGATAACTTGTCCCAGTGTTGTTACTGGCTTATGTTCAGCAGGAAGAAAGGTCATTTTGGTGCACCAATCACAGAAACCAGAAGTCTGTAATTAACTCTGAATAATTAAAGAGGTGACCTGACCATGGTCCTGTCCAGCAAAAACAATGGTTTAATGATAATCTGTCTGATGTGTTTGTGTATTGATGTCTGCAGGAAGGAGGTATTAGTGAGAACGACCTGTAGCATCTGTTTAACATGCAATAAATCACATTGGGGGGCTGCTAGCTGGAAGTTTGTTGGATGCAACAAGTTGATTGGTCATCTGTAGACTATCCAAGGTAACCCCTGTAATGTTATACTGTACGGTGAGTTCAAATGAGTGGGCCTTATAATTTTCAAGGATTCAGATGTTGGGGTCGAGATTTAATAACCCCACCCCCCCCCCCCCCCCACCCCCAAATAAACCTTATACCTCCTTTCCCCTCCCAAACAAAAGAACACATGTACATGCTATCCATAGAAGTTTATTGTTGATATTTCGTTGAATTTTACAAGCAAGTATTAAAAAATTCACAATTTATTTTGAAGTAACTGCTAGCTATATAGCTATTAGATTACAAAAGTTAAAAAAAAAACCGTAGCTTGTCAAGGAATTATGAAAAACAATAATTACAACAGCTAGCAGTTTGTTACGTTGCACACCGACTCTTTGTGCTATAATTACAAGGAAGAGAGAAAACAACAATGAAATGATGGGGCTGCCAGAAAAGATGAAGAGATTTCGAGATTTCCAAGACTCTGGTCATATAAACAGTGTTCTGTAAGAATTAATGACTTGGAGGAGAGGAGGGGGGGTGTGTGTTGTTTTTTGAGCTTTTAGATTATTACGTCAGTGTCGGAAATCTTCTGTAACCTGTAGCTATTATTACCGGACTTTACAGGTTCATTTATCTCCTGATGCTCTGTTTGTAGTTCTTGGCTGGGTGACTGTATGCGTTAGACACTGTATATCATCTCCATGTTTTTAATAAGAACTTTAAGCAGTTGAAGATTCAGGTATTCTGTGAGCCTCCAGGATTGAAACACTGGAAAGTTGCAAAGCAAGCAACTTACGGAGAACTATGATTGAGATGATTTGAAATAGTTTGTCTTTGAATAATTGGACGTTTTCCATGAATTATGCATGCTTTAAAAGGGCTGTGAAATTGAATTTTTGAAGCGGAAGCAGGGTATTATGGAAAAGATCAGTGGTTGTTGATGAGCTATTTAACATTATTAGCTGGACTTGATTCAATCTATGTTGATATTTTTTTTAATGGTGACACAATTGAATACTGTTGACTGTGTATGAAAATATTGAAGTGATTATATATAACTTGGCTGCCATGTATATTCCTCCACATTGTTGAATAAGGTCTGAAAGGTGGTACAGTAAAACATGCTTATCATGAGTGAAGTGCCAAGGACAAGCAATTTTAATATGCTATAAATGAATTTTTTTTTTATATCAAACATCTTTTAAGGCCTGGAAATGATGACTGATTTTACTATATTTAAGTGTTAATTCATATTATACCGGTAAGTGTGCCCAGTACAATGGTGTTAAACTGTATTTTTCAAGTTTGCATTATTGTGTCAATTGGTATAATACATTGGCTGAATCCAAGACCAGAGGAATGTTTTCTTTTTGCAAATTCAAATTTTTTTTTTCAATTTTGATAATGCTTTGTGTGAATTGATAAATAATCACTCTCATTTATTAATTAAGGAAGATTAAGAAAAAAATCTTAGCTGTTACAGTTGATATCAAAAGCAAAAAAATGATACTTTATATAATCTCTGAATTTTCCTGCGTTACATTTATTTTCTTAATCAGTAATACATGTGAATTAATAATGTGTCAATTTTGTTTCTAGGTCATCATGTCAATCAGTAGCTCCTCCAGTCAACACAGTATGACCAGCACGCCCTCGGTTGACCTTTCGACCTACCAGGATGACCTTGAAAATGTCCTTGCATGGCTCCTGGAGGCAGAGGAAATCGTAGACAAGCAGGAGCCAATCGGAAACGACATCAAAAAGGTCAAAGGTCAATTTAACCAGCATGAAGTAAGTTGATAATGTCTTCTGCCAAATTCTACTTCCAGTGATTTCATGTCACATTCTATCTATTAGTCCATTTTTCTATCTTTCTGTAATGTCTATTCAGTCATTTGTTTGCCTAGCTAGGCTACTTATTAAACAATAGCTGTCTTGCAATCAAACTCTTAAGTGTAATCAGGGAAATTTTGGCACCATTTCATCATAAGTAGGCAATTTGAAATTGAAGCTAATTTAATTAAGGAATAAAGAATCATTCTTTGATTGAAGTATTACGAAGCAAATACGATTGGGCATGATCAAATCTATGAAAAACCTCTAGGCCTATAGGCTTTATTGGATTTTATCACGCCCAACCGTATTTGATCCATTCAATATATTCAAAGAATGATTCCTTATTACTTATGTTTATATAATTTTCAGCAGATTGTTTGATTAAATATTGAAGATAGTCATTGTTGAAATGTATTGGACTATACGTTAGAAAATCGATTCGTAGTTTTATCTCCAATAAAGACTTTGGAAAATGGGAAAATGTAAATGTAACAGAATAAATAGTGTAAAATACAACTTAACTGTGTTAGGGTGACATATTTGGAACAGGAGAAAATGCTTTTCAAAGCCCAATTTGGCAAAAACTCAACGGATGAAAAATAACTCTGTTTACATTAACTAGCTTTTAACATTAGATGTACATGTTCTTTATCATAACTTGTTTGAAATTAGGTCATGGCTGTTACAGAAACACCTTTTACATGCACCTTATGATAACAGGCTTTATATTCATAACACAATCATGATTGCGGGGTAACATAATTACAAGTAGCAAAAAAAAAAAAAAACCTCGAAAAAGCAACCCACACCATAAACTATCAGCTTATTTTGTAAATGATGCAATTACAGATAATCTGAAGAAAATTGCTCAAGCTGCCATTACAATGGTACATTTGTTGTAGTTCTTGGGATGCCAGCGTTGTATAGAATGTTTATGATCTTGTTAACTGGGGGTTCCGCAGATTAGCACAGGGATTACATTACCCTAGTCTATATACTTAACATATCTCGCTAATATTGCATAGAGCGGATAAGAGGATATTAGATTGAATCGCCTTTCAATTCTTTTTTAATTGCCGTAATCGTTTTTGCGTAATTTGTTTTTAGTCATGAGCAAATCATGATTAGGAATACAATAACTTGCTAACATGGGTTAATCTCTAAAAGTTTCTTCGTGTTTAGATATCAGCAATTAGTAGTTGGAAATAGGTGACACATTTTGTTTTTTAGAGGGAAGGATGCATTGGTTGAACATTATTCTTTCTGTGCATTAATCCATATATTTATTATAAGGAGTTTTAATAAATATCATTTATATTGTACTTGTATTATAAAATTTAAAAACAGTGTTTATATTTTAATTTTGATGAACTTTCATCCACATTAATATCTCATGGTGCCCATACCACCTCAGTATTTATAGATGTTTTGTATTTCAGTGTAAAGGAATTGTTACTACCTTAATATAATGTAAGATATACCAGTTGAAAGGAATTTTCCTATTTGAGCGCTCACAATATTTTTTTTATTAATATGCTGTATTATAGTTTTATACACTAAGTCTGATCAATGGTTTGGCGAGTAGCCTTCCTCTATTCCAAACATCTGACATCAGAAGTTGTATGAATTCATGTAAACATCCCCAGGCTCTTAATCATAATTGAAGTATACAAGATGGTCCTATTTTCTCCATGTTGAAATATTTGTGTGCTTTCTTTACAGGAGTTTATGTTAGAGCTGACAAAACATCAAGACAGCATTGGCAATGTGGTCAAGGAGGGCAACGACCTTATCACTGAGGGCAAGGTAACAGCTGAGGAGGAGAACGAGATCAGGGTCCAGATGGGGCTCCTCAATAATCGCTGGGAGGAGCTTCGCCTCAAGATGATAGAGAGGCAGTCCAAGTGAGTGACCACTGTGTGAGATACCTGTATAAACAGGAATATTAGGGACATTTGATGTCCTCAATGTAGTTTTCCTAAAACTTCTTCAAAAGAGACATTCTTAGTTATCAATGTCCTCATTGAAGTAGTTTTTGCCTCAAAGTCCTCAAATTAGACAAACTCAGGAGCCAATGGAAATGAAGAAGAATTATAAACATTTTCCGATTATTGAACATGAATATAAGTGTCCTCAAATGTCCTCCAAAATTAATGAACTGAATTCCATGGAGGTGTCCTCAATATAATATATGATCCTCGGAATGAGTTAGCAAAAATAAGTGAGAAGCAATACATGTCCTCAAACTGACTGGAGTACTTATATTAATGAAATGTGAAAGATAAACCGTGTTAGGTGTCCTCAAAACAGGGGGCTGCTATTATATTAATTTTGCCCACAAAAATAAACATGTGGTAAAGACACTGTATTAATGATTATCATTGATCATTTAATGGTTCTGAAAATTGAAATAAAGAAAATTACTTAGTATTACATTTTTGACATACATTGTACCATCAAAGTGATGTTTAGACAGAAACAAAAAAATCATACAGGGAACTACTACAATCTAAATTCGCACCTTGTGGACATCAGGTGTGTCTATAAACTGGGGTAAACATGATACACCCAGTCCAGGAGAAAAGAAGTTACAGGAGAAATAGATACCCTACTTTATTTTGATACCCTATTTATTGTAAGACATATACCTTATTTCTATTTTGATGCCTTCGTTCTGACAACCTGTAATGGTGTATAGTCTTGATTATGTAACCCGAACCTATTCAGAGAAAGAAGAGAATGATAGTAAGCAGTGCAAGGTTATAGAATGTTACAGATGTTTTATTTTAACCATGCAGTGGAGCAGATAGCCTGTGCATGGCTATAGGATGTTACAGATGTTACATTTTAACCATGCAGTAGAGCAGATAGCCTGTGTATGGCTATAGGATGTTACAGATGTTACTTTGTAACCATGCAGTAGAGCAGATAGCCGGTGCATGGCTATAGGATGTTACAGAGGTTATATTGTAACCATGCAGTTGAGCAGATAGCCTGTGCATGGCTATAGGATGTTACAGATGTTACATTTTAACCATGCAGTAGAGCAGATAGCCTGTGCATGGCTATAGGATGTTACAGATGTTACTTTGTAACCATGCAGTAGAGCAGATAGCCTGTGCATGGCTATAGGATGTTACAGATGTTACTTTGTAACCATGCAGTGGAGCAGATAACCTGTGCATGGCTATAGGATGTTACAGAGGTTACATTGTAACCATGCAGTAGAGCAGATAACCTGTGCATGGCTATAGGATGTTACAGATGTTACATTGTAACCATGCATTGGAGCAGATAGCCGGTGCATGGTTATAGGATGTTACAGATGTTACATTGTAACCATGCATTGGAGCAGATAGCCAGTGCATAGTTATAGGATGTTACAGATGTTATATTCCATGCAGTGCCCATGACAAAACTCAAAATACCTGGACATGAAAACTAGGGTTTATATTGAAAGAAGGGCAATGAAAAGGAAATATATTAAGAGGTTTAAGTTGGGCCCAAGAGAGCCATAGACAAGAAACTTAAAAATGGCTATATTGACTTCATAGGAGGGTCAGAGGATTAGGAAAGGGATGCATATAACTAAAGGAATCTATAAGGCATAATTAATATGAAACTTCCTGCTCTGGCAGGGTGTCTCAAATAATTGTTGGGATGGGAGTTATACCTACGATAGCATGCAGCAAGCTTAAGTGCAATATTAGAGTTATGCATATACTTATTTTGTGAAGTGTAAAGATTGTAAATTAAGCTATTCTGAGAGTTAATTCTTCCTTCCGAAAGATGAAGAATTTCACATTATTTAAGAAATCAAATCTGCTTTTTCGCGAGTCAATTATAAATAGCATTGCAGGAAAGCGTTCAAATAAAAATAAAAACAGCTCTTATCATGCATTCTGTAGGTTATCTAACTAAATTGTGGATCCATATATATATATTTATAAAAGCTGTAGCAGCAGTTCTGCCTGTTAAGAGTTTTGAAAGTCTTCCAGACAGTTTACAACACAGTAAATTACCAATCAGCCATTTTATGTATTTTTCCAAATCATTACACTTTCTGTAAATATACAAGCTAGTTATAGCCCCCATGCACCGCTGCTTCCCGGGAATCCGCTTGTCTATAGAATTTGCACATTTTTGTATCATTTCCTGTCCCAAGGAATGATATATTGGATCAAACTCAGACAAGTTCTGTATATACTGGGAGATAGCTGTTCTCTGAATCAGACAGTTTTGTGCATTTTATCTACATACAGTTCTTCTTCATTTTGTCAGAAGAAGAAAAGGAGAATTTTTTTTTAAATCTTATGTTTGCTTGAGGTATTCATGTATAATTTTTGTCTGCATTATTCTGCTGTAGTAACTTAGTAGGCATTACATATTTTTATCTTTTAACGGTAAATTATGCATGATTTATAGAGGTTTAAGAGAGAAAGGTTTTTTTTTTCTTCAAAGGGGTGTGTTGGAAAACAGAAGTTATAATGCAGATAGTCAAGCATCGAATTACAATTCTGAATAGTGTTGTTTTGTGGATGCTGAACTTTTTCCTCGAGTGAGCGCATAAACCATTAACACCTCTGTCTTAATTAGTCATGCAATAGAGAGATTTATGCATCAGAAACAAAAAGCCCGGACATGGGAGATATGCATTACACTTAATTAGCACTGACACGGGTTGGTTAGTTAAAGTTCTGCAATGGCTCCGTGAGTCGTTACGGTTTTTGTTTTTATCGTTGCACAAAAAGCTGAAAAAAGGAGAGTAAGAGTGAGCCGGAACAGTATATAGTGCAGCTGAACTCAAATTCCTCAAATATCACTATCTCAAATATCATGGATATGCTGAAGTCTGTTTGAGGTCCAAAAACTACTTTAAACTTTGTAATCTCACATCCTCAAAATAATTTTTTTTTTTTTTATCCCAATATGTTTGAAATATTCATGTTAAGATAAAATTGAATTGTTAACTATGAAATTTCCCCATTAAAAAAAAAGTATATCTTTTAGACTATAAGAATTGTTAGGTTAGTTAAAAAGATAATTACTTTGATTATCATACTTGAATTACATATGTGTTATTTTTATTAAATATATTATTTTTTTCAATATACATTGAACACTCAAGTTACAACGGTAAAACAAAGGTATTTTAATTCCCTTTCAGATTACAGAAAAAACTAATGGCTACTCAGCAAAAACAGTTGGACGAGTTAGCCGTGTGGCTGGAGAAAATGGAGGAGCGAATCCGCAATCAGGAACCAATCGGATCAGAGCTGGACGCCATCAAACTACAGATAGCCAATCACAAGGTCTATATACATGTGCATATAAAAATTGAAGCTCAAATCGTCAACATCTAATACGCTTGGAAAGAGAATAGAATAAATGACGTGAAAGTGTTTGGCATACCGAAAATTCAGCTGACATTTTTTCCAAGTTTCCACAATTAGAATCTCTATACAGTCATTAATTTTCAAGATAAATAACAAAATGATATATGGTACTGTAATTCAAGAACACTGCTTTTATGGGGTTTAGAAAATGCATTTAATTTATTGAATTTTTTTTTTTGTGTTTGAGCAGAAAATTCAGCAGGAGCTGGAGGTACAACAGAAGAAAGTGGACAACTTACAGGACATGGTGGTGGTTGTAGACGACACAAATACAGAGTCGGGTAAGGGTTCCGGAGGGAAAGGAGGTGGGGGGGGGGGGGTATCTTTGCTGAAGTCAAATCTCACAAGAGAAAGTTAAATTTGAGCTCAGTAGCTGGTCTGAAAATCCAGTCAGTATTTAGATGTGTATGATTATGAATTCACGATTTATACATTGCCAATTATAAATTGTTTAATTTAAAAAAATATGAAAACGAGTGAATCTGTATAGAAAATATGCTCTTGAGTTGGAATATTTTTTCTTTTAGCTTGTGAAGCCATGGAGACTCAGCTACAGAGACTAGGGAAGAAGTGGGCGGCCATTTGCACGTGGACAGAACAGCAGTGGCTGGTCCTACAGGACCTCCTTCTGAAGTGGCAGAACTTCTCCGAGGAGCAGGCCAAGTTTTCTGATTGGCTCGCTGAGAAGGAGGGAATTCTGGGAACTATGATGGAGTCTGACCTCACTGACCCTGACACAGTGATTAAACAAGTCAAGGACCTTAAGGTAGATCTCACCCAATTTGACCCAAACAGAGAGAAGGAAGAAAAAAAGTGTTACATCATTTATATTGATTTTGTTATTTTGGCCAGATGTTGAAGCTTAGCAAGTTTATACATATAGTTGATGTGTGATCAGCTGCCTCTTCATCTGTCTGTTTTGCATGCCATTTGTTAATAATGTTATATATGTGTGTCTATTTGTGTTATATCATTAATGTGAGCTTGAATTGAATGGTTTCAATACTCTCATTACTATGGCATTCTGTCACATTCTAATGTTTTTAAATTTTTTTGACATGAAACCTTTTTCATGTATACATTATACATAAATTCTTATGTTGAATGGAAAGTTGTGTCTTGAAAAAAGTAAGGAAATGTATTGAGGTATCTTGACGCATAAATTTATGCTGTACAGATGATAGAGAATGACATGGTAGGAGCAGGTACAGCGGTTTGACTCGCTCACCGAGTGTGGTCAACAGATCGTCCAGTACGTGGACAACGAGACCGCCGTGCTCAAGATCAGCTCACAGCTCGAGAGCTTCCAGGAGCGCTGGGAGAAACTCGTACAGCAGATGGAGACTCATAGTAAAAAGGTAAGACAATGACTAACAGTATGACTAAAGGTAAAATATTATAACAGAGGGAGATTCGCTGGATTTGTAAATTGATTTAATTCATTGCTAAATAATTAATTACAATGACTTGCCTTTGTAGTAAATGTTACAGAGGAAGAGCAAATTAATTGAATATGGAAAGTATTGATATAATAAACATGATAATTTAAATGTGTATTATCATTATTTTCAGATTGCAAACTCAGGTGTAGAATTAAGTAATGTTTCCATGGAGATGATGTCCGAATTCACAGAGGACGGAAAACTCAAAAATCCTCCCAACACTGCCAAGAGGCGGAAAATGGACTCAGTGTTAAAATCTCAGTTTGAGATGGAATCAAAGAAACTTTTGGAGTGGTTCGAGAGGACCGAGACAACACTTGAACTGCTCACCAAGGATGAGGATGGTGCAACTAGTTCACCCAACGATCAGTTCACAGCCGAAGAACAACTTGTTCTTGTTCAGGTGAGAAGTTCAATCAATATTAATCAAGTTTTCTCAAGAAACAAATTTACTTTTTGCTGATTCAAAGGAATACATTACAGATCTTCTGTAGATTGACAATCTTTTCTGCTGCCTTTGTCTGATCATGTTTGGGTAAAATCATATAAAGATGTAAGGTGTGTTCTGATTGGTGGAAGTTGGGTTTCTTTTCAGGACACAGAAAATGAAGTTGAGGAGAGAAAAAGTGAAGTCCACAAAGTGTTATCTACTGGAAGACGAGTTATGACGGAGCTTAATTTTGGTAAGCTTCTAACTATACTGGCAAATTGTCAGCTTAACCTATAGCATAGTAAGCATACCTATGGAAGCAGATTTGGATAGTATCCATAAGAGGGTTTACTGATGGATGTAAAATTTGGCTATTTTAAAGGAATTGGGATATGCCCGTTATTTTGATATGTGTAATTTTGGCAAAGTTTTTTTTTATACAAGTAAACACAAGCTTGATTTTGCCAATTTTGCCGACTTAAATTTTGGTAATTTGACTGTCAAAATATACTAAACTTACCACCTGCTTAGATAACTCATTATTAGGTTTATTGTAATGGATGTGTGATTATAAATGCTTTGCTTTGAAGTGAAGTCTTTGCTTATTTTAGCGGGAGAGTCAACAGACTCTGTAGCAGGGACGTTGGCAGACATTGAGCGGCGCTGGGACGCTCTGGCGGTGCTACTGTCCCACACGATCACCAAGGTCAATCTGAACATCCAATCAAAAAAATTCTACGACGAGCTCCACGCCCTGCAGGAACTGATGTCCAGCTATGAAAAGTGGGTCAGCTCGGCGGAGAGGATCGCGGAGGAAGCCATGGAGATCACCAAACAGCTGGAGCAGTGCAGGGTATCTTCTATACATGTATACATTAAAAAACATGGCTATAGGGAACACGCTTATAATGAATTGACGCTTACTGTGAAGTGATTTTCATTCCCGGTGACTTGATTACATGTTGTAAACTTGACGGATGTAACGAATTACAGTTATAACAAAGAAAAATTGCCCATCCCTGGCACTTCGTTTTTTAGCGTGTTTTACAGTTTACTGTAGTTAGTATGGTGTCTGAAAGTTTCTACTTTTACACAGTCCAGAGCATTAAGAATTTAATGCTGGGGAAAGTACAGAAGTAGAGAAACAATCAGAATCTGCTCCATACTTATACACAGGACTTAACAACAACAGAAACATCCTACATGTGTAACATTCTTTTATGCTAAGTTGAAAAATATAACTAAAGCCTAGTAAAGGCATTGCTATAAAAAAAAAAGGGGTGTTACAAAATAATAAGGTGAGTTTTCATTTTGCCCTTAGTACACAATTTTTCATCTCATTAAAAACAGAACTAATAGTGTTGAAGTGGTTTAGACAAGTTTTCTTATTGATTTCAATGTATGATTTTGTAGGTGAAACTGAAGGCCATGAAGTCCCATGAGGACCGGATAGAACGACTGAACCTGGAGGCGGCCTCCTTACTGGAGAGTTCCGGCACCACCAGGCAGATCCAAATGGACCTGGAGGCCTTCACCAAACGATGGGAAACCACATTCAACAAAATCTGTAAGGCTTCCCCCACTTCCTATGGAAGCGTTATACACTATATGATGAAAATACATAAAGAAAGAATGATTTCCTAGTTTTATGGTTTCGTCACTTTTGTTGCATCAAGCTGAATTTTTCAGCCAGCTCCTCGGACTCCGACTCTGAGTCTGATGATGTGTTTCTGGGTAACTTTTCTCTTCTTTATTTGCACAAGTCTCTTTGTTTTAGAGTCTTCACATTTGCAACAGGGGCTGAAAAGTCAAGGTGTTAGTGCATGGCGATGATCTGTTGGGAGATGTTGTCAAGGAAATGAGAGAGAGAGAGAGAGAGAGAGAGAGAGAGAGCATGCACTGCATCAGTTTTTCAAATTTCACTCAGCATTTGGAGATGGCTTGAAATTTTCTTGTACTTCAGAGTTTATAGTAGAAATGTCAAGACCATAGTGACGAAAACTTTTCAAGCACTATATGGAGCATTTTATATTTAGATCTCATTAAAGTCTGTTTGATGACTTTAAAAAACCATGCAGCTATAGCGGAATATATGTGTTCTTTACTGTTATAACTGAAACTGGACATAAAACACCTCTTATTCCATTTCATTGCATTTTTTGTTGTAGACATTTGAAATGTTGAGAAATAGTGTATCCCTTTTCCTATTCTTTTCATCTTTGACTAAACTTCTAGTATATATGTGACATTTTATCATAATTCATTCCTGCTTTTTAGCTACCTGCAGAAGTAAGTTATCCCCCCTTGTATTTCGTGTTCACTAAATGTCCAATTCGTCTGTAAATATGTATGTGTTCCCACTCTTGATTCATTTTTTCTGTAAATGTGTATTTGATTATGTGATATTTCACCTATTTTATCCTATGCAAATCCTTATAGAATATTCACTTTGATCCGCCTGTTTGACATATTCCCCTCTGTTAAATTCAGATGAGATCTGCATGATATACTGCTAACATGGATATTTCTAGCCTATATCATTTATTATGAGTGCGTAAAACCCAAGGTGAAATTTAATTACCGGTATATGCCTAATTATTATTTCTGCAAATAAATGATGTTTTTCATTTTAACTATATATACACAGGATAGTCACCTTCCTGATAGAAACTAGCTGCCTTCTCTCATATTTTATGTAAATCACTGCATTCAGAAATTCCATGTTTACAGTACGTGTTGTGTAAAGTTGATGTATCTCTATGTTGTGTTATTTTACATGGTCTAGTTGTTGTCGATTTGTTGGAACCTAAATGCCTGGGATAGTCTCACTCGTTCCTAGTCTGTGTATTTTTGTTTTTCCACAACGATCAGTTTACCTATACTGTTCTTAATTCCTAATAACAGTACAACACTATAATCCTACACACTTACTCCTATATTAATTCTGACTCGAATGAAAACCATTATCAGTATCCAATCTCAGTAAATACCTGTATCTAATTCTCTTTCCTTCCTACAGGAACTATTGCATACGAACTCAGACGACACGTTGGGTATCGAAGAGATATGCCACAGTTATGATTTTTGCAACGATTTTCGTATAATTGCAGACAAACGGCAGCAGGAGCTGACAAATGCGCAGGATAAAGCGCCCCCTAGGTCGTATCTCGAGGCGATGGAGGCCCTGCTGAAGTGGGTCACGCACATGGAGAGCTTGTTGGCCTCGGAGAAATTCAAAATCAACGAGGCCGAGGTGATGGAGGAGCAGCTCAAACAGTACAAGGTACTGATCAATCGGCCAATTTGAACCAGCAACTTGTTGTGAAAGCGCAGTGTCTTAAGGGGAAACTTATGGTTTATATTACATCGATTTCAATCATGATACTGTGATTTGTATATCTGTGTAATGTAAATTCCTTATATAACGCGAGTACTTAATTCCGCTATCCCACTGTTTTGTATCAAATCGCAAGAATATAAAATCGCAAACGCGGAACATTTATCCATTATTTTCAACTCCCAGAAAATAAAGGCAAGATTTTAAAATCTGCGAGGGATGCTTACTGCGATTTTATGCGGATATACATTCCTCGTGTTTAATTACGAATTTACAGTAATCAGCTCAGCAAACAAAAATTGCAAAATTTAGATTTTCTTTCTTTCTTTCTTTTCAAAATCAAATGATTTATACATAGATAAAAAAGGAATAAATATGATATGCCCTTAACTATCTGTCATCCTATCAAACAGCAGAATGTTGTTCGTTCTAAATAATTTCATGTGTGTGAAACCTAAGATAATTGAGCATTTTAATTATTTGAAATCAATTGTTTTCTTCAGAGCCTGCAGGAGGACTTACAAGAACACCAAGGAAGTTTGGACTACATCAACAAGACCGGTAAAGAGCTGGTAGTGAAATCAGGGCCCCACGACAAAGCCCAGGCCATGGAGAGGAATCTGGAGGGGCTCAACTCCAGGTGGAGCCATGTGTCTCGCTGAGATCAACTCCCGTCTCACCAAGCTCGAGCGAGCTATCGGGCAAATCAAGCAATATCAGGTTAGTTCTACTTTATTATAACTTTCATATTGAGGTCCATTTTTATAAAAAGAACTTTAATTATGAAAAAAAAACTGAAATTTTTTTTTGTTAATTGATATGTAAGCTTAATAAAAATTTCAATCTTGATAGAAAAGTGTTAAAGTGCCGGTAATGTATATCATAATTTACATGTGAATTCATTGATAAATTCATTAATCATTGTTGAGTACATTGAGTATTTTGATTTTGTTTTGTTATGTTGTTACTACAAGTACCTTCCTATTTTCCTTGTGTTTGCATGGACTTCTTTGTGTTTAGTACACGTACATGTAGTTCATGTATTTGTCAGTTTAGTTTTTTCTAACACAAACTTCATTCAGAGGACTTGAACAGCAGATGATCGTGCTGTAACTCAACATTAAAATGACCAATAAATAGGTTGTGTTTTCAGTTATTTTGAGTCTTGGTTTATCATATTTTCATTTGTTTGTTTTGTTATTCATTTCCATGGACTAATTTTGACATTTTCGTACTTTAACTTTCATGAAATTCATAGTCAGATTTTCAATTTATAGAACTGCAGACATTTATTTCTCCACACACACATTCCATTTGTCACAAGTCCCCAGTGCTGACCACTCCCTCTATAAGTTTTGTGTACATGTCAGTCATTGAAACCACACACACAAAGGAATGACAATTCTTTTGGTTTTGACTTCTTTTTTTCACACACACTTCATTTCAGGCTTTGTGCAAAAAAAGCAGACTTTAGTCCCTTCACTTTAAAGAGACAGGGAGTGCAGGGGGTGGAGCTTGATGTGTCGGTCTAAAGTAAATTGGATGTTTGTGTAACAATCTCCACCCCCTGCACTCTGACTCTCCAAAGTGTAGAGCCCAGAGTAAGCTTTTTACACCAAGCCTACATTTCATTTTTCATTCAATGTCTGGTGCACTTGCTGCTATCACTAAAGCTTTCCACCTCACTGTCATATTTCTCAGAATCAGACTATCGGGTTGACGCGCTGGATGGAGGAACTGGGCGTCTTTTTGCATGCTCCGGATCCAGCCACGGGGGACATCCCCAATCTCACCGCACAAATGGCCGAAAGCAATGTAAGAACCACAACTCTGTAAAACTGTGCCTGTGGGTAAGAGTGATCGATGTATGCCAGGGAAATGGTGGGGAGGAGTGTGGGAAGGAGTGCAGTGTATAGTGTATGGGAAGTTATTGGAGGAGTTATGTGGGAGTAAATTGTTGTTTTAGGTTTGGTTATTGGTAGTGGATAGAGAGAGAGAGAGAGAGAGAGAGAGAGAGAGAGAGAGAGAGAGAGAGAGAGAGAGAGAGAAAGAGAGAGAGAGAGGTTTAAAGGGATATGTTTGTGTAGGCATATTAGATATAAGAAAGGGAGGGGAGGATTTAACTGCTAGAACATGGAACTTTGGCTTTAAGTTCAGCTGGCTGAATGTACTACTATAGTTCTTGCATTGCATTTTCATGAAAAATGGATACCAGCTTTGTATGATTGCATTTTGACCAATTCATGTTTTATTCAGATGAAAAATAAGGATGTATGTCTAATAGGGAAAGACCTTGTTTTAAGAAGGGCTATCAATGATGGGTATGACGAGACCACAATTTTAAGTTTGAAGCCATGAACACTTGTTGTCACTCACTCACAAACCAGACTCAAATCAAAGATGGAGGGATTTATATTATAATGATTGAAAAACAAGGAACATTTCTTGGACATAAACTCATAGATATGTGTAATATTGATATGACGTTAGTTTTTGATTGATTGATAAATTTCTTCAATATTATAAAATAAAAACTGTTATGTTAGTTATGCTTCTGTAATGGAACTATAGATTCTTAACTGCACCGTAGATTGGAGATTCGTTCATGTTAGATGCATGTGAGTTTTCACTTTGCACAAAGCTCAATGAACTTGATAATGCATGCAAAAAAAAAAGAAAAGATTGTTTTTGTTCTTTATAACTGTAAATTTTCACCTGTTGAAGAAAATCCCTTTAGGTATATCCATTAACATCAAAGTTAGCAAAACCCATCTGTGTTCTGTGTCGGATCAATTTGTAACGCAAAGAAATGGCATTACAAAAATATTACTTAGAACAAATCTTAATGTCCACAAAATGCTACTCTAGAATTATGTACTGAAGAGATGAATGTCATGCATGGGAAGTTAAAGGAAAGATTTAAATACTTTTTGCCCTAGATGACATCATCTGGTGACATTAGGGCTCGGGCACAACCTGATTGTTTTTTAAAATGACTTAATTACTGACAGGAAGTTATTAACAAGTTATGTATGTATATCTGACAGGAAACCACAGATTTTCTTATTCAGTATTATTGTTAGGTATATATATATATGTGTAGGTGAATATAGATCATATAAATATGTATTTGCATGCCAACAGAGAAAATTTGCTATGTGAATGTCATGTAGATTTTAGGAACCTGATTTATGTTTAGAAAAAGTGTGATAAAATAGTTTTAATTACTTGTCTATAAATAGGAGTGATGTAATGAATTGTGTTTGCTCTGAAAATTGACAGGGAGTGAAAGATGATATAGGCACACTGCAGCAGAACGTCAATAATATACAGGACCTGTGCAATCAGCTGACTGAGGATGCCTGACCCGAAATTCGGCCAGAAAATAACACAGGAAGTGACATCCTTGCAGGAGAAGTGGAACAAGGTGGTGACGATGGCGGGGGAGCAGAACTCGCGCCTAAAGGGGGCGCTGGAGGCCAGCCAGAAAATGTATGAGCGGATCAAGGACATGACAGAGTGGCTCGAGCCAATCAAAGAGGACCTCTCTAACAAAGACTATGCAGTAGAGAGTCTGAACGACCTCCAGGTGAAAAGTAAAAAGTTCAAGGTCAGTGGAGTTTTTATTAAATTAAATTAAATTATTAAATTATTATTATATGGGGTTGAGGGAGATTGGAATTTAAGAGGAGAGGGGATTGAAGAAGGTATTCTATAATCTTACGTATGAAATAGTAGTAGCCTTTCAATATGCTTTCATATTGTTTGAATTTCCTTTTAACAAGGCAATGAATAATATCAATGTGATTGACTTTGTAGACATTGAAACAAGAAGTGTCTGGGAGAGAGGGAGAGAACAACAAGATCAATGAGGACGCCAACGAGATGTTGAACAGAGCCCCCGCGGGGAGCCTCCAGGACCTGGCCCGGTCACTGATGAGGATGAACGCCCTGTGGACGGACGTCTACAACAGGGTGGGGCACTACTCCCAGATCTTCTCCACCTGCGGAGGGACAGTGGAGGGAGTTCAGTGGTCAGTTTTGTGTATAAATGTATACAACATAAATAATCCAGAGCAAAACATGTCCTGTAGAAAGTGGCATCCATCCTTGTTAATTAGTGATGAGTTAACTTGTGATGAGTCTGTAAATATAAAGGTGAATATAAAAACTGCAAAACATATCTTAGACTGTGGATATATTTTTCATTTTTAAATTATAGCATTCTTGGATGAGGAGACACAGCGCCTGAATTTACTGGAGAGGAAGATCAGACGTCCACGTCTTGCCAGCAGTGATGCTGAGGAGATATCAGAAGATCTAGATGTAAGTCACCCCACAACACACTTTTAGTGAGCAAAATGTCTTATGTTATATTATGGCTCAAAATCTCAGCACAGTCCATTTGAAAACATATTTTATGCGCAATATTTATAACTAAATAGCTACTTACTAGACTGTGTCTCCTCCTTTATGTCTCAGTTAGTTTAAAGTGGTGTGTTTGACATGTTTTATCATTGACAAGGTTCTTCCTTCTCTCTGTACAGGACATAGAGATCTGTCTACAGGACCACACCCTGGACAAGAAGACTCGGCTCCAGTCGCTGGGGCGCGACCTGATGGCCAACTCCATCATGTCCGACCACATCAAGTCCCAGATCGACGCCTACAGCGACCGATGGAACATCCTCGACTGTCAGGTAATGTCTGCTCAAACGTTACCACTGCCTACACTGTAGCTGGAGGATTTAGAGTAATCTGCCCTTGACTAGCAAGACAATTTAGAGTGATCTGCCCTTAATTAGGCAGATATTTAGGCCTGTAATGAATTTAAAGTGATATGCTTAAACGTGGTATTAAGAGCCTGATGTTGTAGACGTTTTGAATACATTTTGTATGTCATAATGGTTCAGTTATTTGCAACTTGTCTTCTGTTTGTAACATTTTACAATAGAAAGATGCATTGCATACTTGGTTATTTAATGCCCTTAAATAAATAAATAAAGTAAATGAAATGATGGAAGAGAGCAAAACAATGACAACATTGCATACCAAAGCTATGTCTTGATTTGAGGAATTACTTGTTTTGCAGAAGTCTATTATTACAGGTATCCTATTAGGTAAATTGATATAGAACTTCAGATGTATTTTTCCGCACTGTTACTTCTAGGTCTCATTTATTTTATTTTAGGCAATAGAGAAGATTTTATGCATTGTTATAGATGTTTCATTTTGTTCGTATTAATAGCAATGGAGAAGTATTTTGTTTCAATTTGTTGTTAATTTCAGGCAAGAGAGAAGATCCACAATTTGGAGAAGTCCATCAGTCAAGCACAGGACACGGAGAGGAAGATTCTGGAGATGACCAACTGGATGTCGGATATCGCTGAGCTGTTGCAAAAGAGAATCGATGCGGATGTTGTCGCGGGCGATGTACCAGAGGAATACGACTCGCTGAAGGAGGAATTCAAACAGAACGAGGAAATGCTAGCAGAACTCGAGACTTACGCTGCCGATTTGGAGTCGGAGGGTAACATGGAGGCCAGCACCAGGCTCCGTGAACAAATTGAACTGCTGAAGAAACATTACACCGAAGTGTCTGTGAAATTTCGGAAGTTCCAGAGGCCTGCGGACTTCGAGCCCAAGTTTAGTCGGGTGAAGAGGGACCTGGACCATATTGGGGAACAGATCCATCTGGTGGAAATTTCATCGGAAGATCCGGAATTTTTACAGGAGAAGCTGGATATTTGTGTGGTGAGTTCAAAGCTTTGTTGAAATTCAAAATGTTTACCTAAGTTCTACGAAAAAAAAAGGGGGGGGGGGGATTGTGTATTGGATAAGAATCTTCAGAAAGCAATACAAGCAATATTGAATTGTACAAGAAAACAAAAAAAAATGAATCTTTGATTTAGAATTTATTTATGCCTGTTAAAATATGACATGATTCCCTGGAGGTAGTAAACAGGCCTGTCAAATTAACGTCTGATCACTGATCCAAAGGTCAAAGGTCACAATAATAAATTTCTCCACAGAAGTAGCGCTCTACCTTGCACAGTGTGTCACTGGTAATTTATGACAGAATTCAAATATAGCATGAGTTTATTGAAAAATACAGATAACAATGCTATGATAGGCCTGACAAGCCACTGGGTTTTACGACGTCTGTTTGATAGACTGGATATGTTCATTGTGATGGTTAAACAATTGGAGACTGTTTAAACTTTGGGGAAATGAAGTAAGAGAAGATTTTAATATGTCTGCCATTTTAAAAAAAAAACCAAACTCTTTTATGATTCTGTTGCATTCATCATGTAAGGTTTTACTTTTTGTTAAAGATAATCTTTCAAGGACAAATTGACCTTATTGTATGTTTAAAATACTTCTTAATGAAAAACTTTATTGAATGTAGAGTTTTAATTCTTTTTTTTAATTGATTTACAATTGTTTACTGCTACTTATACATATATGCTGTAAAGTAATGGCTATGTGATTGCATATTCATATGTCAAATATTGCTTGAAGTCATAAAAAACAAAAAAAATGAAAAACACTGTAATCTAGATGTGGTCGGAAATGCTAATTCTGATAAAAAGTTAACAGAGGAATCTATTTATCATGTGTTGACTCAAATGCAGTTCTAAATTGGTGACAACAAACTCGTTGTAGAAATTCTACCGTACAATGAGCGAATTGAAACCGGAGGTGGAACAGGTGATAAAGACCGGACGACAGATCGCCGAGAAACAACAGGTGGAATTCCCGGAGAAACTCAACCAGCAAATGGATGCCCTGAAACAGCAGTACAATGATCTCGGGGGACAGGTAAGGAGGTCAAGATGTGTGCAAGTACAGGTGTAATAATGGTTGCTGGTAGATAGGGTCAAGGTGTATATATAGGTACAGGTGTATGGTCAAGGTGTATTCAGTTACAGGTGTGATAATGGTAGCTGGCAGATAGGGTCAAGGTATATATAGGTACAGGTGTATGGTCAGAGTGACAGTGTTAAATGTTACAGTATAATAAAAAATATTGGCAAATAAGGTCAAGGTGTATTCAGAATCATTCCAATCATTATTGTACAAATTATTGTGGACAGTTATGCAGTCAATTATAGGTTTAAAACCATTGTGGACGGGACAGCTCATACTGAATGAAGATACAAATCTTATAATTGGTGTTAACTTGTAAATTCAAGGTTTATGTTACTGTGTAAAAGTATTCTGTAAGAAGTCTCAAAACACTAGCAAAACAATATTTGCAGACAGGTTAACTTTTGGTGTAGACAGGTCCATTTGATATAATTTTCACAGTGTTATGATTGATTAGGGCACATATATATTAAAATATTATATAATAATATAAGCATGCAGGTATTGGTAAATTGGTCAGGAAGTGTTTTAACAGGTAAATAAAGATAAAGATTTCATGAACCAGCAATGTACTTGCTTTTTCTAATTAGAGCTCAAATCTGTACTTTTCATTGTCTGGTTTTGTTTTGGAGCCATATCCAGCATGTTCCAATCAAAGAGTTCATAAAGCCTTAGAACAATGCATCAGTGTTGCTGGTTTGATGTATTATGTGTAGAAATTTGAATCAAAGTTCAAGGATGTATGTAATTAACCTTCAAATTTCACTGTGCATGGTAAAAGAAGTCAACCAGGTGCTAAATTTAATGAATTCACCTTTTGTGTTTTTTGTGGTTGGAAACGAATAGAAATTGATAATTCCAGACAACTTTGAATTCATATTTTTAAAGTGATGTATTTTTCTGATCCTGTCAAGGTAACCAAAGGGAAGTCTGCCTTAGAGAAGGCCCTGAAGCTGGCCAAGAAGTTGAAGAAGGAGACGACCATGGTGAAGGACTTTCTGGAGTCTGTCAATCAGGACCTGGACTCCAAGGAAGCCACGCCCGGAGTCCATAACCTGGATCAGGATCTATCCTATGTCAAGGTACTCCAGGGATTACAATATCCACATATATGGCTGGTAAAGGTTTTTATCCTAGTAGAGGTTGGATAAAGATGAGTTACCCCTCTACATGTACATGTGTACAAACTTCGTATGTACCTGCTTGGGAGTATTATTTATACTTCAAAGGCACCATGATAGTCCAGAAAAGAACAGAGAATAACTGTGATGGGGACACTGTGTATTATCTGATGTGTGACCATTTTAAGTTTATGAGTTTGTCCATTTTTTATATCATTTCATGAATGAAATTAGCGTTTATGATTTAATCACTAAAAGGTCTTCACAAGAAAGATAACTCTGCTTTACGTAAAACCCACTAAAAGTTTATTCTTGCCTTATTGGAACTCCTCAGCTATCAGGAAACCCAAAAAAACATAAAGTAACATGAAAAAACACATGCAACCAAAATATTTTCAAGACTGAAGGTTGTAAGCAGAATTTCAGGAAATCAGTGCCTGAAACCATGCAACAAATACAGATCTAGTCAATTTAAATGATATATTGTAATATTTCAGGATGTACAAGAGGAGATGCAGAAGAGAGTGTCCATGTTATCAACCATGCGTGACCTAGTAACCCAGATAGAGGACCTGACGGAGGACAAGGCGCTCCCCGAGGCATCGGACAATGTTACGGAGATCTCCAATGTGTGGGAGGGTCTGGCCAGGAGGCTGTCTCTTAAACGGGAAAAACTATCAGTACGTCTGTCTGTTACTTATCGTATGGTATACGCATAGTAATTGCCTAATGGTTTGAAAGATGATGTAAATTGATTGATGAAAATGATTTTCATAAATTTCATGAGAAAGAAAATGCATGTCTTTTGCATGAATTCTTTTGACCTGCATTTATATCTAACGTCATTATCTTGAAAGTCAAGTATATGTTTATGTGAGTTGAATGTCCAAAGCAGTGATTGGGTGCATTTTACTTTGACATAATATCTCAAATACCTTTAAATCTAAAAAATTTTCTCAGCCCCATCGAGTATCAGGCTATAGTTTTTACTGTGTATACATGTATATATATATTCATATTTTGCATTGAAAGGCTATTGTATTTTGTGTGTTACAAACAAAAACAAAGGCTTTGATAGCATTCTCTTGATTTCCGTTGACAGGATGACATCAGCTCCCTAGAACTCCTGTTTGTGGATTTCCAGACCGCACTGATGAAGGTCAAAGAATGGCTGACCAAGGCCGAAGGCACACTGATGGCCCATGAACAGCTCCCCGTCTACCAGCAAATGTCTGACCACGAAAAGGAAAAGATCGGCGACCTTCAGTCCGAAATCGGCGACCTTGTGAGTCAGGTGGAGGAAGTGCGAGACTCGGCCCTGAGTCTGATAAGTAAGAGCGATCGCTACAGTGCCATGGTCGAGCCCGAGCTCACTCACCTCAACCAGCGCTGGGACGACGTCAGACAAAGGGTAAAGGTCAGTGTGCATGTGTAACCAGAACACAGAGGTTAGAGGTTAGTTTGCATATATTTAACTAGAGGTCAACAGTGTGAGTGCTTGACTGGTCTCTCTTCTTATTTTTTCTCGCATTAATCGTAGAAATTTAGAAATGCTTCAAATACATTACTGTAAGATATCAAATTAACTTTATGCAAAATTCTATTTGTATTTTTTATGCTTGAAAAGAAATAAAATAGTGATGCATTTAAACTCTTCTTTACAGCATATATCAGAGAAAATTGCACTCATTCTAACTTCAGCTTTTGTAGAAAAAACTAGAATGAAACTAATAACTGTATGAGTGATGCAATTATTATTTGGTATTCATCAGTAATACATCATTGTGTTTGAGATTTTTGGTTAAATGAAATTGGTAATCAAAGTTTGTATGTACCAGGCATATGAATTCTACAGTCAGATGAATAATTGATGTTTTTGAAGCAATATAAACGTGTTACAATTTAAGGGGCATGGTCAGCATGGTCATGATTTTGGTAAAAAATTATTCTTATGCTTTTAATGTTTACAGTTCTTCAGTAAGGCATTTCTGATGGTTAACCAAAATTTGAGTGTCAGTCTCTGTGTTATTGTGAGAGATACAGAGCGTGATATTCTTTGCTATGTAAACAGAGCTTTGTTTCCATTAAATATTTTGATTGTTGAAGTAAAAATTCCAGTTTTAGACCTAAAATAAATGTGATGAACACAAGAAACTGTTTATTAATGCTTGAAACGAATTAGAACAGAGAGAAACCAGCTTGAAAAAATAACTTTGATCGGTATATTGAACCAATGTAAACAAAAACGGACGGAAGCCTTGTTTTGCATGACATTGTGAGCCCTTTATCTTGCTTATTACTTTATGACTGACTCTCAAATTTTTGGGTATCATTAGAAATGCATTTCTGCAGCATTATAAACACTAAAAATATAAAAAAAATGAAATTTGACCAAAATTGTGACCATGTCCCTTTAAATATGATTTAATTCTTTTAACTTTGGTACAAGTTAACGGAAATTTAATGCATTTATAACAGTGTAAATATTCCAGTTACCGGTATTCTTTTTTCAAATTACAATTTTACTTTAAATTTTAGCAAACACATGAACAGCAGACCAAGGAAGGAAATGTTTCCATGGAGATCACCAAGACAACAGTGTTGGAGGTATCCCAGAGTTCCCTGATGTCATCGTCTGCTGATACTAGCACTGCTGCCGACGATGGAGAATTTCAGGAACAATACGACACAGTTATGAAAGAGGTCATCGTCCTTGACAACAGCCTGGTCAACAAAGGTCAAGTGACGGTGGAGGACTTAGTAGGAAGACCAGAAGATAAAACCAAGGTAGACAATTCAGTGGGTGTTTTACTGCCATTGAGAACAGAACATTTTACTAACATTGGAAGGGAAACCTGCACAAACTAAAGGTCTTAATGATGAGACTTTTCTAAAGTGTTTTACTGCCCTTTTAAATCATTTCACTCAGTTGGTAGGGAATCTGAAACAAACTAAAGCACTAATTAAAAGTAAATGTCTTCAACGGTGATATTTTTGATTGAGAATTTGGAAGTCAGATTTGGATAGTTAGATTTTTGGAAAGATTAAGAAATTGGGGGTAGGGAGGGTTAGTAAAACTGAAGTTAGTAAAGTGAACATGTGTTTAAATAAAGGTATAAATTTTGTGAAGAAAATGTGAAGTTTTTCTCTCTCTGCCTTTACAGATTCTAGATGTGGAGGTCAACAAACTTCAACAAGACGTTTCCAACATTGCCGACCAGGGGAGACTACTGGCACACAAAATTGACCTGGATGATCATGATAAAGCCATCCGCATCTACCGACAGGTGGAAGACATGAAGGTCAGTGCATTCACCAGTCAATACCACTCATTTCTGTGAAATTCATGGAAAGGATTGAGTAAAGAAAACATTTGAGGGGTTTCAGTTTTGTGAGGAACATGTAAACTAGAAAATAAATACTGGCAATTGTAATTGTTAAGAGAATGAAGATGTATGCTGTTGGAATCCACACAGGCAGACACAGACAATGCTAGTAAATGCTGCCTTGCTTATTGCCATATTTATGTTCTTTGAAACATAGAAATGGGTATTTCATTTGTATTTTGTTTTATCTTGCAGTCAAAATGGAACCAGGTGAAGACAAATGCCGAAACCAAGAAGACTACAATCGTGTCGATGGGGGCGTCGTACAGTCAGATCCAGGAGGAGATGAGGGACCTCAATGTGTGGCTGGACAACATTGAGAGGAGGGTCCATTCCATCAGGAAGGAGGATCTAAAGGTGAGGACAGGTGGTGGATCCATTACTTCTGACGTAATGTGTTAGGATTGGTAGTGGATCCATTACTTTTGATGTAATGTGTTAAGATTTCGCTCTGTGTGTTCACAAGATGAGGATGGGTGGTGGATCCATTACCTCTGGTGTATTATAAGGTGTTTCTCCTTAAGATCAAAACTACAAGTTAGTTCCTTTCAACCATAACAGTGTATGGGTGAACTTTTTTCAACTGTGAATTGGAAGAATACTTTTTACAGTAGATGTATATTTTACGGTACTTAGTTATCAAAACATATCAAGGTCTTTATAATTAATTCAATTTAAGGTGAGATTGTACATGAGGAATAGATTTGATAAATTTGCTCTGTGAAATATATCTACATGCATTTCATGAACACTTGTAATTATGATTTAGACAGTTCCCTATTATGATATAGGAATCCCTGTGTGATGGTTAATATGTTATGTAAACAGCATGCTATGTTGTGTTGTATACAGACTGTGTGCAAAGCAGTATGTTGGCAATTCAGTTCATTGGGGAATGTAATTACTTAAATGATAGGTCAGGCTTAATCCATTTAGTTAATGCCTTTGTTATAAAGGAGTGATGAATGATTGAATATACTGTATACAGGGAAATATTCACCCCCTGTTTTATTTTTGCCCGTTTTGCCCTTGTTGTCAGCCAGCGAATTTAAGACAGGACAAATTGTAATGTCTCAAATTATCTCTCTTTAAAGACAACTGTGCCTGGGAATATCCAAGATGGGGTGAAACTGTGTGTGAGTGTAGAAGGACGAAAATTACAGGGGGCAAAAATTACACAGGGCGAAAATAACCTTGAATACACTAATGGTTTAGTGGGTAGTTTAGGTTAAAAATGATATTGATGTTTGCCACATGGTAGACATTTGTCATGCAGCAAAGGAGTATACCTTACAGGTGGCAGATGCAGTCGATAGTCAGGATGTATATAACTCATTCATTGCTGAATACATATGCTCAAGATTTTCCATTGATATGATCAGAGAGTTGACTTGTTGAGTAAAAATATAACTTAGCTTAGACATGGCACAGAAGTACATGAACAAACTGTCTGATCACACAGAATTCCCAAGATTAGGAATGAAAACTTCCACTTATCAATATGAATGACTCAATGTGGGCAAGCTTGTATATCTTGTGATTTTTGTACCACCCTGTAGTTAAATTAAAATGTTGTTCAGGGAATAAACATCAGCAACATCTGCCGTGTCCTAGGAAATATTGGAATTTTTTCAATGTTCAATAGAAACACCTTGGATTTTTTCGAAGGACGACTTTTAGCCTCCTCTTGGTTCCAAATTATCTCCCTTTGCCTCCATCAAAGCCATGTTTGTTTAAACAAAAAATCCCAGGTGAATTTTGTCAAAATTCATGGAAGGTGACGGATTCTCGGGTTCCCGCTAGGTGTTAACGACCTGGAGAAGAGAAGCTGTCGATGGAAATAATCAGCAGTGTTAATTAACCATGTTCGAAGCAAATTTACCGTGGAGGCTGCATGCCGAGTTTTCTCTCACCTTAAGTAGAGAATCACTGGAGATCGTAACTAAGATTTTGGCAGCGATTTCATAATTTATAAAGATGTGATGTCACAATATTTAGATTTATCCATTAATTTTTTTTGTGGCAAGATAGTGCATTAAAAAAAAGAGAGAAGAAAACTGCAGATGATACCTGATTTATGTAGAAGGACAGGGATTAATGCCTTCTTTTTGAAATATTTTGTGCATATGTATCTTTTGAGTCATAATGTAAATAACTAATGGGAATTCACTTTCTAACTGGATTTAACCAAAATTAAAAAAAAATTCAAGTGAGATTCTTAAAAACTTATAGTAAATAAGAAAGAGGAGAATCAAAGCCATGAAGTCTTTTTTGTGTGCTGATATCAACAGTCTGGTTTTTCCCTATCCGTTGATGCAGTAATAATCACAATCTATGTATTCAGCTAAATATGCTGTGCAACGATGGATCATAATTCCTCCTTCGGAGTGGAATTATTCCTGGAAAGATAAATTAATCAAGACCTTGCTAAGTCAATGTGTTTGCAAGCATTAGCAAAATAATCTGTGATGGCGGAACTATCTCTTTAATTCCAAGGAAAGAAAGTTTTATGTTGCTGAATATTTTATTTTATTCTGCACCTGCATAAAGATGCAGTCAATATCAACAAACAATGCTCATTTGGAAGCTGCAGTCATTCACTTAATTGTGCAGTTGGACTCTTTTCTTAAGAAAGGTGTGTGATGGTTTGAAATCACGAAGGAAAGACACAGTAGAAAACGAGGATTATTATTTGTGATGAATCAATACTCATCTAAGGATTATGGATACGGTACATGATGAAAAAAGACTAAATTGACCATTGGATATCTAATTATAGTTAACCAATATCAGAAATTTAAAATCTGTGTTAGAATAGGAAGAAAACCTCACTCTGACTGAAGGTTTTGTGATAGATGGAAGATTTCTGCCTTCTGATGGATTTAATCTCTCTGAAATGATTTTCAGCTGATTAAGAAACAAAATGGACATTCCAGCTGTGTTTACATTCGTTGCCATGGGTGCCATTTTCCTTGTGCTCTGCTACATAGCTGTGATGGTGACCTATGGAGTTTGGATACTTAGACAAGTATATGATAAATGAGTTGATTTATGATAATAGAAATGAATTCTGCAATTGCAGGTGTTGGCTTTGAGTTTGCTTTTTAGGAGTTATTGCCCTTGATATCTATATTCTCTTCTCTCTCTCTCTTCTCTCTCTCTCTCTCTTATTTATTCTTAAAGGTATCAGTGTTTTATGATATTATATAATATTTTTTGAAATAGAACAAGAGAAATATTTGGTTTAAAAATATATAATAAAAATGTTTTCAAAGCAATTAGCAAGCAGGATATATCAAAAGTGCAATTGAACCAGACTAATTGCAGGGAACATTATACCTCCTCACTGTCGGCTGTACACTAGATGATTACAGTTATGTTCAGGCCCCAAGATTATGTAATCTTCACATGGAAATTTCTGTAGTGGTTTCTCTTTGATTGCAATTTGTGACTGCATAAAGAAAGAAATTGATTCCAAATTGAAGTGTGCAGATAAACGAGTTTCCCAACTGTTCAGTGTTTTTTTTTGTCATTTCTAAAAGAAATGATTGTTACTTCGTAACCTTGTAATTCTGTGAATTAAAATTCTGTCTGGAATGGAACCAATGTAAGATGATGTTCACGTGGGAAAGTTCGGATATTTTTTTCCAAAAACACTATTTTTTAAGCAGGAGATTATAATGCAATTATTTGGTCTTCATCATTGCAAAGATATATACAGAAGTCTGACAACATTTTAAATCTGCTATAAAAATAATGAATTACGATATATTAAAAGAATTTGAAAAACTTTTTAACCAAATTGGTGCATGTTTATTTTGATAGGCATTTGAGGAAGAACTTAGCCGGCGACAAGTAAAACTGGACAACGTCAATGAAGAAACGAAGGAACTAAGCAAAAAAGGAGCCGGCTCGCTGGTAGAGGAGGATATCTCGAGACTAAACAAACGATGGGAGGACATCAGCCAGCAGGTCAAAGGGCGCCGAGACGTCACGTCACCGGATCGACCAATGATGTTCAAGCCCAGCGGCGTGGCGACGTCCAGGTTGGTGAGGATGTCGGGGAAGTCGGCGGTGGAGTATTTACACGATCTTCAGAGACTGGTGGAGGACTTATCTCACGTACAGACCAAGCTGTTGTCTCATCTATTGCAGGGGAACTTGTATGATGATGTGGATCAACAAGGCGATCTACTCAAGGTACGAATTGGGAAATCATTTAATAAAATAGACCACTATGCATTTCTCATACATTAAAAGCATGGTTACAGCAAATATGCATAAATAATGAATTTAGGCTTACAGCATAGCCAGTCTTGTTTTTTTCCTAATTTTATATTATTTTGAACATATTGGAATTATATGATTGGAATAATATTACATTACATTTAGAATTGTTTGCCTAAGCACTTCACTTTACCTCATATGTTACACTGTAAATTTTAATATACAAGGACCAAATATACTTTCAGATTGTCAATTTTAAAAGGAAAAGAAAATATATGATATTTACAATTCCATATCCATGTTCTATTTTCTTCTCCTTTTTAATGAATAAACTTTAGTATCGTAGCATTGTTGATATGTTGACTTGTTATCAGATGTACTGTATATCCTGTTATTTTTGCGAGTCACAAAATTTGGGAAAATGTGTAACTCATTTATTTGGATCAGTCATTTTTAGCAATTTAAAAAGATTCTTATAGCAAAGAATACATGTCAGGTGAAAATTAGATCATAGTGAAAATTAATGGAAATACGGTATATCACCATAATAATATCCTCTGTGTATCATCCCGACTGTCAAGTATTAACTTTGAATTTTTTTCACAAAGGGGCATCTACATGTTTTAGCTCATATTAATGATCCCTCTTTGTTTTGAATGAAGAACTGCTTGAATTTGCCAAAGCTAGCTCACTTCAATAAAACTTTGTTAAACTGGCCAGCTGAAAAAGTTTCAGCTAGCTAGAGCAGAGGAGTTGCTGAACTGTCAGTGGAAATGATCACACTTAAACCTTCATTAAAATGTGCCTTCAAATTGCAAAAATATGTTTGAGGTTTGAATGTTGTATTTTGAGTTCTTTGCTTTGAGCCTGAAATAAAAATTTCTCTTTCTTAGGTAAACATTTTTTTTTTGTAAATCTCAGTGGTTATACACAAAAATGCACTGAAAAATGGATGTTTAAAAAATGAATATGTTGCTTGGCTGTGATTGCATGTTTATAAATTAAGTTTTGTTGATGTAGGAAATTCAAAGCCAACTGGAAGACCTGCATCCACGGATGGAAGAACTGGAGCAGCAGAGACAGGAAATCCTGCCCAAGTGTTCCCCGGAGGAGGCAGGCCGAGTACGGCTAACGCTGGAACAATTGCGCGCTGACTGGACCCAGATCAACGGACAGTTCACAACCTCCCACAAGTAAGGCAGCCAGGTTGATGTTGAGTCCGATGTACGATACATTGTTCATTTCTTGACAGTTCTTAGAGAGTTAATAGTTGAGGGGAATTACAGTCTGTGTAGCTAACAAAATATTTATTGTTAATATTCAGTTTCATGTGGGGTGTTGTTTATTTCTTGGCGATTCTTTAAAAGACTAGTTAATGGATAAAATGCTGAGGGGAATTAAAATTACGTTTTATGTACGTATATACGTAGCTTAAAATAATTTTGAAGATATTATCAGTGATGGAACATTTGGGGATTGTATAATCTTAATGGTAATTGGACGTCTTTAGAAAGAGTTTGATCACAATATAGATTTCATATGTTTCCTTTTATAACAAAAATATAATATGATTGATGGGTAAGCCTAGGATCCTGCATGAAAACAAACAAAATCTGATTCAGGGGCCACAAATTAGGGGGAGGGGTTGAATCCCTGTCGGGTAATGATGATCTGTTCAGCCATAAAGAGCTTTAGGGGTTTTGTCAGTCCTCGGAGGTGTCAGATTTAACTGTTCAGATCAAGGGACTTGATATATATATTTATTAGTTATGTTGACCTTGTCACATATAATTCCATGGCCAGGATTTGTGTGATGTTAACATATGAAATTAGTATTGAATTAATTTTCACAGTAGTTAGTATTTTTCCAAGTAGGCCACTTGTTTGACTGCAAATAGGAGACCTACATATAAATATAGACTGTAAAAAAATTTTGGATAAATGTTTTTTTTAATGTTATAGTTTCACCAATATAGAATTGATTGAATGAAATATGTCACTTCTTTATATCCAAAAAACATACTTTAAAATTTGGGACTAATTAAGATTTTATGTATTTGTAATGAAGAATCACCAATATATATAGAATTGGGTTGCATTAAAATATGTCACACCTGGAACTTCAGGACTTTAATGGTCGACACACAGATACATATCAAGATCTCTGATCGACCTAGATGTGTGTATTGAATGAAGCCCTTTGTCTCGGCGGATCTCTGTATCTCTCATCATTATCTGCAGAGAAATTCAAACTATTTGCTGCGTAATGATTTTTGCTAACGATGTCTTCCTTTGTGCTAACAAAGTCTTTTTTGCAAGGACTGAAGGACTTCTGTTCCCCTCTGTGCCAATTTTCCTAAGGTGTCTTGATTAGTGCCAGAAAAGTTGAAGGCGACCTTTCTATTTTTTATTTTTTTTTTTGAAATTAGAGCTGATTTATTATCGTAAATGCTTTAAGGCAGTATTTTTCGACAACAGGTGACCTCACTTGAGACTAATTCTTGTCACCCGCCTGTCATTGCGGGGTCAACATGGGTCAGCGAGATCCTCTAGGGGGAATCCTCTTGCTTTCTATTAGATGATTAGAGAGATTCGATTGGCTTTGCAGTCTTAATGATATTTTACGGGAGGTCCTTTCAGGTCTGAGGATAATCCCCTTGTACCTGGGATGTCCCGATCGAGGCCGATTGGACAGATTTAATGATAGGGGGGCCCACTGCCGATGTCTGTATTCAGGGACAAGATAAGGGTGGGAGGACCCTGTCACACGGATGAATTATACGCTTCATTTAGCCATTGTAGACTATAGGTTACCGTAATTCCCCATTTAAAATAACACATTGTCATGTGATCTATGGGGGTTTCATTGTGTCCATACATTTTCTTAGAGAATTTTAGAATGAATATATTCACAAATAACTAATATTGTTTGCTTCAATCTGTGTAAGTCTTCTGCTCATTTTGGGTTTTTTTTTAGGTTTTGCATTTCCTTTATTTATTGGGAGGAATATTATCTAAAAAAAAATTAAATAGTTGGTTTTTTACATACCGGTATCTACCTGTTTAGATGAAATTGACAACTAATTGAAAATAGCAAGTTTTAAAACACTCTCTCGTACATAACATGCTTGTACAACAGACGGCTCTAGAAAAACGACAAGTCACAATGATTGTGGAATTCAATGATTTATTGAATATTGAAGTGTGTGTATCGAGTCTATTAGAGGTTAAATTTGCTTCAATACAATCTTCTACAAAGTGTCCCTCAGTGATCAAACACTACAAGGGCCCTCAGATTGGCCACCTAATGTCTGTTTGACTTTGCATTCTTCGCATTCTCCGTAATGGGGCTGAATTAATTTTTTGAAGGAGAAAAAGTAGAGGGGTAAAAAGAAGTCGAGCAATGTCTGTGTGTAGAAAGCACGACTTCCAAAGTCACCCTTTTAGCAGACTGTAGCATGCTATTTGCACAAGAATTACGATTTCCCTTTAATTACACACTCCACATTCGGGTGCACATTATGATTTTAAGTCAATATTTAACATACTTCGCACTGACTTTTTAATGATGATTTTAGACCCCCATTTTTTTTTTCGCCTTCTTTTCTGTTGGGGATGAAAAGTTTTTATTCTTCTAAAAAAGAAGTAGGAAAAAAAATTGAAAAGATGTTTGGTTTCCTTTTAAAACCTTGCAATTTTTTGAATATGTGTCATTTAGTGATATCTAGAACATGGAGAACATGCATGAAATTCTTTCTATCTCTCTTTTTCCATCTGTCTCTCCTCTCACTGTACAAGTTGTAAATTGTTTACAAGTTTAAATGCATGGACCAAACACTTTGCAAAGCAAACTATTGGGGGAAAAAAAAGAAGCATTAAGAAAGTTAGACTCATTTGATTTACGTTTATAAAGAGGATGTCGACTGAGTGACCTGATTATCTCAGGGTGTAGATTAGGACCACTACGGCAAAAGGTCCACACAAATATACACACTCTCGTGTTCATTGGTGTGTCAGTGTATGTCCTCATTGAAAATGGGAAGGATTTCTCACCTGGAGTGGATTTAATTAGTGTTAATTTTAATTATATAAAGTGATCTTGTGAACAAAAAAAAGTTTCATTGGAGAGTGTGAAAATATGGCTCAGATTCATAACAGGATAATCACTGTGCCCTATGATCCAGAGTTAATCAAGTAAGTTTTTAAATGACAACCACCCCCCCCCCCCCCCCCAAAAAAAAAAAAAAAAAAAAAAAACCCAGCCAGATTGGGGATAGTTTTCAACAATGTAAGGCTTATATTGCACAGTCAGGAAAACTGATGGTATAGACACATAATGTTGAATTTTCTTGAGAGTAAATTTATATTTTTTGGTAAAAATTCGAAAACACATAAGAAAGTAAGAAAGAATTAGAGGATAGTAAGCTGGTTTTTTTTTTAATTATTTGTTAATATAGCAGAGTTTTTAATTAACTGATCTTATTGTTGTGCTGGTTTTGATCAAATGTAGTTTACAGGTCCTTCATTGAGTGAAAATATTAAGGAAAAAATAAACACTGCTACCTAGAAACTTCCTGCGTATGTCTAGCTCTCATCTTTAATTAGCATTATAATGCAGCAGTACTTATTATAGAGAATGTAGGAACGAGATGTAATTGAACTTGAGAGAGATTTAATGTATTCTGAGATTTTTATACCTTGTAATTGTCTATGCGGTAGATAGTGTGGAGTATCAATATGTTTGCAATGACACCTGTCAAAGTTTATCGGTTAAGGTGTAGCTGACAGATAGGAAATATACAGTATGTATTGACAGGTAATCCACAGTAATTGATATCACTTATGTACATCAGATTTACCTGTAGTATATAGATATATGTATTATGTTGAAGTACATGAATTTACATCCCAGTTCAAACTAAGGAAGTACAACTTATACACTCTCACTCTTTCTCCCTGAAGCCAAAAAGCTCAATCATTGAAGAGGAAATAATATTAAATTGATATAAATCTGTTTACCTAATCCATGACTATTTTAAGTCAACAGTTTCTACAATAACAGGAAAACTAGCTTATAATTATCTGAATATCAAACTCAATTTTTTGTTCATTAAAGAGGGAAAAAAAAGGGGGGGGGGTTAAAGGTAGGGGTATATCTATTTTTAATGTTTGAAACATCACCAGCCTTTACAACTAGGACTAAACAGAAGTTGCCAGACCTTTGTATCAGAGCCATGATCAATTAGACATGGTTCTTTATCAACAATTCATTGGCTATAGCTGTAACAGCAGCAAATCAAACTGTATATGCTGTATATATCTATTGGTTATAAGTTTACTTTATACAGTAGAACCCAGGCACATTAAGACAACTGAGACAGACTTGTACAGTGCAGCCTATATAGCTATTATCATCAACTGACCAGGTCAAATTTTGTAAATAATTGAACTATCCAATTGTGCTTTTTCTACACTCAAAAGAGCTGCCTTGGGTTTTGCTATGTTGATATACTACAGATTTAGCGGGGTCATTGAGTACACATGCAGCTTTCCTCAGGGTTTAGCTGAGATGCAGGTGGTTAGTACGACCTGATTGGTTTAGACAATGAGCGTTCAGAATGGCCATTGTTTACATTCCCTGAAACTATTTCTGCCACCATGGCACATCTAAAATAGCTTTTCTGAGCTAAGGTTAGTAAAAGGAATGGTATTCCTGTATTCTGGTGCGCTTCCTATATTGATTGACTGGCTTCTTGATTGTTGCATCTGTATGTTGTATCAAAGGCTGGGAAGTTAGTGTATTTTGAGCTCGGTTCCTGTGCAATTTGTTATTGAATTAAGTATTATGGGGAGTTTGAAGAAGATCGAGATATGTCTCTGTGACCTAGTCAACCTTGTATGCTGACAGAGGCAGTTGGAAAACTTCTGTGAATGGAAAATAGTAATTGTGTATGAAATTCTTAATGGAATTTGGGTTCATTTTGGCGATGGATTATTAAGTCTAGTTGGTAGATTCACTTAAGTTTATTGACTGTTGACATATATAAGAGTTCATGAACTGTAGGGTTCACTCTGTGTGTTCACAGGAGATGGACTCGAGCATCTGAACAGTGGAAGCGGTTCCATGCGAACTTCAAGGAGATCACCACATGGCTACTAGTGGCCGAATCCAACCTAGAGAACAATGGGGACGCATCACACAAGGTACCGACCAATGCACAGATAGTGGTTTCCTATGTTTGTAAATATTAATATAACTTAATTAGCTAACCTTAAATACCTTTGTCAGAAACTTACCTATATACATATGCAATGTTTACAGTAGGAGTACATTGTGTAAGGCATATTCTCATGCAAATTAGTAAAAATTTTGCATGTAAACCTTAGATGCTAGCGAGATTTAAAATTGGAAATCCTCTCATGAAGTTCAAGTCCATACTATTAATGGTCATAATGGCAGAGTACCTGCATTGTAGTCATTGCATGGGTAATCCAAATTGTACCTTTTTATTTAGGAAATTAAAAATGGACTGCAGACCCATCAGACCACTTTAAGCAATATGAACACAACAGGAAATGACATCATTGGACAGTCCAACATGCTGGATGCCAAAGGAATGAGGGAGAAACTGGACGCCATCAACAGGAGATGGGAGGCTCTGTACGAGGCAGTGCAGGAGAAGAAAGACAGGTAGGGCAAAAAACGATAAATGTAGAGCATCAAGACAAAAAGTTTTTGAAATATCATTTAGATTTGGTTCTCAATGATTTCTTAAGAAACTTTTTTTGGACCATGAAGTATTGGGGGTTGGGATATATTCATGGTATTGATCATATTTTGAAGATTTTTTTTATAACACATCACAGAGGCTAATGCATAAGTTTAGGTGAAGCATAATGGGATCAATCATGTCCATCTATCCTATCTGTCAGTCTGTCTGTCCACCTTACTTTCATGTCTTTAACTGTTGTGAGTAGACAAATACCAGAGACTCTTAATTTTAGAGTGTAGCATGACCCTGGTGTGAGGTTATTGAATAAGGTCAAGGTCACATCATCAATATATTGCTCTTATCTGCCAGCTTCCATCTTCGCTAGCCAAGGGTTTTCGGTCCACTTTGCTCCCCATAAACCCTTGGCGGATTTCATTACGAAAACTCGGTGATGTGGTGGCGCTATCTAGCGAGCAACTTGAGTTGCGCCCCTTGCATATTTACATTTTAATCGAATTAAACAATGGGTTATATACACACCATGGCATTAATACAGCTTGATAAGATGTTGACTATACCGAATACCGGAACATAATTAACGATGTTATTAATAAAATACGAATTAAGTTATAACATAGGGAAAGCACGGGATGTTTTATTCATAGTGTTTTGTAAGGACCTGTACCGGGAGTGAAAAGAGCCGATTTAATGAAAGCTTTCATGCCATAAAACCAGGTATCGTTGTCGTGAATGTTGCGGAACAAAGAAATTAAATAAAACGCAGCTCACTAAACCTTTAAAAGCAATACCCATAAGCAGGAACGTATATATACTAACGGGATAGGCAACTTCTACATGTACATTCGCCATGTTTACTTCCCATGCTATCACGCGAGCCTTGACAGTTTTGTAGAACTATATGTTAAATCCCTGTAAAATATAAAGGTTTTTAAAGCGATCTGGTTAGACCATCCTTGGGGAGGAACTGTACTCGAGAACTTGTGTCTCAACTTGTTAAAAGCATCGAATGTTTTACCAAAGATCACACATGTGTTTTTGTTTAAAGTTTATATTTACAAGCTCTGCGATTGGATCAGCTGCTCGCAGCTGCAGCCAATCATAAAACGGAGCTTGTCACCGAGTTTTCGTAATGAAATCCGCCATGGGTTTATGGGGAGCAAAGTGGACCGAAAACCCTTGGCTAGCGAAGATGGCCAGCTTCAGGATCTTAGCTTTTCTTTGACATTGATGATGTGACCTTGACCTTGGTCAATGACTTCAGATCATTTCTAGTTTTCAAATGCCACAATCTTCTGCTAGATTTATTCCACTCAGCAGAGCAGACAAAACATCAATAAATAGCACTACATGAATTACCGTATTTTTCGGGGCATAGGCCGGTATTTTTTTCCTCCGATGAGCGAGCCCCGGCCTATCCCCCGGGATCGACTATTCTTAGACTCAAAGTTAAAAAAAAATTAACAGTAAAATATAAAGTCCACTGTTTTTATCCGTTGTACAGTTGTAGCAATTTATTATGAGGGTTGGTTTTTTTTCATCCGTTTGAACTATTGTACGATAGTTGTCCAGTTGATAATTTTTGTAATGACATCGTGAGTAATAAAATGTACAGTACTGTACAAGGTATTTCTTTACAATCCCAATCAAAAGAAATTTTTTCCCACGTTCGTGTATGAACTCTGGAAACTATTATTGCGTAGTAAAAAAGAAAACGAAACCGGGTAGAATGTAATATGACGGAATTTTGGTGAATTCTTCATGTCTGCGTTCGTAGGAATCACTGGTCTTGGGTGTAGAATAAATCAAATGCTATGTGTTTTTACAATTAATTTTCTGTTGGATGAAATAACGGTATTCTGGTGTCGTGTGTATATACAAAGGTGTGAAACCCGTGACTAAAACACAGCCTGGGGGCACGTAGCCTAGTGTACACCGTTATACTTCATTGCATTAACTGTGTTTTTAACAACTTCTCTGCATAACGACAAGTCACTATTTAATTAATTAATGGAAAGAACACAAATTAAATATTTTATATTTGGTATTTCGTTTTCTCATTCATAGCGATTACGGGGGATAACTCTATTTGAATATGAAACCACGTGTTGATCTAATGGACGCCATACCCCATATTTACAAGTAGCTTTCAAAGTATAACTTGATTAAATGAGATTTAGCAATAAGGTATTAATAAAATATGAAAGGGTTGGTAAAATACTATACTTAGTTCTACCAGACAGAACCACGGAGGTTGGTGTTGCAATTAAATTTACACTATGTAAAATTACGATACACAGCGATACACCGACGAATACGGAAGAGACCAAACAGCCACAAAACACAGATTAATTTTTAAAAATTGCTTGAAATATATATGTTAAGCAAATTTAGTAACTTTAATTACTCTTTTGACTTTCTACATCGATATTCTGAAAGTATATATACTTAATACGGTGACTTTCTTAATCAGGGGTCATACTTTCACTATAGTAATCATCGATTGAAAATCGGCTTATCCCCCAATTAGGCTAGTTTAAGGATTTTTCTGGAATTTTGTCTAAAAATGAGCAATTCGGCCTATGCCCCACATCGACATATGCCCCAAAAAATACGGTATACTACTTTGAAATAATTATTAACCTTTGGAGTCAAAATATTATAGGACCCCTAGAAGTTACACTGTATGAGACAAATCTCAGTTTTCCTTGTATTTTTTTTTTTGGCTCTCTTAAGAGATTAAGCGGATGCCAGACTCTTTAGTACACAGAGGCTGTATATAATACAGACATTCTGACCATCTAGACACTTTGTACTACTATAATAATTGACTTCATCTGACCATTGGTTCAGACACCACCTCAAGACACTGTTTACATTGCATGCATTTCTCCAAGTATTTATGACCTGATGCCAGTACATGGCAAATGGCTCAGTATATCCAGCCGAACTGATATTGATTTAAGGGAGTTTGTGATTGTTAATACCAGTGTATGTACTGGCAAAATGTATATATTTATGCTGTGCTCATGGGCTAGTCTTATTGAATTATGATGCTGAATTTCGATGGAAGCTTTTCGTGAGGCAAGATGACTGCATGCATATCATTCAGTCCAACAAATCAATGAAAGTTCTAAATTGGATTTTGGTTTATTTGTTTTCTTGGATAAACGATCTTGTGACTTTTTGGTTTTCTAGAAAGTTGCTTTGTTTGGGAAGAGTTCTATGGAGAGATAGAAATGAGGATAATTTAGGATCTCGGGTTCAAAAATTGTTCACTGAAATTGGGAAGTGATAGAAATGTTGACCAGACTTTCCTCTCTTGTTGGACCAAATATTTTTAAGGCCATTCATGTTTTAACTTTTATGATAGTTTAGAGGTTCTGAGATTTATGTAGTGATGGGAAATATTAACCAGAGTTTCCTCTGTTTCAGGACGTGGACCTCAGACTCCAAGCAATGGGAGAGATTCCACACAGACATGAGGCAGGTGACAACATGGCTGTTGGTTGCTGAAGCTGACCTGGAGAGAAAGGGGAGAGCAGCATATGAGGTACTGTTACCATGTGGGAGAAAACTTTAATTAGCTTGTTTTAATTAAGTTATGGAGGCTCAGTGGTCTATAATCAGTCTATGTAATCATCTTCAAACTTGAATTACTAAATATACTGTACTTCACTATTAACATTTTTCTGTTTACCAAAGTTGAAATTACTTGCATTTTTTGTGATAATTGATTAAACTCCATATGACATTCAATAAATTTCCTCAAACTCTTCTTATATTGGAGGTTGAGATTTGCAATAAAATGGCCGTGACATGCAACCCAGTCTCATTAAGTGATTGCTTGTTTCTGGTGTTTCTGATTATTTCTGGTGTTTGTTTATTACCAAGACCATGATGATTGTTCATTACTAGAACCATGTTGTAGAATTTGAGTTCTGGGATCAAGTAAATAATCATTTATAACCGATGCCATGTTGTAGGATTTGAGTTGCCATGTTGTAGGATTTGAGTTCTGGGATCAAGTAAATGATCATTTATATAATAACCAATACCTTGTTGTAGGATTTGAGTTCTGGGATCAAGAGTCATCAGAACATCCTGAACAACATGAATGCAGAGGGAGGGGAGGTGATCCAACAGTCCAACAAGAATGACGCCTGTACCCTGAGGGAGAAACTGGACCACATCAACCGGCGGTGGGACAAGCTGTGTCAGGCAGTGCTCCACCCATCAGACAGGTGAGTATGGTGGTGCTCCATATGGTGGTGCTCCACCATCCAGACAGGTGAAAGAGGTGGCATGAAACTGATGATGGTCATGGAATGATGGGATTCTCCTTTATATCAATTTTGTTGTATTTATGACCACTTTCATACAGTCTCCTACCCCTCATCCCCACCCCCTAACAAAACTGATTTCTTACTCAGAATTGAAATTTGGACATTTTTGAAAAATTTGAATATTAGAACTAGATAAATAGACTTTTTCCAGCTTATTCATTAGAACAGGCACCCGAAGTAAAAGCATATTTAAGGTTTATTTTTAATATTGGATACATATATCAATTTTCATTGTTTTCTTTTCTATTTTGACTTTAGCTTAGCAGAAAGTATGAAGACATCAGATTTCTCCACAGAAATGGATGAACTCTTTCTCTGGATTGACGAGACAGAAAATGTCCTGGCCAGTTACGTTACTCTGGATGAAAAGAGCCTAGATGAAACACTGGAAAAAATCAAGGTCTGAAAGTTTGTGTACAATGGTGTATGTATAAATACATATAATTTGAATTGGGGTTAAGGCCTCATGTTCAATGTTGCTGATTTGATCTACATATCTTGTACATCCATTATGTGTGAGAGGTGGGGGGGGAGGTGGGTTTTAAATGGGAAAGGGAGGGGGAAATAGTTAGAAATCTGCTGGGTTTTTTTATGATATTTGTTGAAATTGATAATGCAAAGATGCAATAAATTAATAGCTTTGTCAACATACTCAGCATTTTTTGTTAACTTCTGGCCAAAATATATGCTTAAATCCTTAATCTAACCATTCGAAAAATTAGAAATTGATTTTTTCAATATGTGATCACAACTTTATCGTATATGATTAGGACAAGGAAGATGAGGTGAAAGGAAGGAGGAGGATGTTACAGGAGATCAACACCAAGGGAGAGAAGTTACTGAGGGAGACCACCCTCACCCCGGGGGACAAGGAGAACATCCACAAGGACCTGGACAGCCTAAACCAGCGGTTTGTCAAGGTCAGTGTTGATTCAGGGTAAAACAGAGGTCAAATTGTCAAGGTTCCTATGGAATCAGGGGTCAACAGAGGTTAATTGTCAAGGTCAGTGTAAACTCAGGGTCAAACAGAGATAAGAGGTTACTGTGATGTAGGTAGTTGTAATTTTTTACAGTGTCTGCAATAATGAAAGGATTATCTATATAACTATAAAAAATGAAAGAAAATTTCAACATAAGCATTTATGATTCTACGATAGCATTTAGATTTAAATAGAACCATTTTAACAAGAGTTTGGACTTTGGGTATTTTTGTCAAACAGTCCTGTGACGTAGGCATGTCTATTTCATTGCTGGCCACTCAGTCATGGCTCTTTGAAATTAACAAGATTCGTGAGGTTTTTTAGCTAAAACTTCGCAATCAGTACATACTTCGCTTGAAACCGTGTCATTTTTAACTTGTTTTGATGCAAGAAATAGATAGCTACACCCTACTGAAAGTCCAAGGTCTTGTTAAAATGGTTCTAGATTTAACAATAAACTACAATGTTTTATTCATTAGATGTGGCTTATGTCAGGCATTCTTCAAAGAAAAAGAATTTTTTAAAATATATAATGCTATATTTCAATGAGATTGCTTGTTTCAGGTGGCAGGAGAGATCCCACAGCACATTTCACGGACGGAGCAGAGACTCCACAAACTGCAGCAGTTTCAGAGTGAGGTGTCCCAGCTCCAGCAGTGGCTGACTGCCACCCGGGCTCTTCTGGAGGCCCAGCACCACCCAGTGTCGGCCACCTCAGTCGACCAGGACGATTCCATCGTTGTAGACCCACAGGTAAAATTAACTGATTGATTGATTCGTTAATTCAGTTGATTATAACTAATTTTTACTTTAGTCTTAAACATTTGCAGCTCCCTAAGGGAAATTTAACAAATTTTTTTTTTTAAGTTGTTGAATAAATGTTAGAATTACTAGCTACTGGTATTGGGGATATTGTATGAAGGCTGTACAAATATGTTGAAAATATTAGATTCTGACATCTTCTTATACATCTTGTAGTCTACAAGAGCAGCCATAGAATCTCACAGAGAAAATGTGGACAGTATCAACAGTCAGTACGGGGACCTGATGGAGGAGTGTGCCGAACAGGAAGTGGTCATGCCAGACAGCATTCAGCACCAAATCAACGAGGTCAATTCTGATTGGGAGAAATTACAGGGACTGATGGACAGAATCAAACCAGTCACAGACAACTTCCTAGAGGAAGTTTTGACTCAAGGTAAGTTATTTTATTTATATCTACAAAAAATCATCATATGGTTGTTTGAGAATTTTTTCTGTTTATTTTGAAAGGACAATTTTTGATCCTTGATAATTTCATATCGATGGACAATGACTTTGGTTATGAAAATATAGTGTACCTTTTATTTCCTATCTTCTAACTCATGAATCTGCTATTTTTGTTTTAGTGAAAGTTTCGCAGATGCAACAGACAGTTGTCATAGAAACCAGGCAGACAACAGAGGTCAACCAGAGTTCACTGATCCTGGACTTTGACCGATCTATAGCCGAGCTCCGTGATTGGCTGACTCTCCTGGAGAGGATGCTGAAGTCACAGAGGGTCACAGTAGGCGATATTTCCGATATTGAACAGACCATCATGAAACAAAAGGTATATCCCAGAGATGCTGTGCAGTCGATAGTTAGATACCCTGCATGCTTTGTACTTTAATTTTAAAAAATAAAAAGAATTTGACTCCTAATGAAATTTATCTAAATAAGATGTCAATTTTTTTTTTCACCGTTTTGTGGATGTTTATAATTTGTAACTTTTTTTTTATCAATAACATGTACACACCAAATGTCCTTTGCTTTATGTGGTAGACTAAGCGTGAGTGCGGTGCGAGTATGGATTTGATGCAGCACGATTTGAGCACGCTCGATTTTGAAGCTGTGCATGCACTGATCAGTGATATTTATGAGCAACTTTTGATCCTTAAGGTCTGTTATTACTAATATCCCAGTAACTTACCTCCCTCCCTTCCGCCCTTCCTTCCTCCTCCCCCCTCTCGTTTTGTTGTTGTCTGCTGTGTAGAATGGTGTGTGACGTATTCTTTTTTTGATGATTTGGAGTTCAGAGCTTGATTTAATAAGGTTGTGGTAACTAAAGCTTTGAGAATACCTTTTGATGATAATATGAGGGAGATTTTTTTTTTAAACATTGATTTTGTATATTATATGAGAGATCTGAATAAAGGGCAATAACTCTTACTTTGATTAGTATGAATTTTGTTTTGCACATTGAATTTAGTTTGTTCTGCCGCACTCTTTTGTGTAATTTCTATTGTAGAATATTCTGAGAGAATTCTTTTCTTTTCTCTTCGTGTTGATGTGTGTTTGGTTTTGATTTATAGCATGTATACAATCCGTATATGTTGGAGATCTTCATTGATTGCTGCTCTTGTTTGTATCTCATCATTGTCATCATACAAGCCATTGGGTTCATTATGTTTTCTTCCATTCTGTTCACACTGTATCTATGTTAGTTGCACAAATTGATATTCAATAGATATTCAGTGAGACATTGCTTTTGATCACTTTTCTGTGTTAAAATGTTTTTAAGGTGTTTTTGTTGTTTGTGTAATTTGGGGTTGGGGGGTTGGATTAGAATCCTTAATGTTTCTCAAGTACACTAGAGTTACAATCATTGTTTTAATGAAAAAAAGGGAGGTGGGTGGGTGTCCAGACGGGAAATACATGTCTAATATAGTACAAGATAATTTGAATTTGGAAGCATTCTTTAACATGAACGTTTTGTTCTGTACAATATAGTGGTTTTTGTCGGGACAGCTACTTGTAAGTATCATTGAGGGAGCTTTCTGAATGTTAGAAGTTCAATTATTGTATATCTTTCTTCTTTAAAAGGTGGTCACTCACTATTCTTTTCTCTGAACTTGATAGACATCTGGTGGATGTTATTTTTAACTCGTGTTTTTCACCGGATTTATAACATTTTAAGTTTGGCAGTGTTTCTGATTGGTTACTCTAATGCTAAATTCATAACTTTTTGGTGACAGCAATTGAATGGTTCAACTTTCTTTGATGATTTTGATGCAGCTGTCTGGCTTTCAATTATAACATTAACAATATTTTCAGACTTAATTAAATGAGTGATGTGATTATAACTTTTTGAAATTTGGTATTTTGAATCTGTTGCAAGTTTACAAAATATTTTTTTTTTTGAAGTATAAATGAATATTAAAAGTTTCTTAGTAAAAAAAAAAAACCATTAAAAGGAGATATTAATATTTTTTTCTTTATGATCCGTCGTGATTTCATCATTAATAAGTATTTTATGAAGGAATTGTGAATAAATGTGTTCTTCACTTTTTATAGAATAAGGATTTCTGAGAGTCTTTTAGGGGTATATTCATTTCATCTTGATGTGTTGAGAGAGAGAGAGACAGAGACAGAGACAGAGGAGTAAATTAAAATGTCTGGACAGCAGTATTGGGATTTTATTTTGTAGTCTTCACTCTTTTTCAATGAATCAAGTTTAATTATTGGGTACTTAAGCGATTTTATCCCATTAACATTGGAAAATCAATCAGCTGACTTCGCAACCAACGATCCCTTGGTACATTATCCCCACAACTTAGGAATGTCTTCCTACAATTAACACTGAACTGAAATATTTATTATGTCTACCGAGTGCTGTAATTTCCCTTTCCCTTATTTTCTTTCCTTGTACAAGAGCTTATCTAAAAGACTATAAAATGGCTGTTTTAGATCCTGTATTTATATTACAGTTTTATATTTTTTATGAAAGGTCAGGATGGCCTGTTCATTTCTTATTGAGTAGTATTTTTTTCTTTAGATAATAACATAGTTACGATCAATTTAACTATATTGCTCAATGCAAGATGAAGATCGAAATGAGTAGGTTTTAGATTTAAGTGGTTTGGGTACATTTTCATCATCAGTAAACTTTTATGATAACACAAAAATATCTGTAACAGTTGTGTTTTCATGTAACCATGAAAGATTAAAATATCTCTAGCACTTTTGTATTTGGATAATAAGGAGGAAAGAAAAATATTGAAGTTATCACATTCACTAAAATGTTAGAAGTATAAATGTCACAAAATTGATTTTCTTTAACATCATAGACAGTCTGAATTTTTTTTTAAAGTAATATTTGCATTAAACCAGATATTGTGACGAACAAAAATAACTATAAAATGTCTTTGAATACCAAAGAAATACCATCATCAAACAAGCTTGCAAAGCAATGCTTTTAGACTTTTATTTTGATGTTTGATTTTTTAATAGAAACTCACGATTGTGTCCACCTTTTACTGAAGATTTTTTTAATGGTCATGGAAAGGAAATAACAGACAAAAGTGCAATTGTTTACCTTCTTTTTAAACAGAATGTTTTGCAAGACATGGAGTCAAAGAGGCCCCAGCTGGAACAAGTTCTGAGCACAGCCAGAGATCTGCAGAAGCAGAGGATGAGTGAAGAGGACAAAAAGATCCTCAAGGACAGAGGTGAGGGGTCAAGGTCAAAGGTCAAATCAGGGACATGGAACCATTATGACTTTGGTTGTCTAATTTATGTTTGATGTTAAGCCTATCTTATTCTGACATGGGATAAAAGAATTATACATTTGTCCAACTTTAAGGGTGTGTATATTCACTTTAGACCAGCTTCAATTTTAAGTTTAATTTGATGTGTTAACTAGATAAATACATCATTGACCAGCTTCAATTTTAACTTGATTTGATGTTTTAAATAGATAGCTACATCATTGCCCAACATATCAAAATGATGCCACAGATTTGAAAGAACAAAAAAAACCTTCTGATGCAAATATAACAAGGGGCAATGGTCTCTGATTAATTTCAGCGGAGAAATTACAGGAGCACTGGGAAGAGGCCTTGTCACATGTCAATCAGAGGAAGACCCAGCTGGACGACATGCTGCTGGAGTGCCGTCAGTTTGACGAGATGCACGCCGAGTTCGAGCGCTGGCTAGGACAGATCGAGGAGGATCTCCATGCCAACCCAGTCAGGGCCTCAGGGACCAACATAGACCAGCAGATAGCTAAACAGAAAGTAAGAGTAATTCACAATGTAAACAGAAAGTAAAACCAGAAGATAGCTAAACAGAAAGTAAGATCTATTTACTACATAAACAGAAAGTAAAAGCAATAGATGGCTAAACAGAAAGTAAGACATACAAATTACATAAACGGAAAGTAATGCCAACCACTCAAAGCATCAAGGACCAACATAAACTTGAACAGGAGAAATAATAATGATTAAAGCAATATAACAAATGCCCCTGTTCTGGCTGAAAACAATGTCTTGTCTTACATTATACAACATGCATATTTGACCTTGGATCAAGAATTTGCGTATAAATAAGGTCAATCAGTCCAAAACTAGTGCAATTTTTTGTGCGCAATAAATCAACTCTGAAATTTTTTTGAGCATCATGGGTATTAGTATTCATGAGATTTCTGATTGGACCATTAGAAAATCATTAAAATGGTTAAAAGTACAAATGAAATTCAAATTGTACATTGAATCTGGAGGTAGCAAATTTGTTAGCATGACAGTAACTCAATATTTCGTGTAATTGGCCATAGCTGGTGCTGTTTTGATTACGGTATGTTGTAATTGGTTGGGGTTTCTAGTTGAGCAAATTAAAGCATGTCATGATAAGTTATTACCAGATAGCAGTTGTCAAATCTTGCAGTGAATAATCAAAGATTTTGATAAGTTTACATAATATGTTTAATTATGTCTTTTAGTGAGCACATAACAAATAGCATATATAACGGACAAAAGAAATGAAACAATATGGTCAAAAAGATGCATTTATATTAAAACTCTGATCCATGCTTTTAAAACAGAGAAATGATTATTTATTAATACTTCCCCACACATTGCAACAGCAATTGCAGTCGGAGGTTGATGAGAGACAGCGGATCATTGACAAGCTGAAGAAGCTGGCCAGTAAGCTGATAGACGAGTACTCCACCGACGACACCAGTCACATCAAGCTACAGCTGGAGAAGGCCATGAACCGCTGGTCCACCCTACTCCACAGGTCTGTAGTCAGAGTCTCCCAACACTCACCATGTATTGTTATAGTCTCCAAACATAACCCAACCCTCACCCTTTGTAATCATTATTTCCCAACCACCAAGGGAAAGTCTCCCAAAATTCACCCTCTGTAAGCAAAGTCTCCCAACCATCATTTTGTTAGTCATACCCTTCCTACCATCACCCTGTGTTCCTAAATTCTCCCAACCATCACTCTTTGTAGTCAGAGTCTCCCAATCATCACTCTGTGTAGTCAAATTCTCCCAACCATCACTTTTTTCAGTAGTCTCCCAACCATCACTGTGTAGTCAAATTCTCCCAACCATCATCCTGTGATAACTATAGTATCCTCACCATCACCTTAGGTAGCAAGTTTCTGTCTCACCACAATCATCACACGTAGTAAGCTGTCAGTCTCAATACTTATAGACCCCAAACTATCATCTTATATAGTATGTAGTCACCCAGTTTAACCTGTTATTATTCTTTTGATTTCAATGAACTATACCCATAGAAGCATTGCTCAAAATTGTTTAACAAAAAGTAATTAAACCCTTTCATTGAATTTCAACGCTGTTTTAAACTACTGGTATTTATTCCATACATTTTGATCTGAAACAAATTACGAATGTGAAAGTAGATTTTTAAAAATCATATATTTTTAATGTTGAAACTAAAAATGAGGAGATTTCAGGCTGATTCAGCACCATTTGTTAACTTGGATGTTTTTCAGGTGGTTATCGTGTAAACTGTTTTTTTTTTAATTGCTTATATTTTTTCACTTTGTAGGTTTTCAGTTCGTTGGTATATGTTTTGCTTTATTTTTTTATGATCTCAACCTCATATATATATACAGTTGTGATTGGTACAAACTTCAACCCATTTTCAACAAGTGCTACAGTCTAACTTCTCACAGAATATAATGGTTACCATATTTTGAGATTTGCCTTAAAGCAGAGCATTTATCTAGCTTCTAATAACCTGTACCCAGCTATGGAAATTGCAATAAACAGTAGCTTATGTCAGATATAACTTAAGGAAATGCAATAATATGCCGGTCCCATTTTGTACTTTACCAGTCACACAGTCGGATCCTTTTCCTTTTTCTCCCAGCACAATAATATGCCGTTACTTAATGGACATGAATGCAGTGAATTTGTTTCAGTCATTCTCAGTGCTTTTTATCTATAGCTGGATATTTATACTAGTGATTTAGAAGATTGAAGAAAATTCATGAAAAGTAACGAGGAGAGAGAGAGAGAGAGAGAGAGAGAGAGAGAGAGAGAGAGAGAAGAATGAACTTACCTACATGTTTTGGTCTTTGTTGACAGGCTAGCCTTCAACATCAAGTCCCTCCAGAACAACAAGAACTCCCTGTCCCAGCTGGACGGTACCCTGGAGGTGTTCCTGGGGTGGATGAGGGAGATGGACAAGAGCCTGGTGCGCCTGGTGGAGGAGACGGGGAGGGGCGATGTCCGACAGAACCAGGAGCTGTGCTCAGAGTACCTGGTCCAGTTCAAGGTAGGAGTCTCGTTTTCACATCACATGTAAACCCATGTGTACTGACTCCGCTAGGTCTGATTATAAGCATTGCAGATAACAAAGTTATTGAATTCAAACCTACAACCCCTGGGTTTGAGAAGAAGACAATGTTTTTTTTTTTTACATATGTGAGGATATATATATTGTGCTGACAGAATTATTTAATTAAACACTATGTCTATTGAGAAGCAAGCATTAGAATTTTGTTCATTTGTCTCATCTTTGGTGTTTGACCATGCACATGTAATGTAGGGTCTAACATGTCTTCCACAGTTCTGGCTTACACAGACAGTTCTACAATATATATCAAGCATATACATGTGATGTATTTGAAAATTGATTCCCTAAAAGCAAAGTCACTGCAGCAATATAATTTCCATATTTTATGGAGTAGTTAAACACAAATGTTCATAAATACTTGCCCGTAAATGGTAAGCTAATTTAGTTTTCTGAGTGGTGGTCATGTTTATACAAAATCAGATCACATACTTCAGTGGCGACACAAAAGACCATATCAATATGTCACTATGTTTAGAAGTATATTATATCATTGCCATTGTTTTTTGCATTAAGCTGGGATATGTTTCCTGTTATCTGAGGATAAGATTTATCGACAATTAGAAATTGATTGGATATTGTCTGTGGAAATATAAAAAAAGATTTCCAGGCAAATTGTATAAATACCTTGTAATTGCAGTTGTCTGAATCCTCCATTGATTTCATTACCAATAGTGTTATCCCTGAGGAATATTAAAAAAAAAAGAATACCTCCCCAGCATGTGCTGGAGAATTATGCCCCACAACTACTATTTAGGCAGGAAAGTAATTTGCTTCTGTTTCAGCAGCTGATGAATCATTTTGTGTCACCTTGAGGCAGTGAGGTCAAAAGGTCAAATTAGGTCAGGGCTTTTTAAGGCAGTGATGAGAATTTTTTTTTTTTTTTTTTTTTTTTTTTGGGGGGGGGGGGGGAGTAGAAGGGTGAATGGAGGGGAGGGGATGTTTTGTGTTTGTTTTATAACCATACATGTTAGATCCATGAATAAAACACTGCATGTAATAAAAGTTTAAGTGTGGTTTGATTAATTTTTCAACAAGTATGTAAAGTCAGTTTGGTTTTAGGGCTTTTTACATTGCAATTTATTATCAGTAAAGTTAATATTAATGTTCTTTGACTGTTTTGAGTTTATCTTTTGGTGCTGCAGCTGAGTTTTGTTGGTTCAATGAATTCTTAATTGAATGAAAAAATACCATTGCAAATAGTCAGTTCTGCATTGAAGTTAATGGCTATAGTATCATCAACCTAGGGGGGGGGGGGGGGGGTATCTTCTCATTTCAACCTCTAATTGGATGTTTTTGATAGAACAGTTAGTCCATTTTCATGAATATCTTTCACTCAGGATGTCTAGTACTTGCATTGGTCTTCTGCAGTGCCATTCTTTGTGTATTTATTATCTGCCATTGTATACCTTGTACTACAAAGAAAATCATTTGAAGCTCCTGATGTTTTGAAGTTTTGGTGAAAATAAAAAAGATGTGGAATAATTCTATTCTGGAGTCAACGCATCGAAATTGCCCGTTAATTGCTGCTGAGTAGTGGATCAATGGGCAGTGAATGGATCGGAAAGAGAGAGAGAATTATTATGTACCCATGCACAAAGGAATCACGGATTGACTGAAAATCCATCGGATACATCAACTGCCATATCCGTTACCAAATGGTCATTTAGGCATTGCCATTCAAAACTATATTTTTTTTTAGAAGATATTTTTTTTCCAAAACTTGAAAACAGATGAATCTAATGAAGATAATTGTTTTGAAAGGAATTTCCTCTGAATGGAGACAAAAATGAAAATTATGCTATATGTGCATTTAGAACTGGATTAATCTATTTGATTCTATATTCAAGGATGCTTTTTATCTCTCTGGACAATTGAAATGATCAAAAAACCATTGGAGTCTAATGAATTTTCAAATTATAAATTGCCTAAAGTTAATGCCTTTACTTGTAAACACCAACTTGAAGGAGTGTCCTGAGTTGCTCAAGTCTCGAAGATGTTTAAAGGATTGTCAGTCAAACCTATATAAACAGCTACATAGTGTCCTCAGTACCGTTCTACAATGAAATTAGATTATATTTGAAAGGTGATTGGCGAGACTTTAGACAGGAAGAAGTGACATTAGCTGCTGGAAATTTCAATCTAAATGTCCATGGAAACCAGAGCAGTTATGAAAGATGGTGAAATTGCTGCTCATATTTATACAACTGCTTCTCGTCAATGACCAGTCTGATCATACATAGATTGTCTGCAACACCTACCTGTCCTCTTTTAGTGCATTTTATAATCCGCCATCATCCATTATGGATACCCAGTTGTGCTGAAGGGCAAGGAAACATAATCTGCTGATGCAACAGTTCCATGGTGGATATTGAATTGTATTGAAATGGCTAAAATAAGTCTTTATTCTTTTACTTACTTGTTCTTATTTTGTGAGGGGAATTAATACACCTAAGACGCCTAATTATTTGGTTGCAACTCAAGAGCAATTATTGGTTTTTGGATGCACTGTACATAAATTGTTTTCTCGCTGAAGTTTTTTTCCCCCCCTCTTTTATTTGATTATATTCAGAGATATATTTTGTTCTCAGTTAGTCTGAGTTTGTATGCATTTGTTTTTAGCTCCTGAGCTCCAAATCTAATTCATCTCAGTTTTTTGGGGTGTTTTTTTGAGAAGCCATTCTGTTTTAATATCCGTCACAAAAATATCCTAATATTGGTAGATTGTATGCTTTGATTAATTCAGGTGTTTGATCAAGTTTCTGCCGAGGTATTGAATCTGACGACTGGATTCTTACCCACTTTGTTTAGGGTTAAATGGTATAGATCCAGTTTGCGATGTGCATTGCTCTGAATTTGGGGGAAAATTTGAATTTCAAATTCATAAGTTAAATGCTTATCCATAAACATTATGTTCCTTTTGATGATCTTTCAAGTCGTAAATTATAGATTTAATATATTCAGGAACGTTTAAATCATCTGGAGGTCTAATCTTGATTGAGGAAGTTTATCGGACAAGGGCATGCAGATTTGATTGAATATTGTCATCAGGAAAGCTTTATTAGATAGTGTTATCCAAAACACTGCGAAGCTTTTTTTTTTTTAGTTCCATGTTCCATGTGAGGTCTGCAAAAACATGGTTTAATCAGGATGAAGGACTGTTTTGAGATTTTTCAAGAAACAAGACATGGATGTGTTAAAGAAGTTATATAATTAACTCGCAACAACATGTTTTGCAAAAGAGCAAGAGTACTGGAATGACAAGGGAACTCAATGTGTTAATTGATCTGTGACTTAGATTTAATAGTTTGTAAATGTATATAAGTACTGAAGGTATATATAATATCCACCTGATAGCCACTTCACCTGTGTATGACACACCTGGCACAGAAAAGCGAAGAAAAGCCAATTTGATAATCGTCCAGTGTAATTGGAATTAAGCTGCGCTTGTAGATTATCCAATAATTATGTCGAGGAGAGAAGTTAATGTGCTTATGTAGCCAGGACATGTTCCAAAGAAGATAACAGTTTAAAAGTTCAATGGAGATTGGGAATGTGTGTGTACTGCGTATTGTGTGAGGGACGGACACTGGGTATGAGGTGTCGGGCCGACCGCAATAATGGAGCGCAGACTTCTGGAAGACATTTATCGCCTGGAAGTCAAACTTATTCAGGTAGATAAAAAAATGTGTATGTTCCGTAATGCAAACAACTATTTTTTTCCCTTCTGTCACCTGACGGTCTCCCACCCTCTTTTACTGTTGATGCTTATAGGTTTTTTAAATAGCCAAATGCATGTATATTGAAAATAGATTATGATAATTGTGATCTGTTTTGTGATGTGGAATATTTTTTATGCATTTTCTCACCTTATCCAACCCCCACCCCCACCCCCCCCCCACCCACCCCTATTCTTGTTCCAAAGATGTGTATGTTGTTTCTTGCATGTTTGGATCTTTACATTGCTCTAAATGTTGTCATCTATTCTTGTAAAATTTATATAGTTATGGATGAAATATATATCTATTAGTCAGTGCTAAGAAAACAAATCAGGTCTTGAAATTTGTAGCACCATTGACTTGAATTGACTGGGTGGGTACAATGCAGTAGGTTTGGTCATTACCTTACTGACTGAAATGAGGGAATCATTGGAATAATTAAGGAAAGAGATGTTTCTCAAGCATTTGAATTTATAACGATCTTGAAATATTGTGACAGGAGATTTATTTAAGGGAGCTTTCCTTGACTCCTATTTTAAAGGTGACTTGACTCGTTTGTTTTTTGGTGTAGATTTTTGCTTCTATTATCTTGCTTATCTTGATTATTTAAGCATTAATTTTATTAATTTAATGACTGATTTTCTATAAAAGTAATTCGGTTTTACCTATCTATAGGAATCTTAAGAAGCGTTATACATTCCTCTGCCTCTATCTGATTGGATGTATCAAACTGTCCACATGTACTGATACATATATAGACTTGTTTGTTTAACTCAGGATCAGATGAGTGGAGTTTAATTGACTAGAATGACAAATGTTTGCTCTTCATTAGAAGGATCAACAAGGGTCTTAACCAGCTTGTAATGAATCGAAACGCCTGAACTCACATGTCATCTTCGGATAAGCACTGGGTAACTTAGAACCATTTTAACATGAGCTTGGACTTTGGGTAGTTGTGTCAAACAGCAATGTGACATAGGCATGTCTATTTCATTGCTGGCCACTCAGCCATTGATCTTTAAAATCAACAAGATTTGTCTGGCTTTTGAGCCAAGACTGCACAATCTGTGCATATTTTGCTTGAAATTACGTTATTTTCAACTTGTTTTGATGCACGATTTAGATAGCCACCTATTTCTGAAAGTCCAAGGTCTTGTTAAAATGGTTCTAAATTACCATCACTCAGGCATCAGATACAGATTGAACAACCCGTAATCTGACGATAAAGCGAGTGATGCCTGATTTTGAATAATTTTTGTATAGTGGAATTTTGCTTTTCTGAATGAGCATTTGTACTGTTGATGCAGATAAAATTAAGTTTCACTGTTTCTTTAATTAATATTATGGGACCATGCAGACATAATTTGTTTTGCAAATCTGGTATAATTGTACCACTAAATCACCTTTTATTGAACCATCTAACTTGATTAACATGTTAATCTTTGATTTACATCCTTTTCCTCTTTAAAATAACTAAAGGTCTATTAGTGGACTCCTCTATATCACTATTAATATAAGTCGTAGAACTTGTTTATCAATCGTTGTAAAATAAATAAAGTTCAGTTTATATCACTGTCCTTTACCTGCTAGGGACCTCTCATTTTACCACTTAACATCCTTGTCAGATAACCAATAGGAACCTGTCCTTTTACCACTTAACATCTCTGTCAGATAACCTTTGGGGACCTCTCAATATACCACTGTAAAAAGATCCTTGTCGTATAACCACTAGGGACCTCTCATTTTACCATTTAAAATCCCTGTCAGATAACCTTTTGGAACCTCTCATTGTACCACTTGAGGGACATGTCCTTTTACCACGTAACACCCCTATATCCTTTAATCCTAGCTGTCTTTGTTCCAATTAACATCCCTGTAATATTATTACTTGTTCCCATCATTGTACCACTTAACATCCCTGTACTTAATACCATGAGGTATCAATCATAGTGATTTAACACCCTTCTCCTTTAACCCCTGTCATTGTACCATTTAACATTTACTACTATTACCACTGTTTATTCATCATTATATCACTTAATCTTCCTATCCTTAGACCACTTAATTAAGGAACCTGTCATCATACCACTTAACATTCCATATTCTATAACCATGAGGGACCCGTCATTGTACCTCATCTCTGACACTGGGGACCCATCCCTGTGACACACTGCTACAAGCTGCCCAGTACAAGCCCCCTTTTCATTTGATTTAATCTGATAATTCACACCATTTCATAAGCATGCTGGACAACAAGTGTCATTAATGGAAAATGCCAGTCTTAATCTCTAAATAAATGCCCAGAAAAGTCCATGTGGATGAGCTTTTGCTTCCAATCAATACCTCTCTCAGGGCTCCGATGGCAAAGTCAAATAAAAAAAAGACGGAAGATTTTTTTTTGGCTCTTAAAAGTCCTTTATGTATAGATTTTTATTACAAAATGATGATGTTATTGCCCAATTTGGTTGGGTAGAAATTAAATCCAGTCTTGACCAAAATTATTAAGAATGGCAAATAGCATTGATTACTATAACCTGGGTAAATGTTCTGAATCCCACTGAGTTGTTTGGTATCCGGTGTCCTAGGGGATGGTTCCTCACTGTGGTATACCATACGATTGACTCGAGTGAACTATGGATCCCAGCATAGAGGTCTATCACAGTCCTTTTTATCCAGATTTTCACATCATTTGACATTTTCGTTCAGTCGATTGAATGCTTTTGATATCCGGTGCATGGATTTCAGTGTTTCTTTGTGAGCCTATAGGACTACTTGTGGCAGCCTTTTATATACCAGTCTGACAGAATAGATTCTGAAGTTCGTGATGGCGTTTTCTCAAAATTCTCATTTATGTTTCAAGTGTCCAGTGTATCATTAGAAAACAAAATTTAATTTTTTATATGGCTGCACCTAAAATTTGTTTTTTTTTTCAAATTGCTGAAATGATGATGTTTTAAACTTGATGACCCAAGCTCATCAAAAGCATCAAGATATCCATGCAGACAAACCATGTCTTTGAAAGAGGGGAAATTCAAGACTTAATTATCGGATGTATTTTGTTACTTCACCAAAATTGGCTGGAATTCTCATGCCTCCTCATAGACAAGGTGTGCTTCCATCATTCGACCATTTTATTGGCAACTTTCATTAGAAATTCTGAAAGTCGAAAGGTTTGGAATCAAGCTCTGGAGCTAAATCATTAGGAACACTTATTTAGCCATTAATCTTGTAAAGTCACCTTTTTCGGACATTGCCAATTACGGTGTTGAATGCCACAAACGATCTCAAGGCGAAAAGGATTTAACCTCCGAACAAGAGCAGATATATTGGATTTTTTTGGTCTGCCCCTAAGTGTGTGCTCTTCTCACAAGGACCCTTGATTAGATTGTCTGCAGGTTTTAAGTGGTCATAAAGTAAATTGGAGGAATTCTACCTGTTTGCAAAAAGCGGAGATTTGGGCAGATTGATCTGAAATTGCATTGAAGACTGAGGAAGACTAGCAAAATCTTTGGTAATTGTAGCTTTCAATGATGTGTTAATTTTTTACACAAAAAAAAACGAGCAATCAATGGTTATATAACATTTTCTTTGCTTTCTCCCTGTTGGAAAACTAATGTTCAGCAGTTGCAACTTTGAACAGGAAAGAACAATATTTGTTGACTCTCAAAATCTAGTGAAGAGTGAAACTTCAGACATTATTTTTGTGCTCATGGAAAAACTGAGCATGTCTAAGACTTCTATTTTAAGAGACAGACCGAAACAGAATTTGGAATGCAGTTTTTATGCAGGGATATAAACTAAATGGGAGATGTTAAATCAAGTTTTATGGCAATAGTTACAGAAACTGTTAATATTTCATTCCAGCACGGATTGATTGGAGATTTCTTTTGGAATACATTATCAGTTTTTGCATGTTTTTGTGAGGATTTTTTTATGTTTCATTTTCTTAGATTGCACTAATTATGATTCCTTCTCTTGTTGAGAAAATCAATGTTATGCCGAGTGATATAGTGTCAACAACAAGGACTATTTAGTTCCACACAATAGGAATAGCTAGTCCGAGAAGCTCTTGGCGAAAAAAGATATCTTTGTTTAGAGTGCAAACCTCAGCACCCAATGTTTTACTTTGGATAAAAATGTCTCTATCGAGACTGGTCGGCCACTTGTGGATTATTCAAGAAACTTAACGAGGAATAGTGATTCATGATGGACAAATCAAGACAGCGAATAAGAAGTCCAGCATTATTGAGACATAGTGCAGATAGTCCAAGGAAACTGCCAAAGCGCGTGTGTTTTCAGGTAAGGCTTTAATGTTAAGTTCCTCATGACTTTTTCCTTCGTACCCTGCATTTTTTCGAAGTCATGGAATCGGCCATGGTAAATAGTTGCAGAATAATATATGTAAATTTTGCAATATTGAGCAATATTGATGATATATATGCTGACTGTGCTAGCATAAGCTGCAGGTTTGTGGATTATAAACATGAATTTTTCATTTGTAATCCTCTCCGGAAGCCTCCTCCGATTCGACGAGGAGACGTAATCAATATTTCACCATTTGACTTCACCAGATATGAAAACGTTTTCATCGTACAAGTGGATTCATCGCAGCAGCAGATTGCTCACACTGTTTTCTCGTCATCAATAAACCCGCAATCAGTTCTCCATTCAGCGGTGTATAGGTATGGATTTTAGCAGAGGTTGACAGATATAAGCCAATTGCTAGTGACTTTGGGCCTTGTTTGGTAGAGGGGCTACCTGATTTGTCAACTTTGTGGAAATTTGTTGTGACTTCTGGTTGCTGTCATCTTCCAAACTCTGATGGATGTGGATCAATTTTAAACCTTTTGATTTACCGGTATTGCCTGGATAGTAATGAAATAAATTCCAAGAACTTAAATGTCATACAACCTTACGTAGGAAAGAATAGCCCTTTCATCAAATCTTCCAACCTTTTCTCTTTTTTTAATTCGAGTCAGATCAAGTCTTGATCTTGTCCTATACTCCAGGAGAAGGGGGCGCTGAGGGACTCTCTGTGTTATTTATTTGTCTGACCTGGATGTTCACTGTCTAAAGTCTTCAAATCTTCATACATAAGATACTGCTGGTGTTTTTTTTTGTTGGCTGTAGGGATCAGCTACAGTTGTTTTATTTGCCCTCAGTCTGTAGCTGTGACAGTAACAGTCCCACTGATACAGTGTTTGTGATTTACTGATGGAGCGTAATTGCCTACTCCACAGTCAGAAATTAATAAAACCTTACCATTTATCACTTCTTTGTATACCCCAGACTCAATGAACAATCAAAATTGTATGTCCACTGATTGGCGGAACATTCCCAATCATAGCCACTGATTGTAGCACTGTCCAAATCATGTTTATAGTAATGTTATAAGTGCCCACATCATGTCTGACAGTTTTATAAATGTCCAAATCATATCAGTCCTTTGATTTCTTGTACTCCTAACTCAGAATAAGATATTAATGAAGGTTTTTTTATTTATAGAATATGAAGATGATCCAGTAGAGGTGTTCACCATCAGTCAGTTCGCCTGTAACAAAAATGAGTAGTTTTGAATAATATAATTTGTCTTATGAATCACTCCCTATAACCCTTTAACATAACAAAATATTCTGCAAAGGATCAGGAAAAAATAGATACCTTTGAAATATTACATGTACTCAGACATTTTTTCCCCATTTGTGTGGTCTGTAGACGATGAAACAAATGATTAATCTTGATATTTTAACAATCCACTCTCGAATGATCAATTGACATCTCAATAATGTATGGAAATCAATGCATTAGTCAAAGTGATTGCATCCATGGGTTTCCATGTTTCAAGGACATCGCCTAGCTTGGGCATTAAACATGTATCAGATCACATGATATGTTTGTCCCATTGTTTTGAGATTAGCAGTAATCTGGAATTGCATCCATTTGAGGAAATGTGGAAATACTGGAGGTTAAAACAATTTGTGACTTTCTGTAGGTTCAACACTCATTTGTCATTTAAGCCCCCCACTGAACAACCTCATTTCAATGGCTATCAAGTTCAAATTCATTTTGTTATTTATGGGCTGTAGAATTTAACAATTAGTTAATTAATGTGAAGCTGTTACAATCTGATATATATGTGTCTCCAATGTTAGCACAGAGGAGAGTGTGTCTTACTGTACTGTAAAGTATGACCCAAGGGAGAGAAGTCTGCAATGCCTTGTCATGTAGAGCCATTATCAACACCTTTCTGGAGGGCTAATTACAGAGCGGGCAGAACTTACCAGATCAGAATTACCTCCCTTATCAGACTTAATGTAGCAGCCCAGATCAATTAAACCGGGCCATTATGAATTGACACTAATGAAGAGGCCCACCCTCAGAGGCTCGGCTTGTATTACTCAGGTCTAGATTTGTATATGTTATATTATCAGACTATGGGGTCTGTGACATCTCTCTCTCTCTCTCTCTCTCTCTCTCTCTCTCTCTCTCTCTCTCTCTCTTTGTTGCCTGCATACAGTTTTATTGTCTGAAATTGGAAAAATTCACGATTTTTAATGTGGAAAATTAATGGAATGAATTTGAGAACCCAATTTTTTAAATGCTCACTATGAACTAAATAATAATTACATTTGCCGTTTTGATTTCAATTTTATATATATATATGCAATCTGAATACCTTGAAGGAGAAGCTAAAATATTTGGCAATGATTAATGGTTGCATACTTTCCTAATTAAACAGAACACCTGCGATGTATACATGTGTGTCAATAATGAATCCAATTTATGAATGATGAAGGCTTTCACGCTTGAGTAACCACAGTTATTTCCACAATACAATTGCCTAGTACGCTGATGCATGTTACGGAAAGTATGCTCCGACAGCGAGCTGCCAAAGGAATTAGACAGGTTTGTTAGTTTCCCTGCAGCAAGAGCTAGCTGAGCAAGCCTAGCTTCAGAGCAATCGTACTTTACAAGAGCTTTTCTCTAAAACAATTACAGGAGAGCAAGATACGCTTCATTGAAGCTGGGTCAGGGAGGTTGTCATATTTTTTTTTCCAGAGGAGATTTCCCAGCAGCCCTTAGTGGTGATTGGTCCAAAAGTCGTCGGGATTTGAGGGCGAGTGATTCTTACCTGAGATTTTTATGTTCACCTGTGTCCGTCAATTGATACAGTTACATTGAGATATTTAATCCCGAGTGTTCTCAAGGCTTCAGGCGGGCGTGTGGGAAATTACTTCTTTTTTGTTATATTGGATTGTGAATTGTGCAAATTGCTTGGGAATTGTCAGTTAAGTGTTTTTGGATGGGCAAGCTTTTGTTATCTGCCCAATTAAATTGAGGTGATTTTTTTTTTTACTCCAGTAGGTAGTTTCATTATTTTTCCATCAAGGAAGATGAGATTGAGGGGACTGTAAAGGGATGTAAATGAGGGTTTGTTAGGAGGAATGAGAGATTGCCACATTAGAGGAATGCAAATTACACCTGAAATTAAGCGTGATTCAATTTGTAGCTGACTCTGATCTGCATGTTTGTTATTTTTGTGTATTGACTGCGGACAGATTGATCTGGCGATAAAGGGGAGGCACGAGATATTATCATCTCGTCTAGCAAAGGAAAGTTACGCATCCGAAATATCATCGCCCATCTTCCGTGAGAAAGTTTGGTTAAAATTCATGAAAGGAAGGGGTTGAGATGACAAGTGTATTATATTACCTGCAATTGATTATTCATTTATTCGAATATGTATATGAGTGAATGATAATCAAAGTGAGGACTTTGACCTACATGTATTAGCTTTGACTTGGAGACTCTTTCAAGAAAAGTTCCTCCGGCGGGTTAAATATTCTCAGACTACGACATATAATCAAAACGAGCAAGAAATTGAATCTGCTAATTGCGAAGACTGTGCAAGTCCTGGAGGTTAAACAAAAAGATTTATGGAACCGTATGCGTGGCCCTTAGTGTGTAGGTCTAGTGCAATAGAGGTTCATTCTGGCCAAGTCAAGGCCCCCCACCCCCAGGAGTCTTCAGTTTGCCCCCGAGATGATTATTTTATGCACCAGTATAAGGAAATTACTTAGTACCTTTGAACAGGTAAGACCTTGCTAACTTTGAAATTCTTGAGGTACATGCAACTTTATTGTTAGTAACGTGACAGATTTACATTGAGGTTGCCTAATTTATGCTTTCCTAATTAATTTACATGTATATCATATTGGAAATATATTGGTGTTAATTTTTTATATTTGCTGGGGGGGGGGGGGATGTTGCAATCATTGTAGCAAAAATGAACCAAATACACGGATACATATATACCTATTGATGATTGTGCATAGGAATTTATGAAAAAAAAAATGCTACAAGTTCAAAAACGTAATTCAGTGCTGTAGCAGAAACAGTATGTGTCAGTAAATTGAGTACATTGTACTTTTATGAACAAATCTGCTTACCAGTACATTGCTGTCTGAGCTTATTTTTAATGTCTTTCACTGCATGCAGTTGAAAATAAGAATCGAGACAGACCATGCTGCAGACTTTAGATCATTGACTTATCTACTCAGGTCATTCTCTCTCTCTCTCTCTCTCTCTCTCTCTCTCTCTCTTTTCTCCCACTCCCCAGTTCACAGTAAAAAAAGATCATGCATGTCAAAATTCAGATTCTATTACATATATATCAATTATAGAAGAGAGAAAATCTTATCGTAAGTGGGTATCAATTTCAAAGACTTGTGGAAGCTAGATAATGGTTGTATGGTTGGGGAGTTGGGTGGGGGTGGGTGCAGTAGAAGGACAATAGAGGGGTTGTTCTGTTGTGGTTATTTAGATGAATTGGGATCCACATTGCATGGAAAAGTTCAAGACATCCAAACATTCTGAAGAGGGGGCGGAGTAAAAAAAAGAAGCACTCCATTTGTTTGAAAGTGTATTGGGCACAAGACAAATTACAAAGTGTCACAACGGCTTTCCGGAACATGTAACCCAAGATCTTTAATGTGTAAGACAAATTATTTTCATCCAAGGAGGCTGGTGTAGAGTAACTTTGTTTTGTAGTTATCCGATTCCCCCAAGTAATGTTGGTAAGAATGCTTAGATAAATGACAATGTGTGTTAGGTTCACTGAGGCAATGAGTGGTACAAGGCCAAAGAAACCCATCAGTCATATGATGGAAAACCAGAATTCCATAGAAATCAGAAATCATTAAGGGTATAATAATAAACTCATTTTTCTTGTGTTCTACGTTAGTAAAGTACAGTACGGGGTTGTAATTGTTTATGGAAAATGAAGCTGAGCTGAAGAGAAATATTGAAAACTTTCATTCATGTGTAAGGCCGTAGGGCTTGAGTTACAGAGAAATTACAGCACTGATTAAAGAAGACAAGAAGTCATGCAGGGAACTTAAAACAAAGAGCATTGAGAGAGAGAGAGAGAGAGAAAGAGAGAGAGATTGTATGAAGTCTTTGAGAAGAGAAAGCCCAATTTCTGTATGTGAAATGTTACATATGATAATGGTTTAGTTATAAAAAAAAAATTCTTATAAGTTTGGAAAAAAAAATGAAGCCAATTAGTTTAAAACTCAGATTGCAATTTTTGGAAGTTCCACTTCCTGAATTCAAGACAGCTAGCAGAAGATTTTATGAATGACTCAAAGAATGAGATCTAGCTACTGTGAAAACAATGTATCATTAGTTACGAGGGTTTAGCAATACAAGCCTGCAGCAACCGAATTCACCAGCTGTTGAAAGCAATTCCCAACAGTGCCGTCTTTTGCTAATCTCTCGCAATGATGGAGGTCTATCCCTTGATAATCAGTTGATACCTGAGCGGAATTTTTGGAGTTTTTTTTCTTTCTCTTTCCGACTTTCTATTACATATTTATTTGCTTTGCTCTCTTTGTTGGATTCTTCGGAAGTAAATCGGTGAGAGAAGCCGAGGCAATGTTTTCTGTTTGATGTTATTTAAGAATGTGTAAATAGAAAAATACGCCAGGGAAAAATATATCGCTATGGTTCTTTTTTTAAATTTTATTTTTTTTCATTAGGGAGAAAATATCGTACTAACAGAACTTGCTCTGCAGGATTCATAGCTGGTTAATTTAGCTATGGTTTGCAATTAACATCAGGGTCAATGCAATATAGCTCTTTTTTTTCCCCTCAGAATGAACAGTTCTCTCTCATAGCTTTTGTACATAAACATTTAGCTAGTTTATATTGAAATTTACGAGGCAGGTAATTAAAATTTATCTAGTTGGTAAAAAGCTTATATGTAACAAGAAAAAAAATGTTTTGATTATTCAGTCGGAATGGGGCAGCCTTGGTAATCTTACATATTATTTTTTTCTCATGCGTGTCACCAATGTTTTAAAACCATTTTAAGGCTAAAATCACTTTAATTAAGAAGAGTTTTTTGATTAATCAAGGGCTAATTTCCGAAATGCAACATAATGGTTGAATTGCGCATCAATCAGCTTGCAGACGGACTTGTAGGAGATGAGTATAGTATTCGTGGATGCGTTTATTTTTATGTGGGTAGGATAGGAACCAAGCTAGACGGTCTTTACCGCCTGTAGCCAAATTAATGACCAATTTATGGTATCTTTATGTATTTATTTTCTGCTTATTAACAGTCCTGATAGGAGAATTACACACCCTTTACCGCAGATTATATGGGCCCTGGGCAATAGATTATCTGCTCTGTAGGAAAACACCTATCTTTAATGAATGGACGTACTAATTGGGTATATACGAAAGTATGTCTGGATCTATATCCATATCAACAGGTCACCAGGCCAAAGAACTCTAGCTGTCTGTGTAGATCTATTATAGAATATTTAAAAAAAAAAATATACACTGCCCCAAGACCTTATAATTAATGGCCTGTATTAGATTTTTTTTTTTTCCTCGAACTTTTATCTTATCAATGATTTTTTTTTGGCATGGTAACATGGGGAGCTATAGCCCTGTTTTTTGTAAGCTGTCACTAGCCAATAGTCTCTGGGCTATTATATACAGATAAAGACAGGGGGCTAGAAAATGAAACAACAGGCGGAGAGGTAGATGGCGGGGTGAAAGGTCAATAACAGGTTTTATGAATTTTCTGTTGTGTCAGCATCAGTGAAGAAGATGTAACGATATATATATGAGATCACTTTAGTCTACTCATTTGAATTAGTGACATCTCAGAATATTTATTAAAATTTTTCTTATTTACTCTTAGTTGTCATTTTCTCTTGCTTCTTTCCTGGATGTTGCGGTAAAACAATCTTAATTTTTTTTTTTTTTGGGAGGCCCTGTTTTTGTTTATTTGGATAAGATTTTTTTGGCTGCTCAAAACGTTCCTCAATATTTGTATTTTCTGTCTGTTTGTTCTACATATGTTAATTTTCTTTCGAAGTGTTATAAACTCTCTCTGGCATAACTGTATTGTCATCAAATAGACTAAATTGCAATTTAAAATGGAAGAAAAAAAATGTTGAACACTCATGAGAGGATTACTCTCTATATGCCACACTAAATTATCACAAGGATAAAATAATAACATACTTGCACCAGTATTCCTACATTTACACTTGTGCATTCCACTTTTGTTTCTTCGTTTTCGTAATTTGTTTCAGTGAGTCAATTAACTCTAACAACTCTTTTGTTCTGTAATATTGTGACATATTAAAAAAAAGTAAAAACACATACAAACAAAAGATGAAATCCCCAGGAAATGGGAGGGCTCAGTGTATCCTTAAATGAACTCTCTGACAATTCTTTCACCAGTCAATTCTCCACGCTACATTTACCAAAGTGGTAATTCGAACCAGCTAAATTGAGCATTTTCTCGTAAAAAAAAAACTAACCTTGTCCATGAATTGATTCTGATCCCCGCAAAAATACTGGCTACAAAAGAACAGCTTGTAAATCGATTCGCGATTAGCGATATGGTTTAGCGCTGACATGTTAGGAAGTGTCATTCAAAAAGAAATGATATTTCGGAGTTATCTATAAAGGGAAGATCTTTTCTGTGTATTTGATGGCTTGTCATCGTAATAGAAAACTTTCAGGGTACATGTAGCGTTTTTATGATGGTGGTTGTTTTATAACAGTTCCACAGTAAACACTGTAAAGGAAAGTACTGAAAAGCCATAAATGTCTTGTGTCCATGGAGTCGATCACTAGTACCATATAAAGGATTCCTATGGGTGTTTTTCTCTACATGATACAGAAATAGGGTCACATTATAAACTGGTACACCAAGTTACATCTGTTGTTGCTACCTTATCTTGCATCTACAGTACATGTACTAGTTTAAAGCAAACAAAACAATTAAAATCAGTTTTGTTATTTATATCCTGTATCATACGCTAGCTTAAGCAAGTTTTGCAGCTTATTGTGACCTGCAAATTAGATTCTTTTATTTTGTTGAACAAAAAATGCTGCAAGCATTCATCTACAACTTGTATTTATCTTTATGGTTTCCTTGTAGTGGTCAATACTGGTTTTCTATGATGAGATATTAAAATGAGATATCAAAACATGGAAATCAACAACTAAGCAGATTCCGCAATACTAAATAAAGAACTCCTTTTCAAAGTTTCGAGAAGCTCTTGAAATCAATGACTGTTAAAACTATCTGAATTTAAGAAAAAAAAAAGATTTTTATTGGTTTCACATGCATGGATATTTCATTACATGTACATGCCAGTGTCTTGGATTATTCAAATACATGTATGATGATAGTTGTATTTCTATGTGTTGTCTCTTTTTGTAGGATCTCCAGGCAGAAGTTGACACAAACAAGACAACATACGAGTCGTTGAACAGCAGCGGGGCGAGGCTGACCAGAACCATGGGGGTGAGCGACGCGCAGGCTCTACACCGGCGGCTCGAGGAGATGAACCAGCGCTGGGTCAGTCTGATGACCAAGTCCATGGAGATCAGGTATGAACTGTATTTTGTGGGGGTATCAAAATCTATTGTATGTGGGTAGTAAAATCTAAGGAAAACACATCAATATTCGTGTGCATCAATTTTCATAGATTAAATAAAAATCACAGTTTCAAGGATATGTAAATCTGTGAGCATGCAATGATGCTTTGAATACAATTTATGTTTTTGAAAATTGGAATTCAATGAACATTTGATTTGTTGATCATAACAACAATGAAATCTGCAAAAAAAATGGTATTCAACAAATGAGGATGAAAACAGTAAGGACTCTACTGTTTGTGTCCTTTTAAACAGGAAGGCATACTATTGTGTTCATTGTAACTAGTGTTGTATTGTGAATGAACAATTTTTAAAAATGTTCATCTTGACCAGGAATACACAACTATGCACTTAGTTCAGTCATGCCTCTGACTCTAATGTTGAAGGTTGAATTTGCAAACACAGCATTTTGTTGATGACTTTGAGTTAATTTGGTTAACATAGAACTTGATGATGATAGCACATCTGAATGCACCACTTGCTTTTAACATTAGAGCAAGAAAGAAATTAACTTTCCATTGCAATCAGTGAAATGAGAAAACGGCTTCATTGGGTCTAATAGCTGATCAAATGAAGAATTAGCACACAATTCATGTTGTGGTGTATTGGTACTGGTTCTGGTGGAAATTACATGTAGGCAAAGAGGTTAGGGCAACATACCTTAGTGCATCCAGAACAGATGGGTTTGTAAATCAAATTAAGTTGAAAATCATAATTGATCAAATAGTTCAAGGCCATTTAAAACTAGGTCATGGTATTGGCACCTATCAGATGCCAAATAAGTTAAAGTGCAATGAGGAAGTTGGGTTTTTTTTTTTAACAATAGAAGAGTACGTGATAATTGAATCACAGTTTTGCAAACTTTACTTTGGCTTACTTATGGGTTCAATACAAAGTTATCTGACCAAGGTCACAATGATAATGGTAAGGTCAAGGTCATGGATTTAATATTTAAAGGAAGACATCATAAAGCCCAAAGATTGTAATAATGCAGATACAGCACAGTAAATACAAGAAAGCATTGTAATATTGCAGATACAACACAGTGAAATACAAGAAAGCATTGTACGATTGGTAAAGGTACAAAGTCTCCATGTGGCCTATACTTAAAAAAGAATGGGAGAATAAGTTTGTCAATATAAATGTCACATTAATCTTTTGCTTTATAACCTTAAGCTTTCAATGAAAAAATACAAAGTTGGAAAAATTATTGTTCAAAATACCTTTGTTATCAGCTGAGAGTGTGACTCTGTTCGTAATGACAAAACACCTGCATGTAGGCTTCCTACCTGTTAATCGCGTCAATCAAAATTTTTACCTGTGACTTGGCTTTGAAATTAAACTGAAATCAGGAGAAATGAAGTATTGAGTAGAGCTGGGATAGATAAACATTGCAGAGCCATTCCAGAGAGAGAACTTCAATGGAGGAATGTTTTAAATGCCTTTCTCTCCCATGTTGACTTTTCTAGCCATGGTGTAAAGCCAGGGTCTTCCAGAAAGAGGAGAGAAAGGAAGAGAGAAAGAGGCCGTGGAGAGAGATGACGGAACTTAATTATGTGTGTCTTATCAGGACTAATTTGACTTTATCTGGGGAACCTGCATAAGTGAGGCAACGAATTCACCTTACCCGTTTGAGCCCCATATTCTGAATTCCTCGTATCCAGTCGGAACTTTGGACAGAGACCGGTCAGAACTAACATAGGGGGGTGGAGGAAGGAAGAAAGGATGTCCGTGACAGAAGGACCAAACATTTAAACACCCTTTGTTAATACAGGTGTTTGGAGTGCAATAGTGCAGGGAATATTTTTTTTTTCACCTGTAGAAATCGATGAAAGTGTGTTGTGCCTATATTAAGTGGGGACTTTTTTTAGATCACATGTTGAGAAGTTGAGTCATCTTTTTGGAAAATTCGTTGTACCTGGTAAAAGAAGAAAATGTAGGACCATGGTGTCTTGGAAATTATGATTGAAGTGAAAATATGATTTCAAGTTAGGTTGTGCATGGAAAGTACCTAAGTGCTTTAAGATTGTGTGTTGTGATTTTATTTTTTGTTCAGTTGATTTATTAGACGATGGAGCTAAGGAATTTAACTCGGAGAAAATAAATGGAGATGTCATAGACTTCTATGGACAAAAGCTAAATATATTGGTGTCAACATTTACCTGGAAAAATATGTTAACAATCAGTTATTTTTTTTCATGGATCGAAAAGTGATGGGCACTCGTTTATTTTCTTAATTTGAGGGAGAAAACTTCAAATTTGGAAAAAAATTTTTTTTTCGGATTTTGGAAGTATGCGGTTGATTGCTTTAGTCGGACAGAGGTCGGATACGCCTCCAATTTTTGATGGAAAGTCGGACACCTCCTCTCCGTCGCTTTCTCTGAGATCGGACACTTCCTCCCTCTGTGGGGAATTTGCCAGCTTTTGAAGAGCCTATGAGAGTTATTGCCCTTGTGGGCCACCGAACTAACGGCTGCCAGTCTCTCAACAGGAGGAAGAAGAAAAAAGTGACGTGGTACGCTGTAAACTAAGAATTTCTCTTCATTAAAGAAATATCCGATAGTATGGATTAGTTGCCATTCCCTAATGGGGGGGGTTTCTTGTCTGGTCATTACAGGACAATGCAGGAATACAAAGCCAGTATTTATATATGTTCTGTAGCATAGGAATAAATCCAGTATTTATGTGGGTTCAGTCTCTACGATTTAGCACTCTGGGATCTTGTCATCGAGTGATTGATGAGGGATTTATTTTACTAGTAATTCATGCATTCATCATGCATTAGAGGCTTTGGTTTGATGAGCTCTGTTCTCTTTAATTTTTAATGAAGGAACATTCCGAAATCTGTATTTTCTTGTGATATTTTATGGATAATTAATTGGTCTGCCATTGCAATTTATGAAGCTTTATTGATAAATTTAATAATTTAATTATCTGTTGAAAATATTTTTTTTTTTTCAAATTGATAGGAAACTTTAAAAATGCATGGTTGTAAGAGAAAAGGTGAAAAAAAATCACTATGTATTTAAAATAAGAAATGTGTAACATACAATCCCATGTTCAATGTAGTAAATCAATGCAACTGTCAGTCAGTCCATCTTCACTAGATAATGTCAAGAGAGCAATATTTGTGGCCTGCATGGCTATGTAAAGATTCTCAAACTTGGGAGAGCTCTTTATTAATTGTTTTATTCCAAAAAGATTTGTTGAAGTGGTTAAATGAATGGAGTAATTAAGCCATAATTTTATGTGAAATATGTGTAGTATCTTCCCACATTTCTAGGAAATTTTCAGATCTGAAGCCCAAACTTTTTTTTACAAGATTAAGTTGATAGCAATGAATTTAGTATTTTTATCAACTTTCATTGATTATTCACATTTTTCATCTGTCATTTCAAATTCATACGAAAAAGAGTTTTAAATTTCTGAAGGAAAATATAAATTTTGAGTCTTCCTTTTCAGGGGTCGTCTTGAGAGCAATGCTGACCAATGGCTGCACTTGGTGAACACTCTACAGGAGCTGATTGGATGGGTGCTAGAGAAGCAGCAGGAGCTGTTGGCTCAGAGGCCCCTGGGAGGGGACACCGAGGCCCTCCAAAGGCAAAACATGGACAATCAGGTATGCTTACTGTCAGTCCATTATATGTTTCAATGTTAAATATGAAAATTGCAAAATATATTTGATAAGTGTTATAGAGAAAAAATTATATGTTTCTGGCAAGACGATGTCAACTTTAATTAGACTTGACAGGAAGGGCAATTGTAAATTGAAAATCATGTGCAAGATTATCTTATGGGAATGAAATGCTGGTAGATGTAATCCAATAGTTGACCTTATTGTTTAATATTCCAGCGACTTCTGATGAGCCTGGACACCAAGCGACCAATCGTAGAGCAGAGTCTGGAGGCGGGGCGGTTCTACCTGAGGGAGGAGGGGCTAGAGAGACGTCTCAGTCAGGACAGTGTGGACAGCCACGAAAATGGTGAGGGTCAAGGTCATCTCCAAAGCAACAAACTTTGTCCATGCGAGAGAAGGATATGGGATTGAAATTGCAAAGATTGATGAAGTTTGTGTGTTGGTGATGGAAATATTAAGGAAAACATACATGTAATCTGTTGGAAGTCAGTAGATTTTATCTCTGTTAAAAATATACAAGTTGTAGTAGTTGATAGTTGGAAGAAATGGTTAAATTTTGTGTCTTCTGTATATGTAATGATTCTATTTATTGAAAAAAAAAAACCCTTCAGATTTTGTCAATGATGATTTAAGAAATGGGTATGCTCTCTCTCTCTCTCTCTCTCTGGAATATCTTTATGGGATAATGTAGCTTTGTTGCTGTTTGCTGGTATTTGAGAAATGGGCTAAAAGTGCATAACAAAAAGTAACAATGGCCTCGGTGAATTAAAGCTGTCTGATTTTATTGACTCCTCAGGAGACAAATAAGAAAATAATTGATCTCTGGAGTTTTACAAGTTCATGAGTAATTTCTTCGTACTTTTAAACATTCTAGATTTGATTTGTACTTTTTGGGAATATGAAGAACAATTGTAGGAGAGGTGGAATCTTATGTATTGCTTACAATGTCAAAAAAGTTCTTGTATATACCTCAATCAATTCCCAATTTAGATATTTTATGACTAAGGAATGGATTTAATTTTCACATATGTCATTCGATATTACAAAACTTTTTATGTGTTATGAACTGTGAAGTGGTTTTTGTAACAGTGTAAAATGTCAAAAGTTATGAATTAATGTATAACTTGGGAAAAATTGGATACATTCCTTATGATTTAATATTTAAGCATAAATTCAGAGAAAAAAATGGTTCTTAAACCAGACTAAAATGAAACAGAATTTTATAACAAAGGTATATATTATTGTGAGGTTTGCAATTTAAACAAATTTGTATTGCCGATGAAATAGCGCATTACAATGATAATTTTACTATTGATTTTTTTTTAATTTTTTTTTGTAGAAGCTTTAGCTCAGGGCGAAGTAACTCATGAAGCGCAACATCTCATCATCAAAATCCGCCGACAAGTTCGACTTTTGAACAGGAAGTGGACGGAGTTAAACCAGGGATGTCATGAGTGGCAGAGTCGAATAGGGCATGCTTCTGAGGTAGAGTTACTGTTCTTGTTCTCCAAATGCTTTCTCTTTCCTTTTACACAACTTAGATTGTCACAGAAAGTAAACACAATAAAATACTTTAGATTCTGTCAAGTTATAATTTTGATTGATGAAGGAACCAGAACTGATGGTATAAAACAGAAATTTTAGAAGTTGATTTTAAGAATGATTTTGAATTGTTGTGTTTGACTTTTAGATAATGAGCCATTTACAAAGTGGGCTGGAGAAGATGGAGGGTCATTTAGTGCAGGCAGAGCAGTCCAAGGCAAACTGGGCTCCAGTGGGCGATATAGCGCGGGAAAATCTACAGAGAGAAATCCAACACACAAAGGTACACAACTCTTACTGCTCTACAGTGTTAACTAATTCTAACTGTATACAAATGGAGAAATTTTAAAAATGTTCTGGTATCTTTTTCAGAGCTTTCAGATGAGCCTGGAGCCTCTACAGAGGGATGCTGAATTGGTCAATGAACTGGCCAATCAGCTGCAAGCTCTTCATGTGGTGCTGTCCCATACTAATGTCCACAAACTGGAAGACTATAACACTAGGTGAGGATGGAGAAACACCTGCATTGTAACTCAGTATAAGTGTATTAATATTGCTGAGAGAGAGAGAGAGAGAGAGAGAGAGAGAGAGAGAGAGATATTCCTCTCTGTATGTGGTAATTTTTAACAGATCTGTTCTGTTGTTACAGGTTTAAGGAGTTACAGATACAGTCGGAGGACAGACTCCGAGATCTCACAGAGACTCTACGGGAATTCGGTCCGGAATCACAACACTTTCTATCAGGTAAGTTCCGAGAATCAATGTCGACTCAGGAGCATGCTCCATAAAATATATATACAAGAAAATCTACAAATGTTATGATTATGTACAGGTTGAAAATGACTACCAATGAAGTGGTTAGTTGATTATTTCCTGTAGATAGAAAACAAAAGAGATCAATTATTGATGGAATGTGTTTTGTGTTGTACTTACAAAGGACATAGAAAATGTATTCTCTCTCTCTCTCTCTCTCTCTCGGCCAAAGAAACACTCCACCTCACTTCCTCACACACCTGTAGGTCCCTTTAGAACATTTGTCATTGAACAATTGGCTTTTTTGTTCTTTAAACATACTCTGCACTGAAAATGATTCAGGTTTCATCAACCAGCTAATCCTTGGTGGAAATTCAATTAGCCTTCACAAAAAAAAGTACAATTTGGTGATCTTACCTTTAAAGGTAGATTTTTGGGCCCTGATAAGCGATCACTTGAACACAGATAAGATTGGTTTCATTTGATGTGTAAATTGAAAAGTTAACGTCAACAAATACGACAGACTGTTAATCAGGTCTAATCAGGGTATCCTTGGGCCGTGTAAGAATTAGACTCTGTGGGCATAATTCTTGTTAAATTTATGAACCTTCAATACAAAAATTAGGTAGATGTAGGTAATCTGTTAATTAATTGAAGTTACATAAGTCTGCAGAGAAGGGAAAAACCTCAAGAGTTATTTATCTTGATGGACCTAGGACATGCAGTATTATTGCACGAGAGAGAAATCTGTCCTCGTCGTCTCTGGAAACTAGAACAGACGCTGTCCCAGACATTTCGCAGAGTATCAGCTAATGTCAGGAGGTGCTAGGTTAAGGATAACAAATAGGGACGCCAGGTGAAAATGAATAAGGGGCCCCACTGAAAGTTTTCACAGATTCTGAGTGTTGTGTGGAGAATTCACATGTAAAAGAGTGGAGGGAAAAATAAGGATAAAAAAATCATGGAGGTTAATGATTCGGAGCAGGAGGTGGTGTGGGTCTTACGAGAGTGGCAGGATTGTCCAATCAAACGGAACACCGCCAACAAAGGCACCGGTGTGGGAACAGGTAGGAGCTGGGGGGGGGGGGGGGTCATTGTTTTAGAGGCTGGTAATTCGTCAGCTGTGAACAAGGTGAATGCATTTGGGGATTTAATTAAGCAGCTGCAATTAAGTCTTGATTTATAGTAAGGATTTAGTTTTGAAGGGGGTGACTTGATCGAGGATGAGTGCATTTGAAGGTATAAGTTATTTTATTATACATGTATATGTTTCCCCTTTGTTATGTTTGCTAGCTTGAGTTAGTAAGAATTGTGATTTTGCAGTTGCAGTTTATTGAAAGAGAATTTGATCTCCAAGTTGTTGGTGGGCTTTCCTTGTACATTGTATAAAAGGGAAAATTACCTCTTTTTGGGAAAGAAGATATTATTACTATTTTATTTTCTGTTGGCTATGCAAACTTAATTGAAATATATCATCTCCTTCTGTATTGCTGCATTGACATTTTACATGTACTCTTTACATTGAATTGTGGTGCAGATTACCTACGGCCTGCTGTTGTGTGTTTCTGATACAGTCTACATTGCTCTGTAAGAGGATTGTTAAAGCTCCATAATCCCTCCGTCAATATTGGCACAGGTCCCCCAATTACTTATACCGCACAGGTCCAGGTCACAGCAGTGGAAGCCTGATCTCTCTCTCTCTCTCTCTCTCTGGAAGCCTGATCAGGAAAAAATTATCTCTCTATTCTCTCTCTCTCTCTCTCTCTCTCTCTCTCTCTCTGGATACTTGAGGTTGATTTGCATTAAGCATGGTGGTTTAGTTTTGTTCAGTTGCAGTTTTGCTTGCCCAAGACTTGTATGCATACAGTGTCCTTATCAATTGAAGTGTGTCTTTTTGCACAGGGAGACAGTCTTGTTCCTGTATTTCAATATATTGTTGGAACAAAATGTGGTGCACAGGACAGCATTCACATTTTAAATTAGTTCTGCATGGGTATATCAAAATAGACTTCCCTTGTTTGTGCTAGTGTTCTTTTAATAGTTTAATCTATGTCTCTTACAAAAAATGATGTTGTTTGAATCATGTAATTTGAGGGTTCCCAGGTATGAACAATGTTATACATTGTATGTTGTTGAACTTGTTCCCTATCTCAGTGGGTAAAATAGAGTCTAGTTTTGAATTTGACAACTTAATAATAATATTAAGATGTGGTGATTGGATGATGAAGGCAATGATAGGAAAGGGGGAGTGGCATCTTACACTAAAGATGAGGATCTACTCTTGTCTTCCCTTAGATAGATATGAGAAAAGAGAGGTGAAGTTATAACTTTATATTTGTGCATATCCATAAATATTTTTCTGGGGGGGTCCAAGAGAGGACTTTGTTTGCCAAAGAGGTCCAAGGCTTATTTTGGTAGCTTGACCTTATAAATTTGATAAGTCTGAATTTTCCAGGGGAGGACCTGACCCCCCCCCCTCCCTCCCCTTTCCCTTGAGAGTCTCAGAAGTTATATATGTCTTTTGAGGTCACATGGATTATACAGTAAGATCTAGATGAGGAGAGAGGTAGATAATGGTTTTCATCTGTAGGGCAGGGAGTATCTTTGGTAATGGCCTCAGCTGTTCTCACAATATTCTTTGTCTCTTAAAAATTCTAATATGAAAAATGTATGTATTGACAGAGTACCTTTGGGCCTGAGGAACTAATAGGTCAATATCCTTGTCTGTAATGATTAATGCAGTGACATAGGGTTGTACTAATTAATCAGACCCTGTATACACATGATTATCATGAGTGGTTGATGGTACATACAGGTGATTTGGAGTCGTTAGAGTCGTGAACATTCATTGACATTCTGTTTCTGTTTACAGCCTCTGTGGGACACCCATGGGAGAGAGCTGTGTCAGGGAATAAAGTGCCTTATTACATAAAGTAAGTCAAACTCAGCTGTTACATTTTGATTACATAAGCAATTACATTTTGATTACATAAGCTGTTACATTTTGATTTACACAATCTTTAATTTATTGTCTCTTTTGTAATACATATTCTTGACTTTATTTGTGATTGAAATTTTGTTTTATTACATTTTACTCACATAATCAAAATGATTCTGCTTGTTGCATTACATGTACTACATATTGAAGATGTTCTGTTTTTTTGAATTTTTGTAGATTCTTTGTTAATTTTCTATTATTTGTAACTGCTATTGAAAAAATTTCTATCACATTGATAAATTGATAAACCTTAATTTCTGTTGTTTTGAAGGAAAAAAAAAAGAACTTGTACATGGTTATTTGATCAGCATCAATCATAAAAATAAAATCAATATTTTCACACATGCAGTCAACTGCTTAATGCATATTGCACTGTAATCCATATCTATCTACTGTTAAATAATACTACATTATGAAACCTTAAGGCCAAACAGCTTTATGAATTATGAAAGTGATGGCTTGGACCACTAGTTTATGGAAAGTAGATGTCATTATACAGACATTTGATTGTTGCTTTATTCAAGTTTTATCCCAGATCTGATTATTGCCAGGTTACCAGTCTTGTTGAAGATTCTGATATTTTATATATAAAACACAAAACATGCAGATACAGTATAGACCGTCAGACCCAATGCAATAAGTGTTAGTCTTCAGTGGTTTGTCACAGTGAATGTTCTCTTGTTTCAGTCACAATACAGCTACAACCCACTGGGACCACCCCATGATGACTGACTTGATGGACAGCTTAGGTAAGTTCAACATCTCTCTCTCTCTCTCTCTCTCTCTCTTAGTAATGATATCTTTTTGAGACATCACAAATAGTGAAATTTTTTACAAAGAAATTTTGTTAATATATGATCATATTTTGATAGAGTGAGATTTGTTTGCAGTGGGCCTTTAGATTAATTTCATTTACATTTAATCTTTCAGCGGACTTGAATAATGTCCGATTTGCAGCCTACAGAACGGCCATGAAGCTGAGAATGCTTCAGAAAAAGCTCAGATGTAAGTCAAACAATTGTTATACGATCTTCTTGAATATCCAATTGATAGATGGGAAAAATGATGTTTACAGTAATCCCCTTTTTTCACTATTTGAGAAAATAATCATCCCTCTTCTTTGATTTTTTTACAGTGGACTTGGTAGCCATGACTCTAGCTACCGAGTCTTTCGATGCACACAACCTCAGGGGACGTAACGATAACGTTATAGATGTCATAGACATGATTCGCTGCCTCAAGACCATGTACGAAAGGATCGAAGCCAAACACCAGAAACTGGTCAACATCTCCCTCTGTGTTGACCTAGTACTTAACTGGATACTCAATGTCTATGACATGTAAGTTTAAGTACAATTCAAGTGAAATTCAATTGATATTCAAGTCTTTTTATCACTGTTTTCTGTTTTTGCGTGGCTTAATTTTTTAGTTTTTTCTTTGTCTAAGAATTTTGCTGAAATTATATATAACCATGCAAATATTTTTTTTTCAGTGCCAGGAGTGGAAAAATTAGAGTTTTATCATTTAAAGTTGGAATACTTTTATTATGCAATGGACACCTTGATGATAAATATAAATGTAAGTAAAAAGGTTTTTTTAGTTCTTCAAGAATGCTTAATGATAAGAATTATTGGTTGTAAAAACTTTAAATAAATTGCAATCACATCAATATATTAAGATATTACAAAGTATTCGGGATGGGGGGTTGGGGTTATTTATAGGATATTGAAACGTGGGTTTGTAAGTCTTGATTTGATTAAAGTTACAGCAAATTGAAATTTACATAAATGTGTATGTCTTGATCTGTACAAGTTATGTTGTATCTCTGTTGTTGTCACAGTTTTGTTTCGTCTGATCGCGGACACTAACGGTTTCTCTGACAAGCGGCGCCTGGGTCTACTCCTCCACGACTGTATGCAGGTGCCCAGACAGCTGGGGGAGGTGGCTTCCTTCGGGGGCAGCAACATTGAGCCCAGTGTCAGGAGCTGTTTTGAAATGGTGAGGACATTTTATATTTTTTATTTTAATCCATTGAACCTATTGTGGAGCTTATGAGATACTTTGTCCATTTTAACATCGTCACAATATGTTTAGAACAGGAATGATTTATGTGGCAAGCTGCAACTGTTAACTGTTTAAAAAAATGAAAGTGATTTTTTTTTTATGCATTTTGTAATATCTTTATGGTGCTACTTCCTTAAAACATAGTTTCTAACCCCCCCCCCCCCCAAAAAAAATAAAATAAAAGAAAGTTACTTGGGTGATAGTTTGATTTCAAGCTATCTAATATCTATAACATACTTTAAAATAAAATTTATTGCTCAAAATTATTATCATTTTTTTATTAAGCTTTATTAATAACAGCTAGTACATATTTTCTGACTCATTTAATCTGAAATATGTATGAATATTATTTATGTTTGGAGGCTAAACATATTGATAATGATATATAAATGATGTATTTATAGGCTAATGGCCGCCCGGAGATCCAGGTGAGCCACTTCCTGGAGTGGCTGAAACTGGAGCCACAGTCCCTGGTGTGGCTACCGGTGCTGCACCGCCTGGCTGCCGCAGAAACCGCCAAACATCAGGCAAAGTGCAATATCTGTAAAGAATACCCCATAGTAGGATTTAGGTAAGTCACAGCGTTGGGACAACAAGAACTCAAGTAATTGTTTCTCTGAGTTGATTTGACAAAAGAAAAAGAGCTAGCTTACTTCCAAAAATGAGTTTATAATAACTCTATGCTCATACACACTCTTAGAAAAGATAAAAAATTCAAAACAGTCAAACTTCGTTATCTCGAACTAGATGGAACTGTTTAAAAACTACAAGATATTCGAGTATTAGAGATATCAAGGATAAAATACTTAAAAAGTAAGTGGTTGGGACTTATAAATCACTTCGACATATCAATTGTATTCGAGTTATCAGAGTTCAACTAGTACTGTAGTAATAAATGGAAAACAATGCTTCATACAAGATTTTTTATATCTGTTGTAATTGAATTATTCTAGTATGCTAAGAAGCAGTATAAGGGAGATAACTCTTGAATCAACTGGCTGTTTTTATTTTTTTCAGATATCGATGTCTACGGTGCTTTAATTTTGATATTTGCCAAAACTGTTTTTTCTCGGGAAGAAAGGCCAAGAATCACAAGCTTGCCCATCCAATGCAAGAATACTGTACCGCTGTAAGTATACAGATTACTAGTCAATAAATAACTCCCCATAAAAGTATGTAATGCATACAGTATTCCCTATCTCTTTGCTTGTTACTAATTTACGCTGAAGTATATTTTTAGTATAGAGAGTCTTTAATTAAGTCTCATTGAGATATTTTTGCAACTAGAATTGGAAAAACAATTTTTCTTGATTTAGTTGATTCAGAACTTAATGCACTTAATTGTTTTGAAATGATCCAAGTTGATGAAATATTGTACTCGGTGCATACATATGTATTGTATTTCTGAAGTACAAGAGATTTTTTATTAATTTTTTATAAGTGAATGAAAAAGAAGAGGTTATATTAAAAATTTTAACAACTATGTTTTGTTGTGTTGTTGATGCAGACAACCTCAGGAGAAGATGTCCGTGATTTCACCAAAGTGCTGAAAAACAAGTTCAAGTCCAAACGCTACTTCAAGAAGCACCCCCGTCTGGGGTTCCTGCCAGTCCAGACTGTGCTAGAGGGCGACGTCCTAGACAGGTACGCACCACTCTCAGCCAATCAGATCTTGATTCTTTATTTATCTTGAAGGAAATGCCCTCATCTGATGGACATATCCGAAGACACAATCTAGTTTTTTGTGTGTGTTTGGTTTTCATGAAAGAGATGGATTTTTTTTTTTTGTCTCTAAAACATGACTAATTCCTTGATGTTTTTATTTTGATGCAATGAGAAATTAATCTCAGTGATTTTGACCATATTTAAGGTCATGGTGATTTAACACTCACAGGGTTTCTTTTGAAAAAGATACATTTATAATGAAGATTTACTTTAGAAGTAGATTTAAGGTATATTAACTATCTTTCCCCTTGCTAACTAAGATACTAGAATGATTGTTTTCCTAGCTGCTAAGCCAATAATGTTTAAGTATTTTCCTTCAATTAATTTTTAGTGTATGTACTATACATTACATTTTTTATTTTGTAAAAGTTATGCTAAAAATATTAAAAAGAAAGAGCCATCCAAAGATTATTTGAGACAGACTTTAAGTCTAAATGATGAACGATTAAAGTAAAGAACTATCTACTGTGGGAGGGCTTAGGTTGTGTCCAATGCCGAATCCTATTGAGCTATAAATGTTTTATATTAAAACTATGAAAAAGATTGGGAGAAAAAAATGAAATGCTCATCCAGGCAAGCTAAAATAGATGCATGCATGGGGACCATTCCAATTAAGAATGGGATTGTCATGCAGCGACATTTGACAACGGACCTGGGTGGATTAATGTGTGCATGCACTTCATCATCAAACAGTCCTCCGAGAGTGATTAAATTGAAAAAGCTGCACGATTAAAAGCTCCCAAGATTCATTGTTGCCGCTCCATGTATTCATTAATCAATAATAAGGTATTTCTGTCTTTGCACTCTTCAAAACATTGTCCTGGGAAAACTGCAGTTGAGGTTGTTTTTTATTAAATCAACTTGCTATATGTGATGGTATTTTTTGTTTCTAAAGGTGTACGTTCAATAGTTCTATGATGATACAAAATGTACCAGGTTTCATGCATTAATTAATTTGAAATTTTCAAAAACTTTATATTATTGCTGATAAGAGGTTTGGCACATGTAATGCTCACATGTATTAATAACCTGAAACGATGACGAACATTTTTAAAGTCTTAATAAATTTCATTTTAAAGTCATATCTAAATCTCAGAAATTGATACAGGATTCCTATTTTCTTTTTCATGTGAAAAATATTTCAATAATTTCATGAAATATAATACCTATAAGTTTACACTTGAGAGAGATCTAGCTATCATCATTCTTCAAAGATCTAGATTCTTCTCTAGTTCTGAATTCAATGCATTTTAAGTTTAGCTCCAGTGCTCAAAATATTGATTAATGCTCCAAACAGCATATGAGGGAGAAATGATATCATAACTCGTAATCTCCTGCTAACTTTTACAAGCATGGCCAGTCAGCGATAAATCCTTACAAATCACCCTCGGAATTCGTTAGTTTTTCCCCCTAGATATCTGCAATCTGTCCATTGGTTCAATGAAGTTTCCAAGGGAAAATTTCCTGTGGATGAATAATTTTGGTTCTGCCTCTGAGATTTCTCTTTGATCATGTGATGTGGTTGGGAAATTGGAAGGTTCTAGTAGATTATCAGGGGAGTACCGTATATAAAGGAAAAAATGGAATCCTGAAAGAATGAAATTCATCTGAAGAGTTGCGACTTGTCGGACGTGGATAAGGTGTGCGTTGGGGATTTCCGGGATCAATAAAATAAGGCTCTTCCTGTAAAATGTATAGATTGCTTGTGTGCTTACATCACCTCCATGTATGAATCATGAGGTTTAAAGAAGGGAGCTCGTTTTATCATATGTTTGTACAAAATGGGAATAGGAGATGATGACTGCAGGTAGGGGGTGTTTGATTTCTGAACCATTAGGGTAGTTCATTGTAATATGAAAAGATTTTCTTAATAAATTAGTTTAATATTACTGTGACAGAGAATTTACCTAATTTTACCTATCAATTTAATATTTGCATAGTGAAATTATCAAATGAATTAAGGTTTAATGCCAATTACTTATATTGGATACATAATTGCAGATTAAAATTTTCAAACGGGGGAACCAACTTACTTGAAAAAAAAAACAACTAGGCAAATATTTGTTTTCAGGAGGCTCACATGACTAATATAACAATTGTCTTTCCATGTAGATTTAAGCAAGGGCTTGATTCCCTCAGCGCATTAATCAAATCAACGATATTGGCCAGGAAAGCAAAGAAATAAATGGCCTTACCTGGTTTCTTATCCTTTCTACCTGCTAAAAAAAATTTCTCACTTTTTAAAATCCTATCGATCAACAGGACTTCTTAATGAAGTTTGGTGGGGCCCAATGATTGCATTCCTGTTTTTGTCACAAAACACACGAAGGTCTGAGAGATTGGACTTCCCTAATTGAAGACACTTGCTACATTACATGCATGTGGTTTAGGCTTCTCTGATACCTGTGTATTGCTTTTTGTGGAGGTGCAATAGAACATTTTTATTTGATTGTGCAACCCAATTTAGCTCTGTTTTTCAGTTTCGGATGTGAACATTGATTTTGTTGTTTTGAGAGTTGTATGTACTACCATCAAGGATTAAGGTTTCGTTAACAGGTGGGAAAAATTTAAGGGGTTTTTACCCGGTATTCTATGATCATTGGCAACATGGCAGATTTTTTTTTTTTATTTATCTGAATGAAGGATAGAAAAAGTAAAACTTAAAGTGTTTTGGTTTATCTGTTCAATTTATAATTATATAAAAACCAATGTAAACGAGTTGCTAGTACAGTGACAAAATGTGTAATACAGTAAATGTACTTGTACCTGTAAGGCAGACATGTGACCCACGAGGTAATAGTGAACCCCCAAAAATTAACCAGTGCATTAGTTTTTCACTCTGAACCATGAAGGATTTGTACATTTTCTGTTAAATTAATAAATAATTCACTGATTTATAGCAAAGTGTTGAAGATTTGTTCATCAATTCATTTAGCCTGTGATTCACATATAGTGAACCACCTACCAACTGTTCCGCTCATTATTGATGATTCACTACATGCAATGAATTGTTCATATTCATTTACTCAGGAATGATTCATGTTCAGTTTCAGTGAATTACATGTTGCATGTTCAGAATATTTTTTTCATCGCAGTTGAATTACCCAACGATTTTCAATGTAACATTCAGGACTTAATTGTTTGTCAGATATGTTAACCTAATTGACTGATGAACATTGCAGAATTTTTAAGATTGTTCATCATTTTAATTAAGTCATGATTCATTGCAACATTTGAGCATCATTTAATGATTTAATTAGTAACCATGAATTACATCTTTTTCTTGCAGCCCCTCACCCTCGCCCCAGCACAGTATCTCGTCCCATGATATGCATTCCCGTCTCGAGCTCTACGCCAATCGGTAAGTTACATGTAGGACTGATGTCTCACTGTTCGACACCCATTTCATACAGTTAGGGGTTCCTATGGCTTTGACAGGATTTGTATTGTTTTTAAGAAAAAGCTGGAATGGTAGAGAACTGAATTTTGTAGAATTTTGTTTGGTGTTATGATGCTAGTTCCTAATAGCTGACTGATCACTTCATTTGAACAAAATAACCCAGTGCAGATGATCAATATAGCAGTGGTTATCCACATAAAAGAATTATTATGAAGTGCAAAAGTGCTCATAGACGAAAGGAAACAGAGATGTACTGTACATGTTTAAATTTAGATCTTTGTGTCTGTACATTTTACAAGTCTGTATCAATAATTCATTCATATTTTACAAATGCTAAAAGCAAGAAAGAGCCATATTGCACTGCAGCTACATTTCTTGACGTTTAAAGACCAATGTAAACTGCTTTATGGATTGGCTCCAGTCCTTGGATGACATTTGATGGCTTTGGAATGATGTTGTTTCCTCTTGCTCCAAATCCATCAAGTCTATTATTATAGCAGCAGAAGATGTCTAGCAGTTGCAGGAAGCCGTCTGCTTTTGCTCCCGGAGGTTTTATAAATAGACCTTTCGCTGAGACAGACCTGGGTTGGCATGAGTCTACATGCGGCCCAGTGATTGATTTTTTTCCTCTCACTTTGAGAACTGGAGGTGAAGTATGGTACATGATAAGCACTGCAGACCGATCTGTGATATGGAGGAAAGTTACATAACAGATGATTGATGAAGTTTGTGATGTCGGTAACAGGAAGGCAGCAACTGAGAGATCCATATTAACTAAATATGGAAAAACCGCAGCATTATTTTATGTCACCAGAGCTGCGAGATATCGCATTTTTGTCTCGGTTCTCGTGATTGGAGGAATTCTGTTTGCCATTCCTTTATTTGGTAAAAACTTGGTCAAACGGCAAGACAAACTTTGCCAGCGAGCTAGCTCCTGAATCAGTCACTGTAAGCTGAAGTCCTTTCTTGCTTGTTTCAGGTTGGCGGAGGTGGAGCAGAGACAAAACTCATCCACTCCCGACTCGTAAGTATAAACCTCCGCTTTAGCTAGATAAGTACCGTAGATTTAAAAGGGAATAAGGTTAACATTATTGAAGCGTCTGTATCTGAAAATTCCTTTTTATAAACATGCATGACCATAAAACTTGGAAGAGCTCATGTTGGATCTCAGTCTCACTTTTCCACTATTACTTTTCTTTGGTATTAAAGTAAGACCAAGATCAAGAAGTGAGCTCATCGAAGGTTTATGGCCAGAGGGCCAGCCATTAAGTGGTTTGTTTTGCTATCCACATCCATCATTGTAACTCAGACTGAGCTGCCCAAATCGTGGTAATTTTTTGTGCAATATTTAAGTTTGATATCTAAAATGTATTTTTTTTTGTTAATGCAACATGGAATTTTTGTAAATATAAAATCTCTTTGTAACTTTACAGAGATGATGAGCATCACTTGATTGCCCAGTACTGCCAGAGTCTAAACGGAGATACCTCAACTCAAGCTGTAAGTAAAGCTGTCAACTCATTGACAATCGTGAATCTAGCTGTTACATTTCACAGCCAACTGTGCCTTTTAAATGAATGTGATTAGAGCATATAAATATATGTGAAAATATTTTGTGCCATATTTCACAAAGTTATAACACATTTATTATAACTTAAAACTTTGCTGTCAAGAACTTATTATGAAATTCGCTGTGTAGTTGGTCTTGTAGTTCTTCTTGAATCATTAACATTGTATCAAAATGAACTATTTTAAATTTAGATCATCTTGAACCATAATGTAATAAATTCTCTTGCTATTGTTAAATCAGCTGAAGAGCCCTATGCAGATCATGATGGCCGTGGACTCGGAGCAAAAGTCAGAGCTACAGGCCATGATCAGGGACCTGGAGGATGAAAACAAGTAGGTCACCGCAGGGGGAGGGTCTCCACTGGGGAGAACAGCAAGGATTTATACAGCAATTGTGTCATTTTATTAGCTGAAAATAATAAGTTCTTCGAAATATGAACAAAATATGTTCTTTGTGATATTTGCGATCAACCTTTGCTCGTAATCATATATCATGGTGGACCATTGTCTGTTTCTTAAATTTATGAAAGAAAATAAATTTGCTACCCATAATTGCTCCAAATATTTGATTATTCTCTTATATATATAAAAATAAATGTATGTTTTCTGTTTTACAGTACTATAATTCATAATTTTATTGAGCAAACAGATTGAATAGTATTTTGATACTTTAATAAGTAATGAAGGAAGATATCACTTTAGGATTTCTCTCTTACAGAACACTCCAAGCTGAGTATGATAGATTACGAGAGGCTAACGAGATGCGGGTTGTCAATGGTAATGGTTTCTCTGACTCCATGGAGGAGCCTGAGGACCACGATGAGGAGATGATTGCAGAGGCAAAGTTACTACGGCAACACAAGGGTCGACTGGAGTCTAGGATGAGGATCCTTGAGGACCACAACAAACAGCTGGAGGCCCAGCTCCAGAGGCTCAGGCACCTCCTGGACCAGGTGAGGACCTTGCCTTCTCCTCAGGCTAACGCAATCACAATGTCTCAATATATGTTGAAGCATTGGAAAATCATAACCTCTTCTGAAATATATAGTCATTTTATACTTTGTCTGAAAATAAAACCCTTTTTGTTAGATGTTTACAACTGGTAGTTTTGGAAGTAAAATTTCTTCTTATATATGTCATTGTAATCATAATATGATTATCATAAATCTTTATAAAAGATTAACTCATGACATGATTGATTCAGCTGTTAACTCGGTGAGAAAAGAAAATTTAACAAGCTACCTAATAGCTTTTCATTCACATCAGAAGGAACATTGCTTAATCTGTGGTACATTTTGACTTGCAGCCCCAGGAGACCAGTGTCCCGGTGAACAACTCAGTGCCCATCTCCCCCTCCCCTACACTCCCCACCCCCCAGAGTCAGTCCAAGCCACGCTTCAGCCCTGCCCAGGAGTCAACTCCCAAAGTCAACGGACATTCAGGTCAGTGATGTAAACAAAGTCTGCATCTTACCTGTGTTATTGCTGTAATTAAGCCCAAGGTTTATAATAAACAGAGGAAATATGTAGTTTGGATTTTATTTGTAAAGTGTTAATGCTATGCAGTAGTTTATATTTTTTTTATCAGTGTTGGTAGAAACTAATTTTTATATTCGATTTTGTGATAAATGTTTTATCTTACAGAGAAAAGCACAGAGGAAAATGGTGATATTAGTGACATAGTACCCAACACAAGCACTTCATTTTCTGAAGAAAAAGGTAACAAATTCTACACATGAATTGAATTAAAGAATCTGTTGAAAACTGTACAAACCCTATTGTAATGACATAGTTATTATCTGAGATATATTTCAGCTTCATTTTTTCTGCTTGTGATTGACAGGAAATAGCAGTGTGGGGAATTTATTTCATTCCGCCGGACAAATCGGCAAGGCGGTAGGGTCGCTAGTGGAAGTGATGACGGAAGACGGCGAGCCCGAGGAGGATTAACAGATTAACTCATTGATGATTCAGCGGATTAACGAGACCCTCCAACAATTCATGGACAGCTATTTACGGATCTTAAGTGTGTTAGATTGCTTTTTCTACGGCAAGCTTAAGTAATTTTAAAACTTGAATACTCTTGTTTTTATGAGACGAATCAATTTTGTACACTATAGCTCCGAATTTTATCATTACTCATATTTTATACTGTACATTTCTTCTTCATTCTTAAAGAAACAAACTGCATGTCTGAATTGAAAATTAAAAATAATTGTTAAGAGTATTTGATATGTTATCTTATCTTATATTGAATATTCAGACAATATTCAAAGTTGTTTTGGGCACTTTTGGGTATTTAGTTGTTGTTTTTTTCATATGTCAGCAAGGGATGTTTTGAACACAAAGGGCATTGTTGATTTATTTTTATTTTTTCTACAAAAATAAAGTTTAATGATTTCATTGAATGTTTTTTTCAGATAAATTTGAATGCATTTATGATAAGTTTACACAATATACACAAATTTCGTTGTATCACACGGTTGTGAAATTTGTGATACTTTTTTTTGTATTTTTCATGAATTGTTCATTCATATTTCAATAACAGAAAATATTTGTGACTTGATAAAGAATATAGTGTGTATTTTTTTTTCTTTTTTGTCTACAAAAGGTTAGTGTGAAAATTTTTTTTGTATATTTTTAGCTCAGTTTGATGAAATTCTGATGCATACTTTAAATTCTTCTAAAAATATAGCTGTAGATATAAATCAGAAGGCTGTCTTGATCGAGAATGAAGGTTTAATTCAGAGAAAGAAACCATGGTGCTATACTTTTTAATTTTATAAAATGAAATGCAAAAGGAGGCAATTTTCATTTTTTTTTATGATTTAGAAATGAATGTGGAAACATTGCTACATGTTAATATAAAGGGTCAAGGGAAATTAATTTCACCCAAAAGAAACACATACAAAATGTCGCATTTTCCAGCAGCTGTCCTTTATATAGTTATGGGTATTATTTATTATTATTTCATTTCAATAATCAAGAGAGACAAAATGATGTTGATTTATAATTATTATTTATAAGTAAATACTATATATGCATGTTTATCTTCAATGTTACTTTAAGTGATAAACTTGTAGCTACATCTTGGAGGAAGAATCCCCGATTATAGAGAGTTTAATTATTAAATTAATTTACTTGAAATAGCCAAAAACTATCATTAAATTGTTGATTGATTCTACAACATTTATGTATACACACTTTAATTCTACAACTTTGCTGCTGATAAAGTTTATGTTGAATTTGTTAGTGTCGGACACAAAGGCTTTATGAATTGTATTGAGTTTTTGTGTTTAAGCCTGAATGGTGATGAGAGTGTATTTGTGCATTATCTGTGTATTGAAATATTTTTTTGTTCAGGAGTCAAACATTATTTAAAAATGCCATAAATTACATAATATAAAAATTGCTAGTTGTTGTTGTTTGTTCCTTATCTAATATCAAAGTTATGAGCTGTAGTACTACAAGTATTATCCCAATATTTAATTTAGAAACAATGGTATTTTTTATAAAATATTTGGCATTGAAATTTTACTTCTAATAAAAATATATAAAGTCTCTTTCTAATAATACACTAATTTATTGTTATTCATTTAGGTAGAGGTACTGTATATATTTTTTATTATGAATTTTTTTTTTTATAAAATCAGGCGCCTGTGCATTTCAAGCAAAGGAAAGTCTTGGGAATAACTGAACATTTATCTATGAGCAAAGGAAAGTCCAGGGGTTCATTTGAACACTTTATCGATGGGCATTCACTGAGCAACAAGATGAGTTAAGAACGTGAAAGAATAGGCATGCAAAGTGTTCCATGTAGGGCAGATGTGAAAATAAACTATGACAAATATGAATGCCCAATATGATAAATTCCGGCATACAGTATGGTCCATTTTATTTCCTTAGACTTATTTAAAGGACATAAATAGTTTAAAATTGCCACGAACATCTAACTCCCCTTAATATGTTGAAACACAAGAAGTGTACGTCCCTATACGACACTGTATTTTCCGTGTTTAATATAGACCTAGTACATATTATGTATTTGTGATGCCTCTTAGAAATACGTTATCCATTTCGAAAAAGCGTTATTACGCCTTCTGGAAAGGTGCTACTAGGCCTTTTGGAAAGGCGTCATTACTCTTTATGAAAAAGCGTTATTACGCTTTTTGGAAAGATGTTATCACGCATTTCTGAAAAGCGCTATTACGCCTTATTGAAAGGCGTGGTCACGCCTTTTGGAAAAGCGTTGTAACGCCTTTTTCGCGTTATTAACCGAACGTTATAATATTGTTCAGTTACATAAACCATACCATGAGGCTTTTGTAATAAACAACCCAGTTTCTACCCGTATATTTACATCCTCTGAGTATTTTCTTCAAATTTTTAAACAAAGTGATAGAAATTTATACAGAAACTGATGAGATTAACGTGATCCATACCACTAAAGAGACCTGTCTGCGTATGAATAAACCCATTCGTTTAAATCTAAAGTGCTTTAAAATGCTATGAAAGTTTTTGGAGATAAAAACTAGAGCCGCCGGTTATGTATTTTTTCTGCAATGCTAGCAATTTTCATACCCACATGAATCATCAAAGAACACATTTTATTGTTAAACTATAAGAGTTCAATGAAAGATTCGCGTCGGGCAATATTTCGGGAAGTTAACATAATCAGTGTTGCCCTCACCCCCACTCATTATCCAGTATTGTTATTCTGTAATAAATATTCTTCTGTATAGTTCCTAGCAATAACAAGTCCAACAAAACTGGCTTATAACAGAACAGTTGTTGGCCGTAATTTTAACCTTCAGCCTTGGTCAACATTTGTGTCATCAGGTCCAACAAACCATAGGTTGCCCTCATACCCAGTCAATAACTGTAAAACGGCCTGGCTGTAATGTGTGGCATTTTCGCACATGCATAATAAATTAAAATCATGAGGAGGCCTCGTTAAAATATGAGTAAAAAATTCATTTCTCGAGGTCAAGGGTGTGAGGAGGAACCGATTCAGCTAGGTCTCGAAAGTCTCGCTGGCAATGAATACATTGGCTGGGAAAAAGGAAACTAGGTAGCACTTGAGAAGACAGAATGTAAAAAACCTCAAGGCATGTCCTCTATTGTAGTTGACCGTGGGATGTAAGTCATTAATGTCGTTTACAACCCTTTTTCATCACGGGGGCCCGTGCTGTTACAATGTATCCGGTATTAAGATGGAGATGTTGAAATTGAAACACACACCCAAGCATCTTATGTTATATGATAAATATAATTATACCCTCTATACCAATTAATAAGTGCAGCCTTTTGTTGTATCGCTTCTATCTTGTTGATATTAATTTAATTCTTGTTCGTATGTAGGATCCCACTCGAACATCCCTTGGGTCTCATTAGGTGTTATAATTCGTTGTCCTAAAGTTGATGGACAGTGGGCAGTCAGAGAGGTTGCGGCTCGGGAAGGCAATGATGTTGTTAGTTTTCCAGACTCCGTCGTCACCAAATTTCCTCAAGTCAATACTCAGCCTCAAGTCTGATGTTTGACCTCAAGTTTATCCACTTTTCTTTCCCAGGATTTGAGTTGAGGAATGAGTTAAGGGATTTGAAAATTTTGGTGACGGTGGAGCCTGGTGATATTATTTACATGTATATATAGATATGTGACCCCGAATTAACTTTGTCGTCGATGGTGGCACCTAGGTACATTGTACTTTGCTTTGGTGGTAGTCTGCGAAGTTTGGCAGTGTAAAAGTGGAATAGCTGGCCTCACATGCGGTTATATACGTGGTGAGGCGACTATAACTTCACACTTGTTTTGGAGTCGCGAAGGTTTATTTACTTCTCCGTCGACTACACTATACGAATCAAATTATTTTAAAGCGATTTATTGAAATGATGGAAATATCCTCTCGATATACTTTCCAGCCGGTCAATAATTTTTCGGACGAGAATCAGATCATAACATTTCTAATATATATAGTTACTGATGTTTCGTCTATATATAGAGAGTTATATAAGGAATAAGGCATCATTCTTTGAGTATTATGAGGTGATAATTTTGGTCGGGCGTGATCAAATCCAATAAAGCCCGAAGTTTGGTCGGGCGTGATCAAATCCAATAAAGCCCGAAGGGCTTTATGATAGATTTGATCACGCCAAAATTATCACCTCACAATATTCAAAGAATGATTCCTTATTACTTATATTTATATAATTTAATGCCATCGTATGATTAAATATATAAATATAAATAAGCAAACCCCGCTGGCGCCTCAATTTGGCGTCATTTGTATTATGGGTTATATAGTACAAAATCGATACGTAGTGTTATCACAGACAAAGACACTTGAAAATGTAAATATATAGGGAGAATATATTTTTATCGTCACCAAAACATACATGGATTATTAACGCTATATAAGTCTTGCTTTAAATATTGCACCAACTCTATATTTTCGAAAAACGTGTATGAGTCAGAATCAGAAGATTTAAATTCTTTGTTGTCACATTTAAATGCAAAGTGATCTATAAACAAATTAACGAAATTCCCATCTTGTTAATTTTCGATTTAGAACGCAGAGGAGACTAGGAGAGAAGCATGTGAATTAATCGCTAAAGCGTATGTATACATACAGATCATATACAGAGAATTATTTAAAATTAAAATTAATCAATATGATTTACAAAATGTATTCGAATTTTCCATTTGAAATCCAAAGATGATATAAGTCAAATTAGCCCCCCCCCCCCATATAATTTGCAAAATTTGAAAGTGAATCAGGTAGGTTTCTTTGCTACTATATAAATAGTTCCTGTTTGGGAGGGTAAGAGTTGAAATTGACACCCCTTGAAAACCATTGTCAACTGACGCGAAGCGGAAGATGACAATGGTTTTCAAGGGGTGTTAATTTCAACTCTTACCCTTCCAAACAGGCACTATTTATTTTATTATACTGAATGTCTTAATTTCAAAGAAAACTTTAGGAATGACGTGAATTCTATGGCGAACTGTCCGCGCATAATTTACGCGCATGTAACAATTCGTTGCGTTACCCGTTGCCAAGTGTGTTGCTATCGCTGGGGGTAATAGAACGGATTATCAACTGCGTCTTAACCAATCAGATTTCAGTATTTAACATGAAAGTAATATGTATATTAAATTAGTGCATTATTTTTCAGAAAAGTTGATAAAATATATGTTTTTCACCTGTTTATTTTATTTATTTGAAGTGTTTGACGTAAGAAGTCACGCTATTTTTGTTATTAAAATCAAAATCAGTAAAAATTGACATTTAAAAAAAAATCTTTTTTTGAAATTGGAAATATAGAGCGTCGCTATGAGCAAGAACAAATTTTTGTATCTCTGTTCAAGCAATCGCTATAAAAAAAAAACTACTTGAGAAAAGTCGTTAAAAAGGTTACGGTATGCTAAAAATGCGAAAATGGCGAGGAAAACTTAAGGTTAATTTGTTGATGTCATGTTTCAAAATTGTTGGCAAATTGAGTTATGGAAAAAAGTTAAATTGATGATGTTCATTATAGGGGGCCATTTTATGCCCATGTCATATATGGTCCTTTTAAACGAAAAAAAAAAGAAGTCTAGATTTCTAAGAGTTTTGGAAAATTGCCGAGGATTGGAGATCGTTACCTTGCACTTTAAGCTTAATATCGATTGACTTGTATGTAATTTTAAACTGGAAAACCCCATGTTTATAAATAAAATGCGCTATATTTAAGTGTGAGGTGTCAACGAATGTAATTTTTTGCGTGATGATGGCCGATTTGGACATTTATTAATATTTACATTTTCAGTGTCTTTATCTGTAATAACACTACGAATCGATTTTTAATTGTTCCTTTTTAATAATTTCAAATGACGTTTTGTTGATGCGCAAACGGAGTTTGCATGATTAAAAGAAATGAAAATCACATAAATAATTATGTTAATTATCTAATATTTAACCGTAAAAATTGCTGAAAATTATATAGATATAGTAAGGAACCATTCTTTGAATATTATGACGTAAAGGACGTACTAATATTTTACACAGATGCAATATTATATCAAGCCCGAGCTTTGTTCATGTGAGAAGATTGAAGGCGCACATCACTTCTTTTTCTCTTGTCAATATGCTACTGTTAGGGATGGATTTTTTAAATAAATTTCTTAGATTTGGCAAAATTCATATTCTTGACTCTCGTTCCTTACTTTGGGGAGACGACTCACTCAGTGTATGAAAATAAATACCTTTTTTTCAATTAATATTAATAGTAGATAACTACATTTATCTACGTACTGATGTAATTTATTACTGTATAAGTACAAACTGAGACGTATTTGCAATAATATCGTATTTGTTGTTTAACATGTAGGGAGAGGGTGAATTAAGTTTTTATAACTTGTGCCTAATCCCATTGCAATATATAATGCAATAAAATATGTTCAGATCAGACCACAACCACTTGTCAGATTATGTCGACTTGTCAGATCTTGATGTCGACTTGTCAGATAATTATGTTCACTTGTCAGTTCTTTAAGTCGACTTGTCACTTATTCACGTGGTTAAGAATTCAACACTTTAACCTTTCCACGCCCAATTTGTGCCATCCATTTGAAATAATATTTTCTGACAAGTCGACATAATCATCTTTTAAGTCGATTTAATTATTTGACAAGACGACATAACATCTGACAAGACAACATCATTATCTGACAAGTCGACGTACACTATGAATGATAATTTTCTTTAAACTAGTGGCCATATTATTTTTTCTGTTAGATAATTATGTTAACTTGTCAGATCTTTATGTCGAATTGTCAGATGATTATGTAAACTTGTCAGATATTTATGTCGACTTATATGGTATTATGATGACAAGTAAATGGCAGTTAGTGGCACTAACACGCCTTGACAACAAAATGTTGAGTCTCTATAGTCACTATGGTTATTTTCTGACAAGTCAGTATAAAGATCTGACAAGTCGACATTATCATATGAGAAGTTAACATAATTATCTGACAAGTGGTGGCAGATCTATGCCACCATAGGAGCGTGTTCAAATCTCACATAAAGCCATTCGGGCTTTATTGGATTTGACCACGCCCAGACCAAAATTATCATCTCATTATACTAAAAGAATGATTCCCTATTTCCTTAATAAAATCCATGTTGACGTTTTCCACCGAGCAGCATTTAGAACTGCATTGGGACTGAAAAAATTGAATAGAGAGCTTATTTTAACCAATAAAACTTTAAGAATATAAACCTATTGAAATGGCAATTAACGTGGCGCATATATATATATATATATATATATATATATATATATATATATATATATATATATATATATATATATATATATATATATATATATAATCAAAAAAGAAAAAGAAAATGAACAGTTCCAAAGTTTCTATTCACTAGCGCTTTCTGGATTTACATCCTTCTTCAGAAGAAGGATGTAAATCCAGAAAGCGCTAGTGAATAGAAACTTTGGAACTGTTCATTTTCTTTTTCTTTTTTGATTATTTATACTGTGTGATATCACCTTTCACTCATTTTGGATTATATATATATATATATATATATATATATATATATATATATATATATATATATATTTATATATATATATATATATATATATATATATATATATATATATATGATGTTTAGGTTTCATGCACTTAGCAGTTGTAGTTGGGGCTATATACCTTTAATTCTCGCAAATCAATACCTATGATGATTTATTTACAAGTTTTACAAATTGTTATTACAGTCCCACTACCGGTCTACATGACACTAGCAATGGCTTTTGACAACGTATTAAAAGTGTTGAGATATATCACGTGGCCTGTGGAGTTTGGCGCCAGATTAATCATAGAATTTCTGCTAGGCATTGTTCTTGGAGTGTAAGGCTGAAATCAAGAATTTATATTTATTGTGATGCTTATTGAATGAAATAACAAAATAGCAAAATGCAAATTCATTTTGATACCATAATTTACTCTCTTTTAGTGGATATGATATAAGATGGAACCGCTATAAAAAGTGCTGTTTAGCACGGCTCAGATTAAAAAAAAAATTATTGTGCCAAACTTTTGAAGGGAGAACTGTTTTTGAAATGGGATTGCTATAATTAAACGATTATTTTTTCAACAGATTTTTCAACATATTTTAAAAATAAATAAACAGTTTTTCTCAATTTAAACAATAATATAGGTTTCCAAAACGCATGATTTTACCTTTACGTGTGTTCATACGCAGTTTTCAGATTTGATGTCTGTTATGTCACAAATTTTCATTGCAAAAGCACAGGAAATATACATCATCAGTAAATTAAATATTTAAGGTTGAAAGTTCGATACTTCCAAAATTTTAGAAAATCATGTTTCGTTTTTCGTCAAATGGAAAATATTCAATTTCAAAATTGTATCTTATGACTAAACAAATAGGTATTGGCGCCATCCTATTCGCTCATTTTCTTTAATCTATTTTTCCTGTTCATAAGTATAATATAAATTATAAATACATACAATGTATTCATACATATAAATACATGTATAAATTATATATACATAATCATATAAATATGTAATAATGAAATCCAAATCATCACTCAGTTGATGAAAAAGGTGCAGATATACAATGTCATGTATATAAATCAAACAATAAAATGCTGTCTATTGTGTTTCATGCGGGTATGAATGTACATAGCACGAAAGAAAGTATAAAACACGCGTTAGCACAAATACTCACAATTAAAAAATGTCATATGAAAATTCGAATTCTTTATGTTAAACACAGGTGTTTTATTGGGATTCTTTTCTACATCGGATATACAGCTCTTTTATATCTCACAGCGCAAGCATTTATCTTTTGGGTAAGATCTGATTTGAATTTTTTAATGAATTAAAGCTATACACGCTATAATTTGCGTCAATTTTTAATAAAGGGGAAAATGTATGTGTTTGATTACTGATAAAAGTTACCTTTATGCTGTTAATTATAATGCTCAATTCGATCACGTAACAAATATATCAAATATTAAACAATAAGAATTATTTATTTTCCTGCCAGGAAAGTAATGCCTCCTCGTGAATATCAATCTATCACGTGATATCGACAGCTAAATTTAGTCTATCATACCAAAACTGGTGAAGGGTCAACATCTTCATAATTGTGATAGTTTCACAAAGGAAAGGATATTTTCAGTAAAGCATAAATTTGTCCGATATACGAGTACAAACAAAAGAAAAAAATACAAGCCTGTGAGTAGATATGAATACTTCCTTAAAAAAAATGACGTAGACCTGTGTTTTTCCCTTATGTGCTATTTATAGATCGTATAAGTGTTAATGCGAAGTAAGGGTATCGTGAATGACAAACGTATTTTACTCATTATACATGTATGTATTTCAAATTAACAACTGTTAAGCATATTAAAAATCAAGTTGGATATTTTAATTAGGCAAACAATAACGACCACCTAGTTCTCCGCGGACATGCGCAATGAGGTTGGTTTGCTCTTCCTTCATCAATATTCATGAAAAGGTATATTTTCCTGGCAGGAAAATGAACAATTAATAATCTATATCTTTGTAACGAGATGGAATTCATCATTGTAATTTACAGATTAAGGATAACTTTTATAAGTAGACAAACACATGCGTTTTCACTGCCATTCAAAATTGACGTAAATTATAGCGTGTATAGCTTTAATTTTTTTATTTTAATTTTATCATAGTCATGATCTTAAGATTCTAATGTGTTACATTCTCTAAAACTTCATTACCCGAAATTAAATCAACAGCGAACTCTTGCCAATTTTCACAGAAGTAAGAAAGAGAGAAATAAATTTCAACAGATATAATTTTATTTTGTAAACCGTTTATTATACATGCATGTTTGATTAACTCCTAGCTTTCTGATTCGCTGATATCCAACAATCTAGAAAAAAAATACAAAGTTATATTCACCTGCACGCGACCTAGAAAGTCAATATTATAATAACATTTGGGGTTTTTTTCAGGGTGCAGTAAGACTCGATTTAATTACGATTCACTGGATCAGAATTACCAAATTACTGAAGAGGCCATTGGTTCAGAACCATGTCAATGGAAGAACTCCAGGATTATTTGATACAGTAAGCATTTGGAATCCAGTTATTCCAGTTATATAGATAACATAGATTCCGTAAGCTGAATACAATTGAATGAAAAGGGATTAAAACAATAGAAAAAGGATTTGGGGTCCACTATAGGGATGGAAGGATACATGTACACATGTAATTTTGTAACAAGTTTAATTGTCACAAGATGCATGTACCTGTATCACTGCAAACCATTAAATTATTGACAAAATAATGATAATGATAATTGATAGCGAATTGAATATTATTTCACGCTGTATTGCTCACTTGTTTTTGTAAGGAGGTTGGCACAAAGACTACAAGCAATGCCAATCACCCCAAAACCATTTAGATATAAAGATGGAGACTTGAAATGTTCATTTAATATTTTATTTGTAACCCAAGCAGAACTGATAACTTTTCTGAAATGCATGTAATTGCTAAAAACTGACATTAAAAATGATTTTTTGAAATAATCGAACAAATATTCATGGTTTGTAGTATGTTTTTAAAATTATTATTTCAATACATTATGAAGTTGAACACATTCAGCAATAAAAGTAATGTTAAAGTCAAAAGTTTCAAAAATCACAAGCCGTTACCTGTAAAGCTGGTTTGGTCGTTTCATTACTTTATACTTTATTACCCAGAATAAACTGCAGTAGTTTTTATTTTATTTTGATTTTAAAATAATTCTGATCGGGATCAGATGCAAAGAACTATATATGATAGGAGTTAAATTTGGCCCCCATAATTCACCATTTTTAAGTGTTTCGGGTACAATAAAATGTTATGTTATATTTTAAAAGAGTTGATGTAAAGTATATTTTTTTACATTATTATTTGATTTATTTGCACTCACTGGCAGTATATGACGTCAGAAGTGACGCTATTTCTATAATTCAATCAAAATTAGTCAAAAATTGACATTTTACTTATCTTTTTACGAATGGGAAATATAGAGCGCATGCTTGAACAAGGAAATTTTTTTTGTCACTTATTAGTCTTGGCTAGATACATCTCTGATTAAAATATTTTGTTTGTTCAAGCATGCGCTCTATGTTCTTTAAAAGAAAAACTGCTTGAAAACAAACTGGGTTTTTTTGCTAAAAATGCAAAAATGGCGGGAGAAGGTTGTCTTTACGATGTCATATTTCAAAAGTGTGGACAGTTGAATCAAAATGAACATTATTTAAAAACATCACATATATATCTGTACAAAGAAAACAGAGAATTACAGTAAAATGATGATGTTAAACGTTCATTTTAGGGGGCCAATTTAGGCCAATATCATATAAAATGCTTTGATAAAGTGCAGTTGTTCTAAAATTTTATTTGTAAAATATCATTGTTTGATACGTACTTTTAAAGTTGTTTTGTTATCCTTTACATTTTATCCATATATTACCAAAATATAAGGCATTTGGCAAACAGAAAGTTTGCTGCAAATTTGTAACAAACATTTGCAACAAGTACAGAAATCGTATGCAAATTAGTTTCTTGCAAAGTGTTTGCGGCAAAGTTGCCACAAGTTCAAAAATCGTATGCAAATCAGTTTCTGGAAAACTGTTTGCAGCAAGCTTGCAGATAAACAGTACAATGAGCAACCTCAAAATATTACAACATAAGAAAATAAGTTATATTTGATTGACCAATCAGCGCGCGTAACTTTACATTGAAACAAAAGTAAAAGTAAAAACAAATATCCAGCGAATTAGATACTCACATCTAAGTAGACTGATTTTTGATCTTAGGTAAAAAAAAAATTAAATTTACCTTTTCAAAAAAAAGACAGGTCGGATGATTCAAAATATCTTTTAATGAAACATCATAATCGTGAGATTAAAGTTTATCTGAACACGTTATATAAGTACGGAAGCCCGTTGGTGCCACTTAGAAAAATATTTTCTTTGGCGGCCGCCAGATAATTATTTGGCGGCCGCCACTTATTATCTGGCGGCCACCACATAATTTTCTGGCGGCCGCCACATAATTATCTGGCGGCCGCCGCCTGATAAAACCTGGCTTCCTGATGCACGCGCATGTTTTAATGGGAGCTTTTTAGGGAGTTGTGTATACACTCTAATTTATTATTTTTATTAATTATTTCTGAAACTTGACATTAAAATATCAATTGCAGACGTTAAGGTTTTGAAAAACTGGTTGAGTTGAATGTATAGAAGACTTTGTTGTTAGAATCTAGAATGAATTCTATATTACTTTGTGCCTTGTATTTCATTGAAAAATATAAATTTTGGTGAGTAGAGGAACCTTGAGGTGGAATAACACATCATCACAAAATGATTGACCTTTGACCGAAACGACATTTCGTTTAATTAAAAGGATTTTATCGACAGAAATATGTAACTTACTCCATAGCTGAGTGGATAACGTGTCAGGCTTGTGGTCCGTACATCCCGAGTTCGAATCCCACAGGGGGGCTTTTGTCTTCACTTACTGAATTGAATTTTAATCCCAAACTGCAAATGTTTCGACTATATGACATATTTACAGTTTATTTATTATTATATCTTTTATAATCAAATAGTTAACTGTTAATTAGAGTGACTTTTTCCAGGTCTGTTATTCCACCTTAAATAGAGAAAGGTTTCCTAATCTTTTGCATCCATACAGACAGACCGATTTCAACCAAATTATTTGAAAAGGGTATATTTGTCACGGAGGTGACCGGCAATTCTTTTTAACTACACATATTTGAAAGTCGGCTTGAAACTATTTACAAGTTTATTCACATCACTAAAGAAAAGTCACATTACATATTATGTTTAATCCATGTGCACCTCTGAATCTCCAACTCTATTCCTTACTCTATTCTACACCCATCTCCGCTAATCCTTAAAGCTCATCATATATATACTATTAGGCTCCAATTGATGATTATCTTAAATCATTAGCTCCAATCTATTAATTAATAAGCTCCATTTCTACATTTATCTCTATAAAATTCTAATCATCTTGTCTGAACTCTAACTTGACCTTGGCTCCCAATTCTACTTACAATAGGTCCCATAGCTCCAATAATTAAAAGCCCATAAAACTTGACCACTCTAGACATTAATCCATTCTTAATTACCCAAACACAGCTTGATCTGTCTGTACAGCGTATTCTCAAATCTGTAACTCTATATAAATCACTATTAACTAATACACTAAAATTTACCCCTCATCATTCCTCCCCCTCATCTTTATATAACTGTCCTCAGTTTATGACTACAATAACTGTAAACTAAAACTACAAAAAAAACTACCACTAAGAATACACGATTAGAAATAATAAAAAAAAACTCCACTAAACTTCTTAAACATTAAGTATATACACCTCACACATTAACGGTAAAATTCTCTACCCACTACCTTAATTTTTGATCTCAGTACTACTAATAAATGATTCTATTAAAAGAAGTGCACAAAAGAATTAAACAACAAAACATCAATTATACAATAGTAAAATAATATCTTTAACTGTTCATAGTAAAATAATATCTTTAACTGTTCATAAGACTAGTAACAATTTTAACTGTCAATTCACGAAAATAAGTCGGAAATAATAATCCAATTAATCGAAGTACTTAAATGTCCAAATCACTAACAAATATTTTCTGCGGATACAAAACGATTTCTTAAATTGTCCATATGTTCTGGTACTTCATTTAAAATGTTTTCGGCTATGGCGGAAAAGTCAACTTCTTCAGGTACAAGTCCTTCACTGTAACTTATTTCTGTCTCTCTTTCTATCGATTGGTGCCCGTCCAGATAGGTATGTTGAAATTTCTTTAAAGTCAAAGTGATACACATTATTTCACGAGTGTCAATTTTACTAGTATGGGGGACATCTGATGAACTATCTGATGGTATTCCATTATCCTCTTGAATCATGACATCTTCTTCTTCGTCTTCTCGGTGCACAGTATCTTTATCCTCTCCTATATTCAGGATATATTCTTCTTCCTCCATATCGTTTTCATTCCCAGACTGCAGACGGTCCATTGTTTCTTCTAAAGACGTTAAGGATATTTCACTTACAGGTGAATATGGATTGTCAAAAAATTCTTCAAAGTCGTTGTCATTTTCGTCGGAAATGTCTGAATACAGATCATTGGTAACAGTAACAAATACTGGCTCTTCATAGGGACTGCAATGATCCGTTTTCAAATGTTGATTTAAGGCATATTTTCTTCCAAAAATTCTCCCACATGTTGTTACAGGGCATTGATGATGGAATCTTCCATGTCCATGAATTTCTCTGTTATGACGATAAAGATTTTTTCTATGTTTAAATTTCCGATCACAAAGTGAACAATATTCAGTAGAATGAGGATAATCCATGAGTATTCGAAGAAGGCAAATGTAAGTTTGAGTTTTCTGATGAAGTTCTTCAGTATATATAGTGTCGAATGTCAAATTCAAAATTAATGTGTTTTGGGAGCCACACACAATGAATCTTGGAGCCATCCAGATGGTTTTGGAGCACTGGTCACTTTAATGTACATTATACAAGTTACGGTTCCTGTCAAATTATCTGCATATCCATTCAACAAATTAAGAAATTTCACAGTTTTCTACTACATTTCTTCTTATTCAAATAACATTTCATTAGTTTCTTCTTTGACGGTATGCAGCACCTCGACCTTTATAATTTCTTTCAAATTCCTCTAATAAATCTCCTGGGACCAATGAAGAATCTACCCATGCACTTTCCTTTTCATCGTTCTTATACTTAACAAAATATTTTGCCTCTGCTCTTCCCTTTTTATTTCTAGACCACAATTTATCACAAACTTCCACAATCTCAGCATTTGATGCATTTACAGGATCCTCTTCAATTTCATCATTTGTTCTGTTTCCTTCTTCCTGATGACAGACTGCGTTTTCATCTAAAGAATTATCTTCATCGGCACATTGATCTTCACAATACTGTAAATTTGGCGGTAAATCTTCAGGATCAACAAATATTTTCATTCTGTTTGCATGTATAATTTGCTGTTTCTTTTTGTTATCGCAACTTTCCACTTTGAAATTCACAGGAGATGTTTTCTCTATAACACGATGCGGTCCATTCCAAGGATGTATCAATTTACTTGTAAGACCTGGCTTTGTTACTGGTAAATAAATCCACACTCGATCTCCTATGCTAAAATCTGGTTCTCTTGCATTTTTATCCTGATGTTGTTTTTGTTTTTGTTGCGCAAGTTCAATATTGTTCTTTACTAAGGTGAAAGCCTCATTTAGTCTCTGGATTATAACACTTTTGTAGTCATCAACATCAGTATATAGTCTTGTTGGTTCAGACAATGCCACATCAATCGGTAGTCGCGCATCACGTCCATAAACTAAATAAAATGGCGTCTCCTGAATAGTTTCTTGTAAACTTGTCCTATACGCAAATAACACATAAGGAATATAAACATCCCAATCACGCTGATGATCATTCACAAACATTGACAGCATAGTTGCTAAGGTTTCATTAAACTTCTCTACCAATCCATCGCACTGAGGATGGTAAGCAGTTGTAAATATCTTCTTTGTATTCACTATTTCACAAACTTCCTTCATCAAACTCGAAGTGAAGTTACGTCCTCTATCAGAAAGTAATGTGCGAGGAGCTGAGTGTCGACAAATTATCTCTTCTACGAACAATTTCGCTGTGGTTTTTGCATCTGCGTTTGAAATTGCGAACGCTTCCACCCATCTTGTTAAGTAGTCTGAAAACACAACGATGTAACGATTTCCTTTCAAACTTGGTGGTAATGGCCCTAAAACATCAACAGCCACTCGGTCAAATGGTCCATCCACAGGTATAGGTAACATTGGAGCTCTTTTTCTTCCCTTAGGTGTTTTTCGACTTGCACAGTTTACACAAGATTTACACCAAAAATCTATGTCTCTATACATTCCTTCCCAAAAGAATCTTTCTCTTATCTTGTAATACGTTTTATGAAATGCCAAGTGTCCTGCTGTATGGTCATCATGACACCAGGTTAAAACTTCATCTATCAATGTTCTTGGAATAACTAATCTCCTTCTAACCTCCTTGCGCTTTCCTTTAGCATCTGGAGCCCATATATGATAAAGCACGTCATCCACCATCTCATAAATGAAACGGAAGCCATAACTCTTTTAGCTCTCTCCTCATCTGTAGGAAGCTCATTGCATTTCAGGTAGTTCATTATATCACGTAACTTTGGATCCTTCATCTGCATTTCACTGATGTTCTTTGTTTGTAGTTTTTCTGGTAATTCCTCTAGAGTCATGATACTTTGTGTCTCTTTTCCCGATCTTGACAACCCATCTGCATTTCCATGCTTCTTTCCAGGTTTGTACTGAATCTCAACATCATATTCTTGTATAGCCAATGCCCATCTCGCTAATCGTCCACTTGGATTCTTTATCCCCATGAGCCAACGTAATGGATTATGATCTGTTATAACAGTAAATTTGTGCCCTAACAAATACTGTCTGAATATTCCAATTCCCCACACAACAGCTAAAGCTTCCTTTTCAATAACAGGATAGTTAAGTTCACTCTTCTTCAAACTTCTACTGGCATATGCAATTGGACGCTCTCCAACATCTGTGTCTTGTGACAAGACTACTCCCAAACCCTGATCACTTGCATCAGTACAGAGCTTAAATGGTTTTTCAAAATCAGGAAAACACAACACAGGAGCTTTGGTCATCAACTCTTTCAATTTCTGAAAAGCTTCTTCACATTTCTCATTCCAAGCAAATAAAGTCTCTTTATGTAACAGTTTATTTAACGGGTCTGCAATTTTCGCAAAATTGGGAATGAATTTTCGATAATATGACGCCAATCCAAGGAATGCTCTCAAAAACTTCACGGAAGTTGGTCTTGGAAATTTACGCACGGCCTCTACTTTCTTTGGATCTGCTTTTACTCCTCCAGATGTTACAATATGACCAAGAAATTCCACTTCAGTTTTGAAAAATGAACACTTTTTCTTTTTCAATTTCAAATTCGCTCCCCTTAATCTTGTAAACACTTCTTCAATTCTTTCTATATGCTCATCGAAGGTTTCCGAGAAAACAATAATATCATCAATATATGCCAACGCCATTTTCCACTGTATTCCTGATAGAACCAGATCCATCAGCCTCTGAAATGTACCAGGCCCATTGCACAATCCAAACGGAAGACAGTTAAATTTATATAACCCCTCCGAGGTTACAAATGCAGTTTTCTCTTTATCCTCTTCACGAACAGGTACATTCCAATAACCTGTTAATACATCCAAAACAGAAAAGTACTTTGCTTTCTGTAACACTTCCAACATTTCATATATTCTAGGCAAGGGGTATACATCCTTCCTAGTGACTGCTTTCAACTTTCTGTAATCTATACAAAATCTATAACTCCCATCAGCCTTTTTCACCAAAACCACTGGTGATCCCCATGGACTACTTGAGGGCCTTATAACTTCTTTTTCCAACATACTCTTAATCTGTTTTCTTACTTCTTCCTTCTGTGCAAATGGAATTTAATATGGGCGTTGTTTTGTGGGATGAGCATCTCCCGTGTCAATATGGTGACTAACTAAACTTGTTTCTCATTATCATCTTTGGCGAAAACATCTTGGTACTTTCTAAACATCCTTGTAAGTCTCTCATTCTGTTCCTTGGACATACCTTCTTTGTCTATATCTAAATCCTTTAAAAGATCAGGATCATTTCTTTCCTTTGATTCTAATATTTCATTCATTGGATAACTGTCACGAATTTCATCTACTTGACAAAAACTCCCGATGTTCACCTTCTTATGTAGAATTACAGGCTTAGTTGACGAATTTACGACGGAAATAGCCATTTGGTCACTGGCTTTTGTTAACACTCTTGCTGGCATTATATTATACTTTTCAATGAACTCAATCTTCGGCTCCACAATTCCCAATTTTCCATGAAATTCCGAACTAACTCTTGCAACACACATTACTTGAGATCTTGCAGGTATTTCTATCTTTTCCATCAAATGTACGGAACACCTTGTATCTTGACTGTCACTACAAAACTTCACATAATGTCCATTCCAGTTCACAGAACCATCCTTCATATCAAGAATTGCACCCACTTTCTTCATAACATCAGTTCCTATAATCACATCATAGCACAAATTCCTTGCAACAAACACATTATGTTTAAACAGTTCACCGTTCACTTCAATTTCACACTCCACTATTCCTTCAACATTAATTGCCTGTCCAGTTGCTGATACAATTCGTTTATCTGTTGACGTTAATTTAGTTCTGAGGTCAGGACCAATAAATCTTTCACTTATCAAAGAAACAACTGCTCCAGTATCCAACATTAAAATTGCATCAATTCCAAATATTTTCCCTTGAATTTGAATCCCCTGATAGTCACTTTTTACAAGTGAAGTTATTTTTCCAATGTTTTTGACATTTTCCTCAATTTTTACTTTTAATTTTGATTCTTCATTGTCTTTTTCTGATGAACTTTTATCAGAGGTATTTCTTCCTTTTCCACCATTGACCACCTTACCCTCTTCTAAGGGGGTCTGTTTTAGTTTAAACCAGTACGTTGAGGAGCTCTTGTGAATTTTCTTGTAGTGCTTGGTGCAAATTGACAATCTCTAGCAAGGTGATTGGGTCGTCCGCAAACATAACAACTCCGGGTCTGACGATTCCTTATCTGATTACTGTTTTGTGGCTTGAACATTTCGGGTATATGGTAAGCGTTTCATATTCGTGTTGTTTAGACCATCCAGTTTCTCTGCAATCTTGTCAAGCTTCCCTGTCATCTTCTCAAAGGAATCCATTAATATTTTCATCTCGCTCGCCACTACGTTGACTTTGGAAGGTTCTGGCTGACTGCTGGTGATTAATTGCTCATTACATTCTTCTCTTTTTGCTATCCTAAAAGCCTGTTCAAAACTCTGGGGGTCGGCCATCATAACATATCTTCTTAACTCGGGACGTAAGCCTTGTAAGAAATGCTCCATGACCAGCCTGTCATGCTCATCTAAAGAAACCCCTTCATGTGCACGTCTAGCTAACTTCAGAATAGAGCTTCCATAATCTTCAACATTTTCTCTAGGTAATTGTTTCCTTTGGAATAGCTCGGTGTAATACATTCTTTGTAACTCTTTAGGACAAAATCTCTCCTTCATACGATCAACCAACCTATCGAAATCTTCTTGAATATCTTGATCCAAATCTTCATAAAAATCAGCTGCACGGCCTCTCAAATATGCAGGTAGCAATTCAACTTTTCTGTCTGGTCCCCATCTATTAGCTCGACCTATCCTTTCAAATGTTTTAATCCAATTTTCAAAATCTTCGCCAACATCTCCATAGAATTTAGAAGGAGTTACATTTGATTTTGTTTCCGTTGCTTCTCTCATAGTTACCATCCTTGGAGACGGTGATGGTATTGGTGATAAACTTCTTTGTCTTCCTTTTCTTCCCATTTTTATGATAACAAATTAGGTCCAAAATGAATGTTAATTTTTTTCCATATCCTGATTCCTAATTAATCCCACAGAATCAGAATAAGGATCCCACTTCTGACACCAAAAATGTCACGGAGGTGACCGGCAATTCTTTTTAACTACACATATTTGAAAGTCGGCTTGAAACTATTTACAAGTTTATTCACATCACTAAAGAAAAGTCACATTACATATTATGTTTAATCCATGTGCACCTCTGAATCTCCAACTCTATTCCTTACTCTATTCTACACCCATCTCCGCTAATCCTTAAAGCTCATCATATATATACTATTAGGCTCCAATTGATGATTATCTTAAATCATTAGCTCCAATCTATTAATTAATAAGCTCCATTTCTACATTTATCTCTATAAAATTCTAATCATCTTGTCTGAACTCTAACTTGACCTTGGCTCCCAATTCTACTTACAATAGGTCCCATAGCTCCAATAATTAAATGCCCATAAAACTTGACCACTCTAGACATTAATCCATTCTTAATTACCCAAACACAGCTTGATCTGTCTGTACAGCGTATTCTCAAATCTGTAACTCTATATAAATCACTATTAACTAATACACTAAAATTTACCCCTCATCATATTCATGGCTATACACATCGAATCTTTTTAATTGTAAAGAGGATTAATTTCATGGAACCATTCGGCACGATATTGGACAGTAACATTGGGAATTTTGTTTCAAGGTGATATTCAAATTTGGTTAAAACGATAAACCAAAGAAATTATCGGTTTGAATGAGATCAGTTTAATAATAACTATTTGGTTAAGTATTGTGACAGGTTTTATCTTATGCATCAAATTGAAATAAAATTGAAATTCATTTATTCCAATGATAATTGTATGATAAACTTGTTACATGTGCATATTTTTCTTGAACACAGAGTACAATCCAGGTGAGCAATGTGGCCCGTAATTTTTTTAGCTCATTCTTTCTCTTTGATTACAGATGAATGAGGGAGAGGAGAAAATTGGATTGCATTTTTTTTCCTACGGATTCCTTTTAGGGGCCATGATTTGGATACTGTTGATGACGATTTTGATGTTTCAAACGACAACAGAGAGGAAGATCTTTGATGAAAATTAGTTAGAAAACTAAGATATATATATATAAATATATATATCAATTATGACAATGTCTCGTCACATTAGTAAAAAAAACCTGCACATTATTTTATAGACTTATGGTGGGAAAGTTCTGCCACCACTTGTTAGATAATAATAAAATTAACCAATTAAATGGGATTGCTTTCTTTGATGATTAATTTGGGATACGAAGGGGGCAACAATGCCTACAATGCCGAGAGAATACTTGGGGTTATGTTAATATTTTCTGCAATGATCGCTACCTTCAAAACCCACATCAAAAATCAAAGAAAGCATTTTATTGTTTATAATTACATCTTTCTTGTAACATTGTAAAAAGTAAATAAAGTAAACTAAATTACTGTTAGTGTACATCAGTACGTTAGCTAATAAAACAGCCACATCGTCTCCAATTGGAATTTGGGTCATGATTATTTCGTGCAGTCCGTGATTTTTGGGAGTTGATTTTAATCAACTCTCCTATGCAGTTACTCTGGCAAACCGAAAGTGAAACAGTGTTTGGACCTAAGCACAAATCGTCACCGCTGTCAAGACTTAAATCTTGAAAATAATAGATGAATTCGGTGTACTGTATGCTGTACCATTGTTTTTCAAGGAAACATATTTGTAAATACCTTGAAAATAGTTAGATTTTATATTGAACGAACAAATTTTTTGTAGTCGTATGTGTTCCTCTACGCCAGAGTTCAATATAATCTCGTTCAACCAGACGCTCGGCTGTCTCCGTAAATCTCCTGACGAGCAGAGAGCCCCTCTTGGCACTGGCGTCGATAGCAAATTGAAAGGCTGAACCCTCTATGATGCTATGTCCCTAATGGTTAGGTTTAACTTTGTAAAAAAAAGCCCCCCCCCCCCCGGTTCCGACGTCTATGCTTGGTAGTCGGAGATTAACGGAGACAGCCGAGCGTCTGGTTGAACGAGACTAGAGTTCAATCTTGCTTGGATCCAGACGTGTACAATTTTTAGTTCTAAACATTTCGAATACTAATACACATGTTGATGGAACTAATTCTATCTTAAAATATTACACAACATGATTCATATGGGGTTTTCTTGAAATTCTGTCGAAAAAGTTCGAGAATTCATTATATAAAAATGTGCGTAATTCAAATACAGATTAGAAACTACTTGCCATACAAATAATATATGGTTGATTTTAAAATTGATAATAATCGATAAAATCAACTCCCAACAGTACTTCAGTACTTTGATTCTTATAGGTCACGGTAGATTTCGACCAATCGATAAACGAGGTGTGTAGATTATATATATATATATATATATATATATATATATATATATATATATATATATATATATATATATATACTGACCCTGGAACGCACAACAAAAAATAAAAAGCGTATGAGATGCGTGCGACTTTCGTATCGTATAAGAAGCGTATCGTTCCGTGCGAGAAACGTATCGTATCGCATGAAAAACGTACCGTATCGTATGAGAAACGTATCATATCGTACAAAGCGTATAAGAACCGTATGAAAAGCGTGCGAGAAACTTAGAGCTTTTTGTGAGAACTTTTCTTCCCGGTACGTAACGAATGACAAAAATTCCGGTAGGAGGGGGAAATGGCCGGATTATTTTATTTCTGCATTTGGTTTGAAAAAATATCAAAATGATAAATTAATTTAACCACAAAATGTAAGTGTTTCTTTACAGAAATATATTTTAAAAATGTTTCTGGTCACACTTTAAAATCATCATCTTACTTGTAACAGGAAGACTATACGATATTCAGTATCACACAAAAGACCATACTTTCAATATGCTTGTTCGGCAACACTACCATGGGTCGGGTTCTCGTACTATGATGATCAATGCTGAATTGCTAAATCCTGATTGTGTGGACCCCAATGATTGCGGAACTTTCTGTTAGCAGCAAGTATCAAGAAAGCTGTTCATGATTCACTTGGTGTTCAAGTAGGAGGGCGTCCTTTTAACCGTAAATCTTAAAAAAGTTTTTAGTATTAAAGGGGCATGGTCACGATTTTGATCAAATGCAATTTTACTTTTTTTGTTATTTACAATGCTTTATGAAAATATTTCTGATGATCGAGTGAAATTTGAAAGTCAGTCGTAAAGCTATGAGCAAGATACATGGGTCCCAACTCTTTGTCATGTAAACAAGGCTCGTGTCCTGTTTTTGTTTACATAGTGCCAATATACAAGTAAAAAGTCTCTTTTAAGCTGATTTGTCTATCTTCTTATTCTTTTTAAGCATAAATGAACAATTACAAACGTTTAACACATTCATTTTAAGACTAAAAATGGAATTTTCACTAGAACATTCAAAATGTAAACAAAAGCTTTGTTTACATAACAAAGAATTGTAAGCTCTGCAACTCGCCAAAAAATCAACATATGATGCTCAAATTTTGTTTCCCTATTAAAAATGTCTAACTGAAGCATTGAAAACATTAAAATTGGAGAAATAATTTTTGACCAAAATCGTGGCCATGCCCCTTTAACAGGATAAGGGGAAATTTTGATCCATTTTTTTTTTAGAAATGTGTACATATAAAGATTATAAATCACTTAAGTTATCACCTTTAAACGTAGGTGGTCTGGTCACATATGAGATGGACAAAACTGAACTTCACATTTTATCAACACTAAGAGCATATATAATGTGTTTCTTTTTGGCTGAAACACGAATGTGTCAATACCAGTTACCATCCATTGGTAATTTTCATGTACATCCAGTTAGTAGATCAGTCGCTAGACATAACAACAGATGTTTTGGTGGATTTTGCATTCTGTGTAAACATGATATTTTCCCAAACATTAAAGTATTGAAAAACTCATGTCATGATTTTCATTGGATTCAAATTGAAAAACAACATTATGGTTAGAAAAGAAATGTGTACTATTGTGTGATCTTTGATCTACCAGCCACCTCTTCTTACACATTGGGGCTTTACCATGGTATTCTTGAACGCCTAGGAAAGAAATAAATAAAAATGTATAATACGTTAAGCGGGTGAAGTCTTTCTTTGTAGAAACTTATTTTTAATCCAAGAGTATCTAATTGCAATGATTTTATAGCAAATGATGACAACATGTATTTACCAATGTATGATCAATTTAGTATTACTAAGCAAATTAGGAATAGAGAATGTCAAGATAGTTAAATAGACAGCAGAGGCAAAGATTTGTTAGATTTATGTATCAGTCAAAAAATGAGAATATGGAATGGTAGAATTTTTGGTAACAGTTTTGGAAAATTGAGCTACTTCAAACCAAGTTGCTCAAATGTGGTGGAATATGTAGTAGTATCAGAAATTTTCTATGATCAAATTCTGTACTTTTGTGTTGACAACTTTGATCCTATGCTGTCAGTTTGTCACTGTTTATTGCAATGGAAATTTTCAGCAAAGTTTGTTACCCAGAATGATTTGGTTTGCAAAACTACTTAATATGCTGAACCTCGCTTTATTTGGTTTAAGGGTTCTGGCTGCACATCGAAGAAATGAAGGATGAATTAAATAACGATTGTTTCAGAATTCATTGCATTGTTGATTTTTTTTAGTACAAGACATATTTTTGGTAATAGTCGCTTAAAACTTTAAAACTGAAGTTGCTCTCTGACGCTTTGCCTACATAGTCATGTCAAGCATGAGAGAGAGAGAGAGAGAGAGAGAGAGAGAGAGAGAGAGAGAGAGAGAGATTTTGATTGCCACTCTTTACTGCGCAAAATGCTTTAATCTGATTCCAAACAAATAATCCCAGCAAGAATTTAAAAAACGTTAGTTAATGACACAAATATAAAATCAAAGTACCGAAGAACTGACGGGAGTTGATTTGATCGATGTTTATTTATTCTAAAATCAATGATAAGTTATTTTGCATGACAAGTACATGTAGTTTCTAATCTGTATTTGAATTACGCACATTTTTATAATACGAATTTTTGGACTAATGTTGATAAAACCCCATATGAATTTAAAGATATAATAAATTCAATCAAACTATGTATCAGTGATAGAAATATTTCTGGAAAATTTATGGATCCAAGCAATTGAACCCTCGTCTGTCGCCGTTAATCTCCGACAAGCAAGAGAAACTCTCTACTTGTCGGAGATTTACGGAGACAGCCGAGCGTAGAGTACGAGATTATATTGAACTCTGGCGTAAGAATACATACAACTGCAAAAAATATCTATAAATTGTTCGTACCATTTAAAATCTGACTATTTTCAAGGTACTTATAAATAAGTTTCCTTGAAAAACAATGGTTTAGCATACATTACTTCGAGTTTATCAATTATTCTCAAGAACTAAGTCTTGTCAGCCGCGATGATTTGTGCTTTGGTCCAAACACTGTTTCACTTTTGGTTTGCCAGAGTGACTGCATATGAGAGTTGATTAAAATCAACTCCCAAAAAACCATGAGGATTCTATTTCCTTTATATCAATTGACCCAGGTTATTTTACACATCGGAAATACATGTACAGCACTCAGCCCTGCACGCTGTAGCAATTATCTGGTAATTTTGTAAGAAAAATGTTGCTTATATAGCTATGCATTGCTTTTTAAAAAACAATGCATCTTTTATAATTTTAAATACATGATGCATGAGCATTTATTTCAATGAATAAATTATGTAGTTTTTAACCGTTGATTCGGAATGCAGAAAGATCTGGTTTAATTACGATTAATAGGAACAGAATAGGAACAGAATTTCCGAGTTAGTGAGGAGTCCAAGGATTAATGAAACAATATCAGGATTGATAAGAACAGTATTAAACATTTGCAATTCAGTTTATAAACACATTGTTTCTATAGCCTTAAAACAATGAAAGAGATTTGGTTCACTATTTAAAGGGGATAAATAAAAACACTCTGTAATTAGTTTAAGGGTCACCATCTATTGAGACAAAATCTAGTGTTTATAAAAACTATTGATAAATTAAAATTGATTTGTATTCTGAAAACAGAAGCAGCCTTATGAAAACTGTTCAAACTGTACTGAATGTTTTAGCTCACCAAAACAGAGGAAGGTTATAAATCTGCTCAAACATATTTACATCTGTGCACACTGGCCTATTCAACACACCTACATGTACATTGAAAAAGAGGCTAATGTATGGTTACACATCTCTCTTTAGTTGTAACGAATATGGTGGTAAATGGTGCATGTTTTGTGGATTTTGATTATATTACAGTAGCTTTTAGGTCCAATTGTTTTATGATCTCAAAAGATATCTAAACAATACTGATTGTTTTCCTTGTAATCGGAAGAATGTGACAATTGTTTCAGGACACTAACACTTATGATCAAATTGTCAAATTACACGCTGTAATTACGTTTCGACTTTGGTAATGGGATGCCCGAATTACGGTCAACACTTTGAAATGAAAACACCAGTGTGATTAAACAATTAATTAATGTCTACAGTATAATACAAATGTAGTTGATTAAAGTTAAAGACAACATTTAATGAATGGCAAAATAGAAAACTAAAGACTTGTCAAAATGAAAAAAAATGCAAAATTATCCACACTGAACTTATATTGAATTGATATTACAATAAATACTTAAAATTTCGAAACTTAATCTCAAAAGGTGAGAGAATAGAACAACAGTCTCTAAAATTCCATTTATCACACATATGTCCTTCTTGGGTCAATATAGAATCCAAGAATAGTTAAATGAAAAATAGAAGATATTGATGCATAAAAAAAACTTTTAATAGAACAAATTAGGACAATAATATAATGAGAGAAACTTTCTTTATAAGACTGTTATCTACATTACCCTGAACCAGGGCACGGTAAGAATAAAACTCAGTTTTTAAACATTATAAAAATAATCAAAAAATGCTATTGAATTCTAAATCTGAAAACAGCCCTAACTTTCTAACTAAATAAAATCATTCATTATCCCAATAGAGAGACCTATTCAAAACTTTAAAACCAGGAGGCTCATTGCTAATAATAGAGAGGAGAGGGAAACTTACTTCGAGGCATTCAATTCTTAACAAAGTGAAGAAAAACCTATCGCTATTTACCTGCACTCTTGTGTCAATTATTTTCTTGTAAGAATATATTGTGTAGATATGTGCATGTTTGCCTAGACTTTTGAATTGATATCATTCCGTGAGCTAAGCATTTTTATTTACTTGTTTTGTTAATTACTTGTATTTTTACAGGGGACCAAAGGAAAATATTATTTGGGTGTTTTTTTTTTCATTTAAGAACATTCGAGCGTCAGGATCAATAAATTTACCACGTACATTTGCTAGAAATACTCGAGCGCCCTCTAGCGTTGTCAGTGAATGACTCTTGGTTTTGCGTCGGCGATCGTTCATTTTGCATCGGAGTCCGGTTAATTTTGCAAACGAGTATGTTGATTTCGTTTAGTGTTGGTCCGTTCGTATTTTAATTTGTTAGTATTTTAGTTTTTGACAACTTGTTGTTTGGTTTGCATTAACGATGATAACGTTACTCAAATCGTAAAGACTGCTGCTATGAACACATTAAATCTCGATATTGTTTTGCCCGCATATATAAATAAGGGAGAAAAAGGCGTTTTTTATGCGTATACAGTGACCTAGAGTACTACTGGGAAATTTACTTTAAAGCTGAACACAACTTGTAAATAGGCAGTTCCACCATATTTCTCTTTCACTACCGTTATCCATACACTCCTATATTAAAGCGTTTCACCTGTGTGGACGTACATCTTGCCACGCCGTGTTACTCGGTCGCGATGAAATTATCAAGTTTTACGCACTTTTTTAAACCAAAAGAATACTAATATTAAATAAACTGGTCAAAATATAATTAACACACATAATGTGCACATAAAATAAAAATCAAATGCATAAAATCCAAAGACCACGAGTTTCAGGTGTGCAACCGGGTGTAACGAAATCGAAGGGTTTATATACCAGGTACCTGTGTCACGATGCCTATTTACGAGCGGTGTTCAACTTAAATGTAAGTAAATTTAGAAAAAAATCTACTTTCGTTTTAGAAAAAGGTAATATTTTTCAAAGACATTGACAAATTAACAACAAATATACATCTTTAAAAAAAAATATTTTTGTGATCAACAATACGTACAAAACAGCATAATAAAACAAAGTGTAAAGTAGTGATTTGAGAGGGAAGAGCGGCCATCTTGTACACTTGAGGATGAGAATGTAAACATTTTTTGATCTGGCTTGTTTCTGCCCGAAACTGGTCAAAAATGTTGTCAAAAGATATAAAAGCAACTAGACTCTTGTTGCAAAAGCAACAAAAAGGTCTTCCGTTTTGATATACATGAATAAATTTAACCGTAGACATTGCTTCTAGAAAATAGTTGATATGATAATTATTGTGAATGGTATATCCAAACGTTACTTCCATGTAAAACAACGAGATTGAAAACGAATCAATTGTTGAAGTACTCTCTGTGACGACCGGAAGTAAAGCCGAACTAAACAAAACAGGTTAAACATTTGTACAATCATAAGTTCATCTTTCCTCAAAGTTTGGTTGTTAACGTTTCTGCCAAGTCTGAAATATCTTTGAAACAACAGTTTTTGTCTGGAGACGGGAAACGGACGAACGGAAGTGATGAATAAAAAAAGCTAGTATTTTTCGTACATTTGCTTAGTGTACATAACTGTTTATCAGGCTAGATGAAACACCCAAGAAATCAGTTAAACTTGTTAAAAACATGATTTATTTGAATCCTACCGGTGAAAACCGGAAGTGACAGTTGACAAAATAAAACCCGCTAAACATATCATCAATCAAATGTCTATCATTAATGAAAGCTTTGTGTCTCAATCACTTACAGTGACAAAAATCTTGCGGGCAGAAAATTTGTTAAAAGGAAAGCTACATAGAGATATTTGAGATATCTCACCGGAAGTAACAGTTATTTGAAAATTTAACATTATAAAGATGACACATCTAAGATAGTATACTGATATATTCATTCGATGTAAAAGAAAGAAATAAAGAAAAAACAATTTTGTAGTGCTTCCGGTGACGACCGGAAGTTACGCCGAACAAAATAAAATAGTTTGAAAACATGTACTTATATAGGTCTATCACCCTACAAAGTTTGATTGTTCAAGTCGACACCGGTTATGAGATCTCGTCCAAATAAGGTTTTTTGTCTCGGGACAGGAAACGGACAAACGGAAGTGCTCAATGTAAATTGTATTAAATATTTCTTGTATACTTGCCTTTTGTACATTACTGTTCATCGAGCTCACTACAAATATCAAAGGAAAACAGTTAAACTGATAAAGAGTTCGATTTGTTTAAACTCTTCTTGTGTGGACCGGAAGTGACGGAAGACAAAATGAAACCGGTTAAACATATCCTCAAAAGATGTCTATCATCCATGAACGTTTTGTGCTTTGATCACTTATAGTTTCTGAGAACTTATTTGTACAAAATGTGTCTAAAAAAAGCTACCTGAGATATTTGAGATATCTCACCTAAAGTAGAATTTTTTTGTTGATATAACATTACATTGATAACCTATGTATAGATTTATACTTATATATCTATTCTATGGCAAAAGAATTTAATGCGTAAAAGTAGTTATTTTTGAAGTGCTTCCAGTGACGACCGGAAGTTACGCCGAACAAAACAGAATAGTGTAAACACATGTACATACATAGGTCTATCATCCCACAAAGTTTTATTGTTCAAGTCGTCACCGTTTTTGAGATCTCATCAAAATAAGGTTTTTTGTCTCGGGACAGGAAACGGACAAACGGAAGTGCTTAATGTAAATTTTGTTAAATATTTTTTGTATACTTGCCCTTTGTTTTTTATTGTTCATCGAGCACACTACAGATATCAAAGACAAAAAGATAAACTGATAAACATTTCGATTTGTTTAAACTCTTCCTGTGTTGACCGGAAGTGGCGGAAGACAAAATGAAACACATCCTCAATCAAATGTCTATCATCCATGAAAGTCTTGTGCTTTGATCACTTATAGTCTCTGATATCTCGTTTGTACAAAAAATGTTTCAAAAAAGCTACCTGAGATATTTGAGATATCTCACCGGAAGTAGAATTTTGTTGTTGATATAACATCGCAAAGATTACTTTTGTGTAGATTTATGCTTAAATATTTATTCTATTGAAAAGGAATTTAATGCGTAAAAGTTGTTAATTTTGAAATACTTCCGGTGACGACCGGAAGTTACGACGAACAAAACAAAATAGTTTAAACACATCTACAACTATAGGTCTATCATCCATCAAAGTTTGGAGGTTTAAATCTTTATCGTTATTGAGATCTCGAATGTACAAGCTTTTTCAACGCGGGACAGGAAACGGACGACCGGAAACGAATTTTGAAAAAATGAAAAAAACGCCTGGAGATATTATCATTTTCTATCAGTTCAAGAAAATCTATCCAGCCATCTCTGAGAAATCTTGTGGACAAAAAAAAGGAAAAAAAAAATAATAAGAAGAAACATTACAATCACTATAAGGTCTTCCGTTGGAAACCTTAATTAATATGAAGTCCTATATGTCATTTTTGGATAATTATGCATACAGAGCAGGTATATGCCTTTTTTATCACTTGGAACAGCTGTTCAAGTGCGCTTATTTTGAAAATTTAAAAATCTTCAAAATAAGTCTGTAGCTGCGCAGTTCTTCAGCCCTTTTAAGTGATTAAAAAGTTATTGTCCTGTTATTGTATGTGTAATACGAAACCTGTAGAATCTCATATTTATTGCTTTTATACCTTTTTGCAACAGTTTTGGTCAGTTTCTGATAGAAAGAAGCCAGTTCAAGAAATGTTTACATTCCTATCCTCAAAATAAATGTACAAGATAGCTGCACATTCCCCTTTTTACTGAATAATATTTACATTTTCCAGTGTCATTCTCTGTGAAAACACTATATACGGGTCGGTTTATGAAATGTATAGCCAAAAAAATTTCATCAATGACTTTTAATGTTTAATAATACAATTGCTGAAAATAATAAAGACTTAGTCATGAAGAGCCATTCTTTAAATATTATAATGTGGTAAAATACGGTCGAGCGGGATCAACTCTTTCATAAAGTCCTTCGGACTTTCTTGGATTTAATCACATCCGAAAAGGCCTTATGATAGATTTGATCACGCCCAACCGTATTTGATCCCTCATATTCTAAATGAATGATTCCTTATTCCTTAATTTCATACAATTTACACTATATCGTAAACAGATGATGAAATGGGGACGAAAACGTAAAATGAAAGGAAACTAATCTGCATACAATGTGAACTTCGTTTTGAGCTGATCTGAGCATCTTAAAAGCACAAAAGAAAACAAACATCCGATAAAACTTTGAGCATATTGTCACAATGGCATCGTTTTGTTCATCAAACGATAAATGTAACTTCCAGTGGGTTACTGTGGCCAGTGTTGATTTAATAAAACTTCCACTTAGAGACATTTTGGCCAGTCATATTAAACCTGCGGATCTTTTTAAAAAAATTCAGTCATGTTCAACTTTGAAACTTCTGCCTGACCAACGAAAGTTCTGCGTTATTCAACCACCTGGTCTTCCTGATTACAACACATTTGATTTTACTTTGCTCTATACGCTCATTCGGAATTTGTGTTGTTTACCGAAACCAGCTCAAGGATGGGGAAAAGAGCCAAAGGTCACGGATACAGAAATAAGTGATGACATAGAGCGTCTAAGATTGTTCAGAAACAACTATTACGCTCACGCAAATTCTGCGTCCATATCTGACGATGTATTTCAAGATGTGTGGAGAAATTTAAGGTTGGCTATCGAGCGATTTAATTCAAAAATAAGACCCAGTGTAGATTATAAAGACGAATTGATAATGATACAACACTCAAAATTTACAAATGAACATTTTAAGACCTGCAGGATCCTTTTAGATGTCTTTGCGAGTATACAAAAACAGACGGACAGTAAAGGTAAGTACTTCATAAAACACATTTTGTTGTTAATCATTTAAATGAATTATACATCTTTTACCATTATATGACAAAAAAGTAATGTTTATCTCAATTAATGGAGCATGCAATTTCAATGGCTTTTTTCAGATCAACCAGACATTTCAATAAGTGGTGAAAATGAAAAAAACTATGGAGACACAGCTCTATTTGAAGCAAATGTGGAAAAGGTTAAATCCCCAAGTTGGTCTATTACATGGCAGAAACACAGAGGGAACGTCATAGAACGTATTGATACAAGTACGGAGAAGTACAGGGGTAGTACAAAGAGAAGACTTGTCATAAAATCCGTATGTAAGGAGGATGAAGGAGAATACCAGGCTGTGCTCTCATTTGAGTCGAATGGACCCGATTATAAATCTAAAAATACTATTCGCCTCTATGTATTTGGAGGTAAACATCAAGTAGAAACATTTTTGAAGAACACGTACATTTCACTAGGGTCAATTAATAACGAACTTTTATTCTCGCCGAGATCTTCTTCGGGATTTACTAAATGCATAAAGAGTTTTCTCACATTACATCACACCACACAACACCAAGGGGCGGTTAAAAAAATGTTGTTATACTCGTAAAACAAAGATAGAAATTAAATTCATTCCTATCATTTTATGCTTGAATTTGACACTACCATGTTCAGAAAATAAAATAAGCGTATTGTGACGTAGGCAAAGTATGTATTAGAGATAAAAATGGATTTGTTCAGCCGATTAAATAAGACGTCAGAACCAGAATTACATTTTATCTAAATTAATCGAGTTTTGTGTGTTTTATTTTTATTTTTGAAAACTTCGACCTACATGTATTTCTTTACAGAAGTCCCTAGTGTTAAGATAATAGTTGATTCATCAGTTTGTTTCGGATCTACAACAACCATCAAGTCAGAAGTTTTATCAACACCGAAACCTCAGAAAATTGAATGGCAGAAAAGCAAAGATGGAACTAAATTTCTTTCCACTGAAAAACCTATTTTGTTTAACAGTACTGACATTTTTACAAGTCCTTCTTACGTGATACCCAAAACAACCTTTACTGACAAGCTGTATTATCGTCTTCTTGTTTGGAATGAAATTGGAGAGAGTGTCAGTAACACTGTGTACCTAAACGTCACAGGAAGTATGGCTTTAATATAACAAATTAAGACAAGTACCAAATTGTTTGATATTTTTATTTCACTGTTTATTATCACAACATGTCATTCTATAGCAGGTCAATATTAAGGAATAACATGCAAAGGAAAACATATGTAAATTAATCATTTTATTTATGTAGGTCCTCCAAATATCATGACAAATCTCGAAACAAACATCGAAAACAGATCAGTAAAATTGATTGGCCGCATGTATTTCTATGATGATTCGCCTGACATTCTGGAAACGTTAACGTTTTGGACAAAAAATGAAAAGAAGATAGTCCCGGAAAAAGGTGGCGGGAAACTACTATCCGAAATTATCAACGACACTCCATCACTTACTATCAGAAACGTAAGCCCCGACGATGCTGGTGAATACCGACTTACTGCAACAAATAATGTTGGATCAAGCACAAGTGATGTCATTGTGCTAGGTAATTTAGTGGTTTATAATGTTAACGTTATAGTGTTATATATATATATATATATATATATATATATATATATATATATATATATATATATATATATATATATATATATATATATAATCTGGCTTATTTGAAAACACTACAAATCGGTTATGTAATGTGTTGTCCAATATATATAATTAATAGCTCTCTCTCTCTCTCTCTCTCTCTCTCTCTCTCTCTATATATATATAGTTAAATCCCAAAAAATATCGCAGTGTCCGGTTTTTATTAAGAGAATTTGAAAAATGAAAGACAACACAGAGTAAAACGTTGTATTGTAGACGTCACCAAGTAACGTAATTGTTATTTTAAAAACGTCTGAAGATTGAATGAAAGCGCTAACGTTTTACTCTGTGTTGTCTTTCATTTTTTAAATTTTCTTTATATATATATATATATATATATATATATATATATATATATATATATATATATATATATATATATATATATATATTACATTCTTAAAAGTTTTTTCCCCCATTCGTACAATTGAGATACATTTATATATATTTTAAGAAATTAACTCCTATTGGGAAATAGCTTTTAAGAAACCAATTTTCCTGTAGAAATTTTAGAATTTCGAATAGGAATAAAATATCTTTTATATCTACAATTATAGAAATTTAACTCCGATAGAATTTGAACAAATTATCGAATTCCAAAATCCGATAGGAAATTTTAATTTTCGTATAGGAAAATAACGTCTGAGTTTAATTCCTGTATGATTTTTTACTACTGTATATAAAGGAAATTAAATTCCTTTGGGATTTTCCAATAATCCTTCACGATTTGAAAATTTCAAACAAGGGTTTTTTCCCTATAAAATCATGGTTTTCCATTGGCTAATCAACATTTAAATTTGACTGGTTTTTTTTAAGGCAACTTCATTTATTTTCTCCAAAATAGTTCCGGAGCGATTTTGCAATTTCCTGCTACATACTGGTATCTGGGAGGCATTCTAACTGTGGTGAGGGCCTTTCTCGAGACACAGTTAGATTATTCAAACTAAGGAAAGTGTAGTGAAATTAATAGCATTATTGTAGGCTTATAGCGTTGTTATGTAAAAGTCAATAATACGGTGTGTTGATGTACCTATTTCGTAAATGTCCGATATGCGATGTCAACCCATGCACACGCGGGTCAAAGTCTAGTAATAAGTAAGTTTAGACTAAGTTAGTACTGCGTCTATCTTTAGACTTGTTAATCTGCCCATATTACATTGTAAAATTGGCGCTTTGGTATTAATGACAGCGAACCAGTCTTAATGAATGTATCACACCGGTAAATGTTTTTACTATATAACACTACAGAAGGAAAAAATCTTAATAATCAGTTTGTATTTCTCTTGATAAAATATTCGGAGGAAATGTTGTTTGTACAGTCCCTGAAACGGTCTACTTTCCCACTTGAACGGTGAGCGCACTCTGAGCGTACGGTGAGCGCACTTTATTGTTTAAAAAACATTCACATCAATTATATGATTGATGTAAATGTTCTTTTAAACAATAACAAAATAAAAAAAATAATCATGCTATAATAAAATGAGTTTAACGGTAATCGGCTGATTTGTCAAGTTCGGCGAAATACGTAAACACGATACAAGAAGTTATAATTACTTTATAAATTATTTCAAAAGCATTGCAATGCATCGATAGATTGTTCGATTCATTGTTAATCTATAAATTAACGCGCATACAAAGTAAGATTATATTTCTTTAATTGATCTGTTCAGATTATTGCCGAGCATGGATCGTTTGTGGTTGGACATCGAAGAAATTATACTAATCATGAAAAGTACACAAATACAACACCCGTTTCTTATTTATAATTTTGTGTATTCATAATTTATTGCTGTATGAAGTGATAAAAACAACAAAAATGTAGACCTACTTAAGAATGTGTACTTTAAATTTTACGGATTAAATTCTTATCAAAATTATGTTTTTTGAGTAATATAGGTTTCCTTAAACCTTTACGCACGGGATCTTTTATAATTTTGCAGTGAATCACAAAGACCGATCCTTTCATTTTGGAGTTCCGAATAAAAATGAAAGAAAACGGACTGAACGATTAGTGAACGCTGAACGAACAGGGAACGTTTTGCGAACGCAAAGTGGGCGCACGGTGAGCGGTTTGTGAACGGTGAGCGCGAACGGAGCGGAGAGCGCAAGTGAACGCACGGTAAGCGAACTGTAAGCGTATGGTGAGCGCACTGTGGGCATACGGTGAACACACGAAAAAATTGGAAAGTAGAGCGTTTCAGGGACTGTAACCTTTCTCATCAGATAACACCAAAAAAGGAACATAAACCGAATTTTTACAAAATATCTACATCTAAAAACAGGTCTACCCCAAAGACCACGTGTTTTCCATTTGTATGTAAACAGACTGCACACTCCCCAGGTAGCTGCTGCATATGCTCTGAAAGATGTAGTCCCTGTGGAAAATGAACTAACATCTAACCAAAAAAATGACCTATTCTTCTCGGTTGTACAATTTTTTTTGAACTTGAGTAGAGAAAAATGTAAAAACTTCGGTGTGATACCTCGAACTCTGGCGTAGGTACATTGTATACATACGACTACAAAATTATCTAAAACTATCTAAATTGTTCGTACCATTTAAATTCTGACTTTTTTCAAAGTATTTATTAATAAGTTTCCTTGCAAAGCAATGCTTCTGGATACATCGAATTTCTCAATTATTTTCAAGTACTTAGTGTAGTTATGTCACTGGTGATGATTTGTGCGTAGTCCAAAAACTGTTTATTTTCCATTTTGCCAGAGTCATGCATAGGAGAGTTGATTAAAATCAACTACCGAAAATGTTTGATTTATTGCGCATGCATTCTGTTGTTTTGATCAACAATTAAGATGTTGAATAACCGGCCGCAAGACGGAGATGATCGAATTTTTTTTTTATTTAGATTCAGGCGTGAGGTGAGGCTGATATAATAGTTTAAAATAAATCAATCATAGTGATGATTTGTACCTTGTGTATTATTTGGTTGGAGGTATAATTATTTACTATGAGAATAATATATACCGTCAGCTACCTGAGGTCTCTGTGCCTCTCTGACAAGTTTGTGTTAAATATCATTCATGTCTTCATTTTGCTGAAGCTTTCGGTAAAACTGCCAAGGAAACAAAAGTTGGTTGAGCCTCTACTATTGGGAATTTCGTGAAATGTAGTTAAAAAAATTAAAACTATACTTGTTTGGGAGTGTATATATATGTAATTATCAATTAAACGAAAATGTTTCAACCGCCTAGCAATGCGAGTATTCTATATAACCAATGTAGTATAGGACACCTTCACATAGTGACGTACTTCTTATCAAAACGATAAAAAGTATAATTTATCTCTTTCCCAATAGAGTTACACAATGGGTTTTAGCGTTAACTGCGAATCTGCAAGTTATAAGTTCGAATCTTGCCGGGACTTTATGATTTTTTATCTTTTCAAAAAAAAAATTGTAAACATATTTTTGGTCTTATATTGTAAAATTTAAAAAAATATAATAAGTTGAAAGTATTTTAATTATAATGTAAATCGAACACTAGTGTCATTCATACATACAAAGAACATCATTTAAATTATGTTTAAATCCCTGCCGCACTACACCCAGCATACAAAATAAGCGAAAGTAAATACAGTAAAAATAGCGAGTTGCCATGTTTACCAGATTCTCACAATTAAAGCTGACATGAATTCATAAATACGCATTATTTCCCTTATTATCTCCGACTACCGCCATATTAGTTGTCGATTTCTATTGTTCTGCTCATCGCTACACACCCCTATATAAGGCCGAGAGCACTATTCATGCTTCACCGCATTCAGGTATTTCATACACCCGAACACGTTACCTTGGACGAAAAGACGTGTAGAAACGCGTTTTGAACAAACATAATATAACCACTGCACTGACAAGGAATATATCCAATGAACGTTGAAACAAGACAGACTGAAATCCAGGCACATAAACTTAAAAAATCCTCGATAACTGTAGACCATTTTCCTGTGTATGTTATAACATTGCACATGCGCAACCACACACTGTGGCAGATCGAGCAATGTCAATGAGTCGCTTTTACGTTGTTACTTTCTTTGATTTACTATCATTTAGCTACTGAGTTGGATATAGTGCCGCCGGGGTTTTCAAAAAGATGCAGACGTTGTGCACTCTGTATCAACGACACACGTGTTCGATGTGCATGTGAAAGTAAGGCGGCACTATCCGTGCAAAATAATACGGATACGAGTACCTTGAAAATTCTTTCAAAGAATAAATATATTTTGTATTTTATTGATTGTTGTTTCTTTTTTTCTATATTACAAACATTTTAGTGCAACGTGTAGTTTATGCATTTAGAAGTCCGTGAAACCTGAATGGCTCGGTCGGAAAGCAACCGACTGTAACTTTCTCGACCGGTATATATACCCCAGTGGCAGTAGAGGAGCGATTGAAACTAATATGGCGACCAAATGCTTTTATAAATTCATGTCAGCTTTAATATAGGTGACAAATTCTGTCCTCCCTTACGCATTTTGTCGCATATCTAAAGCAGTAAATGCAAACTGATGGGCAATTTTTTTTATAATGACAGGTGTAACACTCCGTTTTGGTTAAATTAGTTGTAAATTTAAATGATGATTGACCGATCGGGAGAAGAAGAGGCAAAAGAAATTTAACAAAGAGTTTAAATCAAAACTTCCACTTAATGTATGTGACAGTTTTAAATAACTTCAATATGGCGGCGATGTGTAATTTTTGTATTGCTTGGTAGTGGGTCGATATTTGTATATAACGTCAATTGCCTGTGATTTTGATGGTAAAACACATAGATTTAGAATTGTATTTTACAATTTAAGGTATACGTTTACTCAGAAAGAAAAAAATCCACTGTTGATAATGAAAAACCATCTATTCTGTGTTAAAGACCTATCATGGTAGTGCTATTTTTCAATTTCAAAAAAGTCGGTCAATGACATACTTTTTGAGTTAATGGCCATTTAATATTTTTTGAAAATGAAAAAAAATCCCTAATAATTTTACACTATTATTGAGATTTTCTTAATTGTGAAAATAATAAAAATTGTTCAACTCTTTCAAAAATGAAATACAGTTTATGAATGGCAGTGACATTAAACAAAACACAAAGCATTAAGTTTTCATTCACAATTTTCATTAATATTCCAGTCCGAATTTCCTCTATCATTTTCAAACCCCTACCCATTTTTTTAATTCAATTTAACAAAAAACTGAATGGTGATAATACTTAAACATTTTTAGCATTAGATTAAGTATATTGACCTTTCTCTGCAGGCATAAAAATCATATGAGGTCAATGATCAACATTTTGAAATATGGTGTCTTTTATCGTTTTTAAGCCTTTTTCAATATCTTTGTAGCGTGTGATATTCGATTATCTAAATGAAATAGTGGGATAAAACCAACAAAAAATATGCAATATTATGTTGACTAACAAGTATTTGGTTTCGTGGCATTTTATTTTTCTATCTTCTTTGTCACCCCCCCCCCCCCGAATTTGCCATTTTCAAGACATTTCAAATTTTTCATACATACCTAAATTTCATACCTTTTAAAATAACATCAGCTTTGTGCTTGTTTGAGAAGTTGTGGAAGTTCCTTAAGCAATTTGTTTAATGTAATCTTATCTTAATTATCCTTGTGATCTCTTATGGCATAAAGTTCCTTATATTTGTACTTTGTTAACTTAGTTTTGTAATGAACATTTCTTACAAGGTATCCCTAGTGTATATTTGGAAAAAATTGAGGATAAGGAAAATGAAGGCCAGATGATTACTGTGAAGATCAAATCATTTCCTGCACCTTTTAATGTTCAGTGGAGTGTAAAGAGTAAAAATGACGAGAACTTCAGACCGATAGATATAAATACTAAAGAATACGAAGGGACAACGGTATCCTTCCCCCATCCTTTGTTAGTTGTGAGACAGAAAGATCAACTCGAGAAAAACTGTTTTAAAATAGAAGTTACAAACTTCATTGGAAAAACTGAACAGGAGATTTCTGGTAAGAAGGTCAAACGTATGTTTACATGAAATTTTAAAAGTTTGTTTGACAATATATCAATGATCCCAATCCATTGCAATATAAGATGACTATTAAATGTCCGGAAATCATTTGTTTAATATCCTAGAAATAAGAGATTTTTAAGAGAGGTATTTATAATGAATTTATAGCAATATTCAACAAATCTTTGGCTCGAGGTTCAAGCGAACCACAATTTGTCATTGATGAAGGTAGTTGGTTCGGACTGCCTTTGTACAAAACAAAAGTGTTGCATAAATCAAACTTTTACATGCATTTCCATTTTATCACAGTTGAACAAAAAGTTGTAAAAGCACTGGAATCATAATAATTTAAAAATATATTAATAAAAGTTAGACGAGCTTACTTTTGATCTCAGTCTCACTTTTACAAAAGGAATATCTAGTGGAAAAGTGGGACTGATATCAAAAGTGAGCTCGTCTAACTTTTATGGCCCCGGGGCCAGAAAACATTTTTTAGATGATAAGACAAGTATATTTTTAGGCTAAGGATCAGAGACATTTAAGCATTAAGCAATTCAGTCACTAAGTTTAATCGGAATTTTTTTTACTGTAGTTTAAAATATCTGAAACAACTATAAACATAACTACTATATAATCGCTAATAACAGTATGGGTAATGTGTTGATGTTTAATTTTGTTTATAGGTGAAAACAATCAAGTAGTACCCAGAAGTGCAGGTAAGGGGAAAAGGTGCAGTTCTGATTTGTTCAAATCATGACTCCAGGGATAAGGAAGGGGTTCCTTACAGGGCTTAAAAGTTTATAAAAGAAATAGGTAGAAAACAGCGGTTCTGGTAAAAGGGAGGGTGCTATTTATTTTTTAAAATTTTATGAAAAGTATGTGTCGCTACTACTGGGAATCAAGCAGACAGAAAGTACATGATTTTATTTAATATGGATGGTTTTGCAAACAGGGTCTTGGTGTAAAGGTACGATTCAATTTATATATAATTCATTTATATGAACTGTTCATATAAATTCTTTTGTTCATGAGCAAACAAAGTATAAACTATGATGAGCAAAAGTTCATTGAACACGTTTATATTTGCTTGTTTCTGTTGACGAATACTTGCATTGAGTAAAATACAACTTTTAAAAATATACTTTTATCAACCACACCTCCTAAACTTTACTTTCCTTTTAAACATGAATTTCTTAGCTTGAATAAAATATTTTTAAATCAATGACTTGGACTGATACATTTTTTTGTGGCATACATTGTCTCTAAATATTCTATTTATTTTACAATATCCCGAATAACTTTCGGATCTGTCAATTTTACGAACCAACATAATGACAAAACATAATTCAAATCATATCATAGCTTTTATACTTTGGAGTTTTAACAGCAGTTTTGATGTGCAATGGCATAAATATCAGTAAACAGTAAAAAAAAAAAAAGCGAGAGATTACAACTAATTGAAAAAAATAAGGCCAACCTAATTCTTATTTAAAATATATTGATTCATAATTTTAACTTGTTGCATACTCAAATGCATCTTTTTTCCATTTTTTGCTTAGATAATAGGGAGGAAACGCCGTACAACGACCATGACGCCAGTGTTAGGTTTACCAAATTAAATAACATTCTGGCCGAACAGTTTCCTCCTGAACAAGTGGAAAAATTGAAATTTTTGATAAAAAGTAAATGGCTTTTTTATTCAGTTAAATTATATTAATTACCATCTCCTTTAACATCATTTAACATTTTACTAAGTAAATTGTAAAATATATTTTATATCGTTAAATGTAGAAATGAAATTATAAGACATCCAAAGTTCCTCAACTTTAAAAATAGTATCTTTGAGCAATGAAAATTGTTTATATTTTTAGCTTCTAACAAAGTAAAAGATGAAAAATCTCTCTTGAAAGCGAAATCAGCAATGGGTTGTTTATGGATTCTTCAAGATGAAAAAGTGTTCACACAAAAGAATGTTATTTTTATGCAGTTTCTGTGCAAGGAAACAGGTTGTTTAGAATTAAATGCAAAATGCATTGAATATGCAGAAAAACAGAAAGCATTGTGCTTTTTTGAAAAACCTCCAGGTAAATTTCTCAGTCGATTACGTAGAATATTTAATCATTTGTTACATATACATTTATAATGTTTAAATGACAGGAATAACTTTATATCTACTATTTGTCTCATTATTTCGAAAAGAATAGTCTTGATATTTCTATCTGATTGTGCAATTGTTTTCTCTGTCTCATTCAAATTTATACCGAACATACAGGTATATATGTATCTTATTCATTATCGCTTCTTGTTTATTATAGTTAATGGATTCGTGGATGTACAATTCCACGTACAAGGTGATCTATCTGGTTACACTAAAGAATTTATTAGAGAAGTTATAGAGACAGTTGCTGCTATTCTGGATTGTAAAGAAGAGGACATTCATCTAAACGCTGTCCGATATTCCACAAGTTTTTTCATTTCTCTCGCAATAAAGAAGGTTTACATAAGGAAACTGCTAGCGTTGAAGGAACAAGACCGTCTCAATCTAAATGACCTTAACATCGACTATCTAAAAATAGACAAAGAAACTATTTATTTAAACAAAGCAGAAGGTAAATATCGAAAATAATTTGTGAAGATTTGAGATCAGTACAATTCTCTTGATTAATATTAATCATAATCTCAAATTAAAAGACATTTCGACAGACAAGCAATCAGAATGAAATTATGATATATTTTTTTCTTTAATTATATTCAACTGCTTATTCTAAACGCTATCCAATATATGCCATTTTAAATTAATTTTCGTATGTTTAAATGCTTAATGAAATTCTGCAAAAGTGTATGAGGATTCAAATCATATGAGGCCCATTTCATTAACATTTGTATGCATATTCTATATTTTTATTTCTTCGAAACTAGTACTAAGGTCAAAAGTGAAAGTAATATGAAACTATAAACTATAGAATTTTTTATCAAAGTGCATTTGTTGTTCATTAAGAGATCTTAATTACTTGTTTTGTAAGATGATCTTTAAAATAATTGTATCTAAATATTAATTATTGAAAAGAGTTAATTTAAAAGTTACCTACGAGGTGGCGTGTGAAGTTTTTTTTTTAAAAACTGTGCCGATTTGAGTTTTTTTTGCGTAGAATTTGGAATAGCAAAATATTATTTTTAACCATATATATATATATATATATATATATATATATATATATATATATATATATATATATATTTAATATACACCAATTTTATAATATTTGCGAAGTTTTAAGAAAATCTACCATTTGGTGCTCTTTTGGAATTATCTCAAATTACAGGTACAATAACAACAGGAATACCGGGTATATAGAAAATTTCATTTTCTGCATTTCAAAGCAGATTTCTTAAATTTTTATATGACATAATAATTATTATTTTTTTTTTTTTACCTAACATGTAAAAATACTAAAATTTACAACCAGTTTAAAAAAATACGTTTAAATTTTCAAGGGGGACAAGAATCTAGATTTGAACAAACTAAAACGGTTCTGTTTAAAGTATCTTTTTGCAAATTTGACATCATTATTGACATAGATTGTATTTCAACTTCTTTAAACTTATTTATGGGAATTTCGAATTACGGAAAACCGTTATTTTAAAGATATTTTGTGAAACTTTTAGATAACAAAATGGAGTGCAGAATAGGAGAGAACTCTGATCCCGATGTAGACGAAATAGAAACTGAAAAATCTTTGAGAGAAGAAAATAATCGCAAAAGGAAAATGGAAGAAATGGATTCCGAAGAGGAACGAAAGAATCCTTTAATTAAACATGATGATGTTGAACTGTTTTCTGATTTGGAACAAATGGATCTAATGTCTGATGATGAAGATGAACCAGTAGATAGCAAAGGTAATATGGTGACAATATTTTTTTTTTCCGGGGGGGGGGGGTAAAAAAATATAAAGTTGTTTGCCGGTGAGGTTCGAGGATTTGACCCCCCTTACCAATCCGCACATGCACATTTGCACAGATCAAGCAGGCTTTAATTTTAGTTAAACTGAAAATGTATAAATCAGCTCATATTGCATCCATTATCATAATGGTAAACAAGTCCGTAAAAGTTTATAAGCTCATGAAATATTTTATATCAATTGTAATGATTTTCATTTTTTATGATAATAATTCTATATCTTTAATTTATTTAATCATTAATGAAACTGAGATATTTAGCTGCCTGTGTACAGTGCACTTTGGCATTGTTGCATAGGTACATGTAAGTAATTGTTTTCGATAGCATATACATCTATATTTTAAAATCAGTATATATTATATTTTGTATAAAGTTAACTTTGGTGATAGCGACGTAGAAATACAAAGTGGATGTATCTATGCCACGCCAAATTTACAAAAATAAGTTAAACACAGTTTCACACTTGATAAACTATTCAATAAACCATAAATTATAGTTTACAAACCGTTAACCATTAATAGTTAATGATTTGTGCATGTAGCTACACTTTTAATCTGTAAAACCACATTTAACGCTGTTTAATTATATTTTACGAAGGCTAATCTAAGCTTATCTGTTTTTAATTAAACGTAACAAATTTATTTTGCTGATGACTATTTATTCACATCTGTAGACCATAGTTTTTTCGCTAACTATAGTTTAGTGTCTTAATTATAAATTAAAAATTAACAAATTGTGACACTAAGTCAACAGTTTACACAACTTGAAACCGTATTTATACTATATACATGTACATATACTACGTCTTGCAACTGCAAACGGTTGTTTTAGGTGTTAAGTAACATCAATACTTTTTACTTCTGAAACAAAGATGTGAAATATAGATTAACGTCCTAGCTGAACAACCGTGTTTATCAACTGTGAAACTATGTTTAGCTCATTTTGTCTGACGTATCAAAAACAATTAATGCATCTCTGTTCAAATTTAACAGTGGTTTTTTTTTTTTTTTTTTTTTACAAATTTTGCCTTTGGTCCCACAAAAAATGCTATCCAAAAAAATTGTTCTTAATTATATTCATAATTTCATAAAAACGACGTTGATTATTTTTAGAAAATGTAAAATCTCGAGGACTTAAGCTTCGCAACTACCAACGGGAGCTAGCTCAGAACGCAATTCAAGGAGAGAACACCATTGTCTGTTCAGGAACAGGTACAGGGAAAACCCGTGTGGCATTTGCCATCATTGATGACCATATCAAGAAACATCCAGAAGGTATGGAATCACAGTTACCATATTTACACTATCATTTTGAATTCAAGCACTCTTTAGCTCTTTAGTTCTTAACAAATATTGATTTGATAAGTATTTGAATATGTAAACTTTAATTAACATAACCAGTACTTTACAATGATGATGATGTTAATGAGATAAAAATGATGATGTTACTTGTTTATTGATTACAGGTAAGGTAGTAGTAATGGCCCCCACAGTTCCACTGGTTAACCAGCATTACATGGTCCTGAGACGTCTGTTGCCTCATTTAGTGGTAAGTTAATTGTATACTGTTAGTTATATAGGAAGTTCAAGGTATTTTGTTGACACTGCATGAAAACATGACTTTCATTAATAGACTTCATTAAAGGTTTACATGCCGTTAGAAATGAATATTTTAAAAGAATGAAATGTTTGCGTTTTTCGAATTTAGCTACAAAAGTTATAAACTTTCTGCAAATTACTAGCATACCGTTTAAATCAAACGTATTTAAAAGTATTGAATATAAATTCTAATTAATTTATTTACTGACCGGGTCAGTAAGTAACCGCCAAACTTTGAACCATCCATGAGCACGTGATGTGACAAGCTAATTTTAGAACGTAAACAAGATAGCGACGCAAATGTAACTAGGTCGGTCTGTTGGCAGTGGAATAACGCGTTCGGAAAAAAAAACCCAGAACGTTCTAAAATAAGAATTAATATTGGACTTTGAGAGTTCGACGCGTGTTAGAAACTTCATGTTTAACTCTGAGCTTGCCGATGTAAAGCAAAATAATGATCCTTGTAAAATAATGACCGGAAGTCTTTTTCCTTAAAATAAAAAAAATCCAATTATTCTACGGGGGGGGGGGGGGGGGGGGAGGGGTCATTATTCTTCGTCCAAAAATGACGACCGGTTATTTTTCTACAAAGGCCATTATTCTCCTTTACACTTGCATTTTGTTATTGACAGGTGGGTCACACAGCGGTTTTTCTTTGTTTAATAAGACATTTATTCATAAAGAAAAAGAAGCTTATGTCTTTTGTATGATAACCATTGTCTATATAAGATAAAACGTGTATAGCTATTACTTGATTACTTAAAATGTAAAATAATGGTCAATTGCAAAAGAGTTCTCATCGATTGCCATCGACAGCGATACGCAACTATTCTCATAAAATGCCAATGACAATTTCTGATGTTTTTTCTTAAAACAAATCTGTCATATTACTTTTGCAAGCTGCTTTTCTGAATAAAGAAAATAGACAAATCAACTTTAAAAGATTTTTTTACTGATATATTGAACCTATGTAAACAAAAAAAGGACACGAGCCTTGTTTACATGACAAAGAATTGTGCGCCATGTATCTTGCTTATAACTCTACAACTAACACTCAGATTTCATTTGATCATGTAAGCATTTTAGATAATAAAAACAGAAAATAAAAATTGACCAAAATCATGACCATACCATTTAAGACTATATTTTTTTAAAAATATGTAGTGTGATAAAACAAACTGACTGATTTCGATTTTATTAACACTCATTAATTCATTAATTGCTCCAGGAGAAAACCCTGAAAATAACTGGCGAAAGTGAAAAAAGTGAACAACTCCACATGTTCGTGGGAGAGTACCAAGTTTTCCTTCTTACACCAGCCATCTTGGAAAATGCTATCCATCCAGAGAAGGATGAACTCATTCTGTCCAAGTTTTCGCTGATGATATTTGATGAATGTCACCATGCATGCAAAGGACACACCTACAACCAAATCATGCTGAAATACCACTTGATGAAAAGTGATCAACAGAAGGCAAAATTGCCTCAGGTAAACAAATAGAATAGGGGTAATTGTATTGTTACATTTAAGAATGCACTCAAAATATGCACTCTTAAAACTTTTGCTAAGGTCACAAGCTTAAGTGCATTTTCCTAATCAACTGAAGCCAGGGCCCTGCTATGACCGTATCATAAAGTGATCAATCTGTATTGGAAAATTTCTAATCTCTCTCATATTAGCCTTATCTCATTCTTATTGCACATAAGGAGTGCTTGATGGTAAAGGGTGTTATGTGACCTTGAACCAAGTTTCTAGATGAAAGGTCAAGGTTCAGAAGACCACTTAATTATTATAGTCGAGTCCTATGAGATGGCCATAATCTTAGTGGTGTTAAATTTAAGTGAAATAGTTAAGTTGAATTTCATACCGGGTTCTGTATGTTACAAACCACACAAAATGAACTCCTTTGTTTATTCTTAGATTGTGGGTCTGACAGCAACACTTGGTACTAACAAAGCCAACACTCCAAGCAAAGCAAAAGAGCACATCCTCCAAGTCATGGCAAACTTAGATGTCCGTCAGCTGTCAACTGTCGTCAAAAACAAAGATGATCCACAGTTAAACAGAGATCAAATTGATATTGGTAGGTGTTATACATTAATGACTTTTAAAGCTGCTTGGTCCGATTATTTTTTTATTACAGTATCAAATTTTTTTCTCCATACAAACCATCTTAGTTTGTATCTTAGAAAATTATGGACTTTCTCCTATTATACGAGCAGAATCACTCTCCTTTCGAAGTTCGAAATATTCAAAGTAAATAAAAATAATTTCTGTTTGGCAAACGAAAAAACAAACCAAAGTGCATCACGGGAATTCTTAGAAAAGGAAACTGTTTGGTTTCGTCCCCCGAATGATTGGAGTTACTAGTATTCAACCCGCATGCTATGCATCGATTGTAAAGAAAGCAAACTTCAGAAATATTAGCGAACAAAAGGTACACACTTTATTTTGTAATGTGTCTAATTATTTCGACCTTTATTTAATACGATGTCAAAGTCGTAATACAAACATGATACCCGTCTCGTCGTCAGGGATGCAATTTAACATGAGGCGAAATAACGCGGTACCCTTTTATGTCGTTTGTTTGTTAGCAAATTTTGTACGTATTTTTCTTCACTGAAATGTGGCTTAACTGACTAGAAAAAAAATACTGCAAAGTCTATGATTAAACATATACTAAGCATAACCATCGTTTAAAAGCGTGCATAAAATTTGATATAAAATCGGACCAAGCAGTTTTAAATAAAAATGATTTCTCAGCACACCAGCTGAGAACCTGCACGTATTCATTCATATCCTTTCAGATTAAGGTGTAAAATGCATAATATTGTCAATGAGCTGAATATAATTTGGCTAGCCGTTTTTCTTTTCTCATTTATATTACTCATTTTCTTTCAAGGGGTCGCTCTGCTTGGGGTGATCAGGATGTAATAATAATTATAAAAAAAAATGCTGAAAAGACAAATGAATTTTAAACGTTATTGGTGCTACTACAGTGTATGTTTTTTATTTGCAGAAAAAGTCAAACTTCTACAGGATGTTAAAAATGACCCAGTACATAAAAGAATTGAGGAAGTAATGGAAGAAATTGAGAATATCTTGGATGAGGAAAAGGGTATTAAGAGGACAATATTTTGTTTTTGCAACATCCTAATCAGGAATACACACACAGGAACGCACACACGCACACACACACACACACACACACACACACACACACACACACACATATATATATATATATATATATATATATATATATATATATATATATATATATATATATATATATTCATATTTTGTGATATCATTTGAACTAGTTTTATATGTTCACGTTTACTGACAGAATTTAGAAACCATTTTTGATAATCTTTAAACAATAAAATTTATTAGTTATTTGATTGAGGTTTTACCTCAGTACCATTACATGTCATCTCATTAGTCTAAGGTTATTAAGATTCATTTATTCATTTGTCCTCATCTCCAGAGATGAGAATATACGACAGGAACCATGGCTTGACTTGCATATATGAAGAATTTTGATCATCTTTGGTCATCCTTGTCACATGCAGAACAAAGATGCCAACTACTGATATTATAAGTTTCTAGAAATGTGAAATGCAACAACTTTCAACTAAAATTTAGTAAATTAAGTGAAAGAAAAATATGAATTAAGCTTAATAGTACAAGTATATTAAACCATCAACAACCATCTATTATCAGTTGGTATTGAAGTTGATTTATTTTCTTTTTCAATTGAAAAGGCCACTTAGATGTAGAACATGAAGATGAGGAAGAGATATTGAAGACGTTGTTGAGGAAACCAAATGCTTACAGGACAATTGAAGCCAGCAGGAACTCACAACAATATGTGCAGTGGTGTTGTCGTCTGCATGATAAAGCCATTCCAATTCTGTCTAGAAAGCCTGATCCTTCTGATAGAATACGACTTGGTGGGGAGTATCTGAAGGTACTGTATTGGGAAACATGGGTTTTAACTTTAAATGCTTTCTACTGTAATTTATAATACCCATTTGGTTATGATTTTAAGTATAATGCAGTATTTTTCAACATATCAAAAATGGGCATACATTGATGTGCCAAGCAATCACATAATAAATATGTTTTGAAGAACATGTTTTATCCTTAAAAATACCATGAATTTAGTTATTTTTGCAATAATCTGCTTTTTTGTGTTTGACTTGATTGCTTTTATATAAAAAAATATTTTTGCGATTAGAAATATTTAAATTGCAAAATTGTCCAAGACAAATAAAAGAACTTGAACATTGAACCCTATTTTGTGACATGCAAAAAAAGCTCAGATATAAAGTATATACATGTAGATATAAAAAATATAAATTGATGAGAAAACATAAACTGTTCCAAAGCAGCTTTTATTTTATTTCTTATAACGTTCTTTCATTCATTGTACAAGAAAAAATTATGGCAATTTAATTGACTTTTACATTGACATAAAAATGTACAAAAGTTAAAATGTAATGTCAAGCAGAATTATAAGTTTTAAGCACACCAGTCTTATTAACTAGGTAAAATTTTTACACTATACTATTTGTTTTCAATATAATAATTTTATCGCCCAATCAAATAAACTGTTACAACCAGAACTTGATTATTTATGATTGCATATCATTTAAGTTAATTTTTTCAAATCTTAAGAAAGTTTGATGAAGTAAGTTACTCCTAATGGTTAATGTATGAATTGTTTCAGAAACTGAGTGAGTTGCTGGAGGTAAATGACTGTTTGACAGGAGACATAGCTTTGGAGGTTCTGAAGAAGGAAGTGGAGGACATCAAGGTGGAAAATGTCACAAAAAATGAGAGAAGACTTGCACATCTGATGATCTGTAAGATGGCAATTGCTAATTAGTTAACCATTTACTCTGTCAAAATAATGGTTCATATAGTAGCTAGTGGTTACAAAATTAGTTTCTGTAGACAGGGTATATATTTTGTCGCCATTGGCTTTACTTGTTAATGGTGTCGTTCTGACAAAGTTGTGTTCAAATATATATAATTTGAGGCAGTGGAGATTGCCAAGTCTCGATTTTTCCCAATTACAACGAGAGTGAAAGGGGTGAAAATAAAACTGGGGGGAATATTTAACTATTTACAGTAGTCATAAAAAATCAAACTTGATTTGACAGTAAAAACTTCCTGAGTAAAACGGACCATGTTTGTGTAGGAATCGATGAAGTCTTAATTGGATGCTAAAATTTGAAAGGGAGAAAATCTTTTGCCATCAAAAAAGGATATTTATGTTTGCCCATATTCACTTAGCCTTAGGGATTTATGACTTTTTATGTCTTAGATTTGCAAGGTTTTATACTTGTTCTGCCTAAATATGATTCTTTTGTTACGTTCCTAATAGAATATTGCTGTGGAATTGTACAGTTTTTGAACCAGTTTGGTACTTCAAATGTTAACATGTTTCCACTAATTTTTCAGCTCTGCAATCAGATCTACAAAAAATGCAAAGTCATTCCTTTGCTTACAAAAATTCTGCAAAAAACGTTAATGTTCTTTTGAGAACAATGGAGGACAATATCCTAAAAGACAAAACAAATGGTGGACCAACACAGTTTATAATTTTTGTAAAAACTATAGAAGTGGCTAAACGATTGAGTGAAATTTTAAAGATCAAGGCTTATACCTGTGAAAGCCTGACTGGAAAAAAAGGTAAGGCATCATAAACATGAAACCATGTTGAGATTTAAAAAATCTAAAATTTTAAATCCTTATAATAAAATATGTAAATCTTTTTTCCACTTTTTGTTGTTTTTTTTTTTTAATTTTTTTAGCAATGAGCCAAACAGATCGAGATAGCACCACGGATAAATTCCTTGAGAAGAAAATTCATGGAATTGTTGCAACCTCAGTGGCAGAGGAGGGAATAGATATCCCAAACTGTGACCTAGTTATTCTGTATAACTATATTGGAAATGAAATATCGTATAAGCAAGCCATGGGTAAGATGGTTAATATAGTTGTGGGTTTTTTTTGGGGGGGGGGAGGGGGGGGGTTCTTGTAAATGGGTCTGCTAGAACAATACTAATGAATTCTCCTTTGGACATTTTCAGTAATGAGAACCGCACTTTAGAGATAATAGTAAATTAAAATACTTTTAGTACAGATGATTAAATTTTGACGACTAGCTATGTGGAACTGCTAGAAAAGATAGAGGGTTTAAACAAAACCGCCAAAACACTAGAAAAACTGCAATGTTATTCAATTGTGCTTTTTGAACCAGAATTGGAAAATGTAATGCAATTTCAAAGTACTGCTTTGGACAGAACAGTCAAATTAATTTAGTTACAACCAGAATTAAGTATAAATCTAAATTTTTAAAAACATAATCAAAAAGGTTTATATGAATTCAAAATATTATTCTCCCTGTAATAATATACATGTACAATCATATAAGTTGTATCCCATATCCAAAAAAAATTAGAAAAATGAATATTTCTAATGTTTTAAAATATTTGGCAAATGTAACAATTGAAATGATATATGTTCAACAGTACTTTGATTTTAATATATCTGTAATCATTGCTTGAATTTCAAGGTAGACTATCAGAATTAAAATCAAAACCTCTATTAAGGCGCATTAAAAATACTAGTAAATGAAATTAAGTTTTACATAATTTAATTTGATTTCTGATTATTATTATATTTTTTACTTTATTTTCACAAGTTACAATATTGATTGCAAAATTGATATGAAGATTAATTTATTATGTTCTTTTGGCTTTTGTTATTTCGAAAAATTAACGAAATATTACTTGCTTTGAAAGGGCGAGCAAGAAAATTGAAAGCCAAAATCCTTGTTCTGGGAAAACCCTCTGATTATGACAGAGAGACTATCAACAAAGCCCGGATAAAATACATGGAGCAGGCTGAAGAAATGATTAGATCTGATGAAAATGTTGAAGGGAAAATCAAAATCATCATTGAAGAAATGGTTGCAGAACAAGAGCTGAAGATGTTGTCAGCATCACAGGCAGAAACAAAACCAGAGGGAGCTGCAAACCACAGACTGATTTGCAAATGCGGTCATTTTGAAATTGATTGCAGTGTACTGCGGTGCATTGAAAACACAAATTACGCTGCACTTGATGTCGAGTTGTGGGACAAGATTGAAGAAAAACCTCTGACGAAAAAGGCCAACATCAAGTCAGATTTGGTCATTCAGGCTGAGTGGAATCACCAAGGCTGCCAGAAAAAACTGGGAACCATCTTTTTATACAAGGGTGTTCGTTTGCTTTATTTAGCGCAGAAGTCCTTCAGTTATGACACTAAAGATGGAGATCGTCCCATACCAGTCCAGCAATGGAAGAAACTACCATTCCAAATTTCAGCCTTGACAAGAAAAGAACTGTTGGAGCACCAGAAGTTGCTAATGGCGAATGGAAAAAATTGATGGATAAAATGATGATTATAATTATAGGATATTGTACAAAAGAATATGATTTCTGTATTAAATTCCTTTTTGGTCTTTTTTTTTATCAAAGCATATTGTGCCCCTTTAAAGCAAAGATTAATATTTCTTTATGTGAATTTGCTGAGAAAGATTCACTTTACGTGTCCTATGAAATTTTGACACTGAAATCCATAACAATTTTGAGCTAGATATATATAGAATGTTATATCATACTTGCATGCACTTAGCATGAAATTCGCTATAAAAGATTCATCATGTAAAATTCTTATTAGAGCTTTTTTCATTTCACATTAATCAATTCAGGTGAAATTTATCTTGGACACAAATATCTTTCCAATGAGCCACTTTTAGGGACATAAATTTACAGTGTGTGTACATAATTATGTAAAAAATGCTTGAATTGCATTTACCAATGGGAATTTAATCATATACAGGGAGAGCACCACCAGAAATGTCAGTTTAAATGTTAGTTTAGTTAAAAGTTATAAGATTTTTGAATTAAAACAGTCAGATGCTTCTAGACTTTTTAAGCATCTTTGACCCCAGCTATATATAAATGCAAAATTTTCCCTATCTTATAGAATTTTTTTTCAGTAATGTAATTAAATTTGGGTTTCATTCAGAATAGAATAAACACCAGAAATTAGAAAACTTATTTACTGAATGTAAATATACGGGGTATCAAATAAACGTTTTCCTTCAGATTTCATAGGTATGAAAATTTGCTGAATTTATGAAAAAAAAATTAACTTTATTTAAGATGTTGAAAAATGAATGTTTATAAGACTTATTATTTATACATTTATAAACAATGTTGATGTTGAACAATGAAATTGCATTATGTAATAAAAAGCTCAAGCTGTCTTTTTGAGATAATATACATGTGAAAACATTTCATTATTGTAATATAATATTTCTAGATTTCATATTGTGTGATAGTAGGTAATATGTACCCTTAATAATCAATACAGCATTATTGCTAATAATAGCATTTAATATATAATTTGTGATATGTTTTGTCCAAACGGTAATTAATGGTATTTTTGAATTTTAGAAAATTTCAACCATACATTTGGGTGTTTAGCAGTACCTTTTGTTACTTATATGTATCGACCAATTAGAGTGTGCTAATAATTGTCATGTGATGTTTATATAGCGTCAGTTCAAAAAACCTTTTTTTTTTTATATATAAAACCTTCCAACCCTCCTGCAGCCAGGAACTTCATCACCTACAGTGTAGTTTGAATAATAACCGCTAGGTTTTTTTTTGCAGGAGAGGTAATTAAGTACAGTTGTACTTTGATATCTTGAACACTGATATCTTGAATACAAAGGATATGTCTGAGTGATTTGTAAGTCCTAACCACTTATTTTTCTATATGTTTTACACTTGATTTCTCGAATACTTAAATATCTCGAACAGTCCCATCTACTTTGGGATAACGAAGTTTTACTGTACTTTATTTGATCTTGCATTCAATGTCGGATGCTGTTTTTGTTTTATTAATATTTTGTTGTATGTTTTGTTGTATTTTGTTGTATGCATAAGTTTAATATAAATTATACATTTTAGTTGTGTGCAGCGGAGGTCACATTTCATACTTAAATCCAATGTCGGATGATCTCACTATTGTAAGGACCTCTCCTTAGTCTGTTTTTCTTTTTTGTCAAAATAAATGACAATACTGACTCAATCATGTGTTATGTTCTTTATAGTCCAAGCCAGGTCATGATTATCACATAATTATTATTTTTAAAGATTATTGTATATGGCGAAACTTATCTTATTACTATCATCAACAAAGAACAAATGTGAATACAAGTAATTTCTACCATCAAGCACATTTTGGATGATATTCAAACTTTTCCCAAATATGTTAATCAGTCTTGCATGCCAACCTATCACCCGATCTGATAAGTCTGGTTATTGCAATAGTTTTAGGATTTTGGTGGCGGATGATGATAGTATTGAGAGTTGTGTTTTCCATGGCAGTTGTCCATTGACAAAGTCCTCAGACAAATAACGAATAACTCTCCTTCCCTACTCTCTCATCCTTCTTTCTTATCCTACTCTCTCATCCTTCTTTCTCATCCTTCCTCTCATCCTTCTTTCTCATCCTACTCTCTCATTAACTTTTATCTCATTCTCTAATCATTGTCTTTCTCCCTCACCACACTCTTTACTTTTCTCTCACCTGACTCTCTCTCACCCATACACCCCACTTTTTTGCCCAAATCCCACCCAACTACATGTACCTCACCCATCTTGCACCCATCACTCTCACCCACCCTTTATATTTCAGCCCCTCTCTTTCTCTCTCTCTCTTTCTTCCACAACCCTCTTTTTCACCCTCTTTCACGAAACTCTTCATATTCACTACAATTTAATTTCTCATCTCATCAAAGACTTTCATCCCTTTCACCATTTTTCCCATTCCTGCCAATTGCATCTGAACAAGCTCGTTGCCTAAATCTCACCCAACTGCATCATCTGACTCATCACCAAAACTCCCTTACCCACCTCTCACATAACCCTCACTCTCTTGCACCACTCTTATTCCTCTTTTTAATCCCTCTCTAACTCTTCTCTCCCCTATCACCTCATTATCTTATCCCCATAACCTCACTCTCTAACCCCCTCGGCGCACTTTTGCCTCACCCCTCTCTCTGATCCCTTATCCATCTCTCACCTTTCTACCTCATCCAACGCAGTCCTCTCTCTCTCTCTCTTGTCCTTGTCTCTCATCCCGCTTTCTTTCTCTTCTCTCTTTTGACCCTCTTCTCTTCTGCCTCTCTCTGCCCTCTTTTGTCTCTCTCTTGCATCCTTTCTCATCCATTTTGTCTGCCCACTCTCTCAACCCACTCTCTTTCCTCTCCTCATTTGAAACCCATCTCACTCTCCCTCTTGTCCCCTCTCTCGTGTCCCTCTTTCATTCTATTCTCACCCCACACTCTCTCTTTCCCCATTCCCTCACCCACGCTCTTGCTCCACTATCACCCAACACTCTCTCACCCTACTTTCTCTCTTGTCCCACTTTCACACTCTCCTTACCCACTCTTCCACCCACAATTTCCCCACTTTCTTACCAACCTTATCAGCCCACACTCTTCCACACTGGCCCTTTTCTCTCGTCCTAATTCCACCCTACACACACTCTTTCTCTCTTGCCCCAATCTCACTCAACCCTCTCTCTTCCCCACCCTCACATCAAACTTTCCCTCTCCCCACACTCTTACACTCTCTCGCCCCACCTTCATCCTATGCACTTTCTCTCGCCCCACTCTCACCATTCGCACTTTCTCCCACCCAAACACTCTCTCTTGCCCCACTACCTCCCCACACACACACACTCTCTCCCTCGCCCTATTCTTACCCTACACACACATTCTCTCTCTTGCCCAGTCTCATCCCACAAACATTCTCTTTCATTACATTCTCACCCCACACTCTCTCTCGCCCCACTCTCACCCAACACTCTCTCTCTCTCGCCTTACTCTCGTCCTATGCAATCTCTCTCTCCCCACTCTCGCCCCACATACTCTCTATCACCCCACACACACACACTCTCTCTCTCTCTCTCTCTCTCACCCCACTCTCACCTCACGCACTCTCTTTCATCCCATTCTCACCACACACACACTTTCTTTCTCACCTGATACAAACTCTTTCTCGCCCCAATCTCAATCCACACACACTCTTTCTCTCACTCCTTTCCCACCCACACGCTCTCACTCACCCCACCCTACGCACTCTCTCTCCCCACTCTCACCCCACACATACACTCTCTCTCACTCCTTTCCCACCCCATACACACTCTCACTCGCCCCACACAATCTTTTTTTCCCTACACACACTCATTCCCTTGCCCAATTTTTACCCCCACACACATTCTCTCGTTTGTCCCATTCTTATCCCACACCCACTCCCTTTCGTCCAACTCTCACTTACCACACACTCTCTCTCTCTCCCCGCACTCTCTCTCCCCCTCCACCCAACACACTCTTTCTCGCCCCATTGCCACCCAACACAGTCTCTCTCTAGCCCTACGCGCTCTCACTCTCTCTCTTCCCACTCTCACCCCACACTATCTCTCTCGCCCCACTCTCACCCCACACACACACTCTCGCCCCACATATACTGTCTCTGGTCTCTTTTCCACTCACACACACTCTTTTTCTTCCCACTCTTACCCAACACACTCCTTTTGTACCCACTCTCACACCCTTCACACACTCTCGCCCAACTCTCATCCTATACACTCACTTTCTTTTGCCCCACTCTCATCCACACACACTCTCTCTCTCCCCTCTCTCGCTCCATACACACACTTTCTCTCTTGGCCCACTCTCGCCCAACACACTTTCTCTCTCGCCCCACTCTCGCCATACGAACTCTCTCTCCCCACACACTCTTTCGTCCCATTCTCACCCCACACATACTCTCTCTTTTGCCCCTCTCTCACCCCACACCCACTCTCTCTCTCGCCCCTCTCCCACCCTAAACACTCTCTCTCACCTCTCACACTCTCTTTCGTCCTACTCTCACCCCACCCACACTCTCTCACCCAACTCTCACCACACACACACACTCTCTCGCCTAAATCTCACCCCACATACACTCTCATTTGCCCCATTCTCACCGCACATACACATTCTCTCTCTTGCCCCACACACGCTTTTGTCCCACTCTCAACCCCCCCCCCCCACACACACACACAATCTCGTCCAATTTCCCTCCAGACACATTTTCTCTCTCGGCCCGCTCTCACCCCACTCTCTCTCTCTCGCCTCACACAAACTCCCTCACCCCACACACACTCTCTTTCTCCCTACTCCCACCCACACACTCTCTCGCCCTGCTCTCCCATCCCACACTCTCCCCGAACTCTCACCCACTGTCTCTCTGCCCTTCTCTATCCTTGCCCCTTTCTAACCCTTCTCTCTCTCTCTCTCTCTCTCTCTCTCTCTCTCTCTCTCTCTCTCTCTCTCTCTCTCTCTCTCTCTCTCTCTCTCTCTTGTCTCACTCCTTTTCTCTAGCCCTACTCTCTCATTGAATAAGAGAGAGAGAGAAAGAAAGAGAGAGAGAGAGACTCACAACTTTCCAACCGAACTTTTTTTTCTCACCTTCCCACTATCCCTTCCTACTCTCTCCCCATACTGGTAGAGTTGGGCGAGAGGATGAGAGGGAGAGCATTGGGCGAGAAACTGAGTGGGAAGAATAAAAGAAAGGAATGGGGTGAGCAAGTGAGAGAGCGAGAGAGTTATTCACTTACTTTCTCTTTCCATTTACACTCCTGAACACTCGCTCATATCCCCCACTCACTTTTTCTGTCAAAGATAACAACAAACTAAAGAACTTTATTAATATAACTTGAAACGTAAATATAATACTTAACAGTGTAAAACTTCATCTTAAGAGTGCGTGCAGTTTTTTTTTTTGGCCAACCATGGATTATTTCTAAGATCTATTGAACAACTAAGTCACTGAAAAAAATGAAGACAGCAAAAATGGCAATATCAAACATCAAATAATAAAGGCGGGGTTACAATGAGATAAATCTCAGATTAGGGTTCAGATTTCAAAATAAAGCTTAATATGCCAACGTGAGACTCTCTGACATACCAATACTGTGGAATCATTTAAATTTGTGGGGGCAATTTTCGTGGATTGATGGTTTTTTGTTTATTTGTGGGGATGTAATTTCGTGGGTGCGTCAGTTTTCAGTTTCAGTAAGAAAGAATACTCTTTCTAAATTTTTTTTCGTTGAGGATGTAAATTCGTGGGGAAGGGCTACCCACGAATACCACGAAAATTGAGCCACCACGAATTCTAATGATTCCACAGTATGTCCATTCACGAAAACTGATCCCCATAGTTTTTTCTTTAAAGGGCTAAGTGGTCGTCGCCATTAAAAAGCTACATTTATCTCCCTGGGGGAAAATGCTGCTTTCTTTGTAAATATTTTGGAAAATATTAAATTTAAAATTAAAATTATAAAATTGTTAATTTTTTTACTTAGCAATATTGTATGGCTTTAAAATCTATCTAAACTTTTACGGCAGATTTGATTGATTACTGAGTATTACTGAGTATTAAATCCAGTCGTCTTAGATGATTTTTTTGTTGGAGTTGAAAACACCTAACATTTCAATCGTATGCATTTGAAAAACATGTCAAATACTGCTTGACTTGCGCCATACGTCATAATTTTCAAAACTTTAAACTTTTTAAACTTTTATTTAAGAAATAAGGACTCATTTTTGAGTATTGTTAGGTGATAGTTTTGATCGGGGCGTGATCAAATCCAATAAAGCCCGAAGTTATCACCTCATAATATTCAAAGAATGATTCCTTATTTATATTATCATACATTGTATACTTTTCAGTGATTGTACGATTTAATATTTGAATATGAATAGGAAAACCCTGCTTGCACCCCAATAATACGCCATTTGATTGTATTGGACTGTATAGAACAAAATCGATACGTAGTGATATCATGGGCAAAGACACTGGAAACTGTAGATATATGTGTATCATTGTTTTCAGATGAAAAACTGACTCTTTAACTTAATACGTCACGCTGCAAGACTGACACCAAAACTATCGATGAAAAAAAACAAAACAATATTTAAGTTTATTTTATTGTTTATTTCAAAAAACAGTACGTCAAGTTCCTGATACATGTACCCCTAATGGAAGGCAGAAAAGATTTTATTGCTAGCAACTACGTCAGTCTATATTTCTGTAATACGCATGCTCGAATTCACGATCGGGAATTTTGGTAGATAGACGTATACGATGATAATATCATATACTAGTATATACGGATTTTTCATCTTTCTTGTTTTATATCATTAATATCGTCATATACAATGTTTTATATAGTTTTATCATAAAAAATAGATATAATCCGAATTCTGGAGTCTCTAAATTCATATTATTACCTAATCAAATGAATTTGTTGTTTTATTACAGATTAAATATTTTCGTCTATTTTGTTAATATATCCCCACTGTTAACTATCTGAACCTCATACGCACATCTATTCCCAGTGTACTTAAGTAGCATTTTAATCTTTCATATATCGCTGAATATTCCAATGTTTTTAAATCTAAAACCCTCCCTTTTTCCGTAACAGGTCTAAACAAGTAACCCAAACTTAGATTAATTCCATTATCACTTTGTCCATTTATAATAGTGTTCCAAACCCAAAACAGGACATATTATTTTATCGTCAGACCTTTTAATAACAAAAGTGTTACATTTTCCATCTCCTCGAAATGTTTTCCCATACGTATGATTAAACACAAACCCTGACGAGTTTGGGAGTTTCTTAACCTCTTGAGACAAAATGTTAGAAATATCACTTGATCTTTCGCCAGTAAAATATTGTAATTTAAACACAGCCTGGTCTCTCACAAGCACAAATTTTTCTCTTAAAGATAAATCATGTGTAGACAAATCTCTGTCAATGTATGTAGCTATTTTTTGCAATTTCCCCCAAAATATTGGTTTTGCTTGTTTTGGTAAAATGCGAGATTTAGCTTGCTCATCTTTACAAGATTTTTGATAGCTTTGAACTTCCGGAGACATGCACGGATTGCCGCTGCATGTACCAACATCCCATGAACGACCCCTACCATGCCTACACAACATTTCCATGCACTGTCCCAGCCGCTAATCTTATCGCGCATCCAAATCGATATATGCCAAACTCTCCAATATGTGGACATATTATTCCATGGATTTGGGTCTTCCCAAACTTCTCATTCCACACTAAAAATCTACAAATATATTTCGGTGTAACTGATATAATTTTTGGTGCATGTGGTAGAGCTAACAAAATTTTTCTAAAACGAACTTCTAAACTTTTCCTTTTCTTTGTCTGTTTAGACTCCTCTTCCTCTTCTTAAGTCATTAAGCCTTTCGTCTATACCAAACAGATTCTCCAGTAAAACCCTGAAACAGGAATGTTGACCACTAAACATTTATTTCATAAACTAAAGTCGATTCTACATGCTTTCAAATCCCATTTTAGACCAACCATATCATGTAAAAAAAAAATCCCCAAATTTAGAAGGACACATGAGTACGTTTTTGTCCCCTTTTCCACCCAATTTTTTTATGCAATGCTAAAAGACATTAACAATGGCCACCATATTGGTTTCGGTGTCAGGCTTGGCACAACCAATGTGCATCGCGGGAGTCTATGTTCCCTTAACAAACACAGCACTGGTAATATGAGACTAAAGGGAGGAAACACATATGGGTTTACTTCTTTGGATAACTCCTAGGCAAATACATTAACATCTGCGGACTGAGGGGATGGGTATTGCGTAAAATGGCGTAATTGTACTCCTTCCGAATCTCTCATTACATTCGAATCAGTAGCCAATAGATCCACAGTATTTGGCCCAAATGCACAATCAACCAATCCCCATGTCGCAACACTTAATAACATGCTATCAACATAAGAAACTTTCCTTGAGGGATAATCCGTAGATTAGATTACTCAGGAATACGCACGCACGCACGCACGCACACACACACACACACACACACACACACACACACACACACACACACACACACACACACACATATATATATATATATATATATATATATATATATATATATATATATATATATATATATATATATATATATATATATATATATATATATATATATATATATATATATATGTGTGTGTGTGTGTGTGTGTGTGTGTGTGTAGATAAATAAAGCCTTGGTACAGCAAAAAATACTTAAATAAATAAAACAGAATGCGACAGTCCAAATTAAATAAATTGTTTACTGTTAGGGCTTTCAGGCATGTCGGCTCTTCAGACAGTTATACAAAATTAAAAACGTTGTTTGTAACGTTGTCAATGACGTCGTGTTTTTAAAGTTCATTATGACATCACAATGTACATCAAGGTAGCGATGGCGTGAACTTTATCAACGCAGTTAAGCAATGCATAGACATATAATACAATACATATAAAAAATTATATATATGATAAATCTATTTTCGATTAAGTTTTGGGTTAAATATTTTAACAAAATAGTCCTCTGTTGTGGTTTGGGCGATTTCATTTGAAGTCCACATTTTGTAAAACGGAAATATTTTAAATGTTCCCTTTACGCACTTCTCAAAATGTTCTGAACTTTAAAAACACGACGTCATTGACAACGTTACAAATAACGTTTTTAATTTTGTATAACTGTCTGAAGAACCGACATGGCTGAAAGCGCTAACAGTAAACAATTGATTTAATTTGGACTGTCGCATTCTGTTTTATTTAATTAAGGATATATATATATATTCAAAATGTGTGTGTGTGTGTGTGTGTGTGTGTGTGTGTGTGTGTGTGTACATGAACTTTTCAGTGAACTTTAAGCTGTAGTTTCATATGCATCTATTTAGGTATGTGATGTTAAATAAAAAAAATATGGTGTAAATTTTTATGCTTATCTGGATAAAAATAGCAGCTAACTCAAATTTGATGAAGACCAAACGTTTATTGCCAATTTTTACAAACAATAAAAGTGATTCATTTATTTCTCAATAAGTTGACTTAGAAAAGTTGCATTGATTAACGTGGATTAACAAATTATAGGTCGATATGGCAATGTATGTAATGTATACGCCAATAAACTACTACTACTACTACTACTACATTCTTTTGATTAACATAGACAATATTGAACATATAATACGTGTATATTCTTATAAGAAAACACATCACTGCTTTAGCAAAGATATTAAAAATGTTAGCGTGTACTCTGGATAAATAATAAAGATTAATAGAGTATCAATTGAAAATCGCAAAACGCTGAACAGAATTTTAAGTGATATTGTACAAAGTAAAGAAAAATAAAAGGCGACATTTAAAGGAAAATATTGATTTCTTTTCTCAACCGGTTCTCTGTATTAAAAAATTCATTAACGGTTTTGTGAATGCTAAAGAAAGTGAAGTATTTTTTATAGGGATAATTGTTTTTAAAAGCTCTTTATATTACCGAACTAAAAAAATCAAAATGCCTTTTTGTTAGCAGGAGTATAAAATAATTCAACATATCACATTTTCTGTATCTTGCCTTTTATTGATCTATAATTTCCCCCTAATTTTCATACTGAATCAATACAGAATATATATGACAAATGACAAAAATTATGAAGATGTCACAATTATAAAACAGTTTCGAACGTTGTTGTTTTCATTCTGAATCTTTTTTGTGGTGCACCAACGTCCTGTTTTGGGAAATTCATATATGGTCCAATGTTGCAATCATTTAGGTCAAATTGAGGTCTGAAAGACAATATAATACAATGCTTACAAACGTAACACGAAGAAAAACCCTGATATTAATTTCTGCGCATGACATATATAACACTTTAATAACTAAAAGTGCCTGTATGAAATTGACACCCCGAAAATGTTTGTTAGGGGTGTAAATTTCAACTGTTAGCCTTTCAAACAGACACTTTTAAAAAAATTATATTGAATGTCTTAACTTTAAAGGAAACTTTATTGCTTTATTTTTGAGTTGAAATTTACAGCGAACCGTATGCGCATAATTTGCACAAATGTAACAAATTGTTGTGTTACCCTGTGAAAGTGTAACTTTTTTTTTTGTTAAATTAAAATTTTTGATTCGTAGTTTTTAACCTGATTATTGTATTCTCTCTCTGATAGATATTGCTCAACATTTTGTTGGATCTTTTGCGACGCGAATTTTGTATTGCAGTTCAATACAATGATATAATATTTCTGGAAATTAAATACTTAAGACAATTATACTTGTACCTTATAAAACAACGATGAATCATCTTTTCATAAAAAATATTTAAATAAATTAATTAAGGAATGAATTCAATATTTATTTGTTTTATACGATATAAAATGGTTTGGGACAGTTTACGCTTTATAAACCGCGAAGCGGTTTATAAAAAAGCGTAAACTGTTTCAAACCATTTTATATCGTATAAAACTAATAAATATTGAATTCATTACTTATAATTTAATTTTTTTTTTACTCTTCATTGTAGAAAAAACGGTTATTTGACCATTAAAATGATGTAAAATTGTACAAAATTCAAACATAACGTCAGGCGTATTAATACGTTTTTGACGTTAGTCTTACTATGACGTAGGCAACATTCTTTATACGATATAAAATAATTTTTTTAACCAATCAGAAAGCCCGTTACAGCCAGAATTAAATTATTTGATAATACTTTCATACATGTATAAAATTTTATATTCTTAAAGGTTGGAATTTCGTGATATTTCAATTAAAAAAGACAGTGCTGGATTTATGATAATACCCCGCTTAAAAAAATATGCTAAAAATGAAAAACAATTTCCCCTTATTTTTCATCTTAAATCAATACAGTATATATATCACAAATTATAAAAAATTATTAAGATGACACAATCAAAAAAAAGTTTCGGACGTTTTTATTTACATTGTGAATCTCTTATTTGGTGCTCCATTGCCCTGTTGTGGAAAATTATTATATAGTCCGATATTGAAACCATTTTCGTCAAATTGAGATCTGAAAGACAATATAATACATGGCTTACAAACGTAACATGAAGAAAAACCCTGATATTATTTCATATTACGTTTCTAACACGATATGAATAGTGCCTGTTTAAGAGGGTAACATATATAATTACATGTAACAACCCCGAGAAAACTACTGTCAACCGACGCAAAGCGGAGGTTGACAATAGTTTTCGAGGGGTGTGAATTTCAAATGTTACCCTCCCAAACAGGCACTATTTTTTTTAAAACATACTTTCACGTCGAAAACTGATTGGTTTAGACGCAGGTAATTATTTGTTCTATTACCCTCAGCGTTGACAACACACTTGGCAACGGGTAACACAACTAATAGTTACATCCGCGCAAATTATGCTTGTATGGTTCGCCGTAGAGTTGACGTCATTCCTAAAGAAGTCGTTATGTTTTCTTTAAAATTCAGTATAATAAAATAAGTAGTGCCTGTTTGGGAGGGCAACAGCTGAAATGGACACCCTAGGCCTCAAAAAGCATTGTCAACATCCGCTTCGCGTCGGTTCACAGTAGTTTTCTCGGGGATGTTAATTTCAACTGTTACCCTCCTAAACAGGCACTACATGTATTTATATAGTGTTACCCGTTACAAAGTGTGTTGCTAACGCTGCGGGTAATACAGTGTAGAACAGATGATAAACTGCAACTAAACCGATCGGATTTCATTATTTAATATGAAAGTAAAATAAATTCAAGCGTTTCATCTTCCAAGAATACAAGCTAAATCTATATCTTGTTCTTCTTAACATCTTACCTTCTATATCTTGTGCTCAATCTATTTCTTGTTCTTTTTAATATCTTACCTTCTAATTCTATATATATGAAGCGCGTAACATAACAGAGCACCTATAGCACCCACTAACAGCATGGCAGTCAGGGCCACTTTCCACGTGCTCATCGTACATGGGTTCTCAATAGAAGATGGTTTACAATCATAATAGGTTCCGCAGGAGTCGCAAGGATTTTCGTATGAAATGATAGGCTTATCTACAATTTTAAGTGAGATAAAGGTTCAAATGCAATCATCACTTAGCATTTACCAAAAAAATATTAAAAATTCATTTTTGTATAATAATGATATTTTTTATTAATTATAAACGACCACCATTAAATAAAATAAAATATCTAAAACATTTGTGCATAATTTTGAATCAAATGTAAACTTGGCGTTGGTTATTGTTTTATGTAATACAAAATATATAGCAGATGATATTTGCCTTAATCAATGATCTTTTCGTGAAACTGCATATGTGTCAGCCCACTGTCCACTTTCAAGTTAATTACAAAAGTCTAATGCTACATTTTACTAACAAACTTTTTTGCAACGTGATTGTATAGATTTCCAAAGTCCTCTCTCTCTCTCTCTCTCTCTCTCTCTCTCTCTCTCTCTCTCTCTCTTCATCTCGTTCTCTTGATCACTTCCCATTCTCCTGATCTTACAATTATCATTCCAGTCCCCTTCTCTCTCTTTTTACAGAGGTTTATATACTTTCATACTTGTAACCGACCGTTCGTATTGGCTTTGTCCACCTGTACTGTTCATGAGTGAACATATATTGTTTAAATTCGCCGGTTATGTTTACCTTTGATTCTCCCACATGAGTATAATGCATTACTAATGTATACTACTACATGTAAAAGGTCATAGCTAGAGACATTTATTCATACATGGCATGTAGGTTAAAAAGGCTAACAAACATGCATTGCATGACTAGTTATCGATGCAGACACCACAGAATCGCCAATATGACAATTTTTGGATAACTTAGTTATATATATTTAATTTGAATTTTACTGTGCCTGCATTCCGTACCCGATTATATAGTATCATTTAGGACCACTGTGCAGTGCTACAGAAGTCAAAAAGTTCATTTTATTAGTCATTATTACAACAATTTTTCGCGCAGTACATAAGTATCAAGGTAAACATAAGTATCATAATTAGTCAAACTAACAATTCAAGACCATAGATGTAGCATGCGTATGGCTATCTGGCTACACAGCTTTGTAAAGAACAAACCATCATCTATGCCGATAGTCATTGCTAGAAAAAATTCGTTTCCTATTATAGAGAGTAAATGTGTTGCTTCAAATGAAGATGTGTTACTTTACAAGAGGCCCATTGGCCACATCGCTTATCTGAGCAATAATAGGCATGATGAAATCCGCTTAATGGAGTCATAATACAAATCATCTTGACAATGTATTACCATACTCCTCAAGATTTTGATTTTAACGAATTCAAATTTAAAATCCTTAAGGGTGCTTTCACTAAAGTTATAGCCTTTTTAGGCAAATGGTTTTGAGAATAAGATTTTTGTCTGTATACTGTAAAACGAGAAAATTTGGCGCACACGTATTTTAGCGCAAACGCAAGTGCCAATACATTAGCGCAATTATATTTTAGCGCATGGATCTTTCTATAAAAAAGAATACAAAAAATGTTGTTGTTTGATAAACGATCACGCCCAAAATTTAGTTCTGTGTTCACTCAAGCGCGTGAACACAACGACTTTGATTTCTATCTCGCATGCACGGTAAACTGTCGTTGTGAACAATACACTTACTTTTGTGTAAATCGTCAGTAGATAGATATGAAAACTTCATTTATTGGCGATGATGTGTAATTTTTGTTGGTAAACAAATTTGAGTTATCGGACTTTGAATTTAACGTGTCGACTTGGTTAACACTAGAAGAGTCCCGAAGCTAAAAGTGAAATCGAATGCTACATTTACTATAAGTTTCGATCACCATTAGAGAATCTTTTTCACAGTAATTTTACATGAAAAAACACAAAAATAGGTATCGTCTTGTTATCTTTATATCCACTAATCAGAGATCAAAGAAATCATGATCAATCATGTATTTTCAGCGTTAACGATCGCCATCCTTAATCACATTTTCACCTCGAGGCGCTAAATGGAAGTGGCATGGGGAGAAGCCCAATTTTCAAGGTGCTAATGAGAGATATTAAAAAGCAGTTAAAACAGAATTAATTAATCCATGTTTAGGCACTTATACCCGATAACCCATACCATTTACCTGTGTAATTGTTTAAACAAACAGAAGCGACAGCATCTGATATTTAAATGAACACTTCTATATAGCCTTAAAAATGGACTGACGTTATTGTTTTTCAACTTGAAGAAATTTAATACATATGGAAAATTGTTGGCGCACTATTAATTTTAGCGCTCAGAGGCAGTTGCGCCAAAGGCGCTAAAATTTGTAGTGCGCAATATTTTCTCGTTTTACAGTATCCCTATGGTAAAGATTTGACCCCCCCTTTACCCCGCCCCCCCCCCCTCCGTTGTGTCCCAACACTACCCCCAGAGATCATTATTATAACAAACTTGAATCTAACCTATCTTAAGATGGTTCCACACAAGTTCTATCTTTTCCGGCTGATTAGTTTCTGTGTAGAAGATTTTCAAAGTTTACTCAATAAATACCTATGTAAATATTTGACCCCCATTGCGGTCCCATCCTAACCCCCAGGGTTCATTATTTTCACAACTTTGAATATACACTAGCTGAGGATCCGGATATCCCACATATGTTTATCTTTCCTGGCTGATATATTTCTGTAAAAATATTTTTAACGATTTTCTCTAAATGCATGTATTCCTATGTAAAAATTAGAATCCCAATTATGGTCGCATCCTTACCCCCGGGGTCACAATTTTCACAACTTTTAATCTATACTAGCTGGGTATGCTCCCACATGTGTTTCAACTTTCCTGGTGGATTAGTTTCTGTAAAGAAGATTTTTAAAGATTTACTCTTTGCATTCCTTTGTGATAATTCGACCCCCCCCCCCTTTATTGCCCAACCCTACCTCTTGGTAATCATGCATTTCACGACTTTGAATTTACACTAGCTGAGGATGCTTTCACATAAATTTCAGCTTTCCTGGATGATAAGTTCTGAGAAGAAGATTTTTAAAGAACTACTCTTTGTATTCCTATATAAAAATTCGACCCCCATTGAGGCCCCATCTACCTCCAAACATCATGATTTTCACAACTCTAAATCTACACTCGCTGAGGAAGCTTCCACAAAGATTTCAGCTTTTCTGGCCAAATAGTTCTGGAGAAGATTTTTTTTCAAAAATTTCAATTTTTAAAAATAAGAATTCCTAATTTTCTCCCCTTGAAAAAGGGTATTGTCCTTAATTTTCACAAGGATGCCCTGTGTCACATATGGTCGTAATTGGCTCAGTGGTTCTGGAGAAGATGTCGAAAATGTAAAAAAAAAAATACGGACAGACAGACGGAAAGACGCACGACAAACAAAAAGTGATAAGAAAAGCCCATTTGAGATTTCAACTCAGGTGAACTATTAACCTACGCAGCAATGTTAAGGCGTCCCGATGCTAAAATACGGCTGGAAAACGATATTATTTGAATAATCGTAAAAATACTGTGACCGGGAGTATTTCTTAAAATCTATGATACATTTATTGACACCGATGTTAAACATTACATTTGATGCATTTTTGTGACGTCATATGTACTTTGTAATCACGTGACGGGCAAATCCTAATAATGCGTATGAACTATATAAATCGCATCGGTGCAGGTGATTTATGACATTAAATCATACATATTTTTAATAATAATCCTTTGTTAAGTCATGTACATTGAAGGTCTTGCTTGGGAAAGAAATAGAAATTTCGTTTATGGAAGATATTGTTGAAACATTCCACAAAATCATCAAAATAATGCACATTTTTACTAATCAAAAGCGATTTACAAAAATTGGGGTAAATCCGTAGGTTTCCCAAGCACGATTCACATTAGTATTTATATTCTCTACCAATATTACGTAAAATATTCTAAAACTGTGTTGATCTTTCACCTGCGCCAAGCTGGTTTTACATGCATGAACATTTCTTCATTCGGTTGTTTACACGTAGCAGGGAGAGTATCCAAACTACTAGTTTATAAATATTCTTTCACTTAAAACGAAGCTTTAAAACTGCCGATTATTTGATACTGGTTTTTAATATGAATGAATTCTGTACGTCTAACATTAACGGCAGCATCTATGTAAAGGAAACATGCGGTATTATACTGGTTTGATATAATTCACTTTTAACGTTAAGATACATTTCCCTGAGAACTATCGACAGGAATGCAGATCGTGACGTCAAAGTTAATTATGACGTCATATCGTATGAAGTACACGTTCTACATATCGCTGTAAAATCCATCGGGAAGCCTTAACATGCCCGCGTAAATTTAAGATCTTTTTTTCGAAATTTCCTCAGCAACATCCTAAAAAACGCAGCCTTATGTTTCGAACGAATTAACCACAATAACTAAGCAAAGGAGGGCTTCCACACAAACACAGCGTTACGTTTAGTAGTTCAATTAATCGTTTGTAATTACGTGAGCTCGAATAAATGACTTTGTCCGTATATTGTCTATATGTAAACAGGAAAAGCTTTTACACTCTTCTACATCTTGTATTGTTATAGACTCAACCTATTTTACTTGTCATATGTCAGTGGGTTCTGGCATGGATTATATATGTGAAATAGTTTATATGATTTTTCTCTCCTTGAAATTCACTACAAAGTTTGCAGAAATATTGGACAATGTTCGAATTTGCATGTACTACATGCGATTAAAGTATTGTTTTAACAAAAAAACCTTTCAATACGAAAGTAACTGTATTCATGACTCATTTTATGTTTTAAAAAACACAGATCCATTTAAACTAGCACTTTAATTGCGTGGTCAACTAATAACTAATCAGATCTACCTAAGATACCTTTGGGTATTTTCGAAATAATTTAATCTTAGCTTTTTTCGCGATTACTTTTACAATGCAAAATATTAATACGTAGAAATTATATCAGGTACATTTTTGCTATAAAAAACAACTTTTTAAATCGCAAAAAATGACTAACGCAAATTAAAAAAATTACACATTTTCCCCATATATGATATTATATATCTTTAGACAATGAGTTTTTATTTTGTAAAAAATATTATGTCTCTAACCTTTAAAAAATGATTTTTTAAGATTCTGTTTATACATAGCTTTTCTCAATGATTTCGATATAGTCTAAAAATCGTCATGACCATGGAGCCCTCTAAAAAGAAGTGCCTAAGCAGAAAAGTAATTCCATAACAATAATTAAGTTTACCTGTATCACATCTGTTTCCAAAGTAACCTGGAGTACACTCACAGATGTATCCATTGACTTGGTCTGTACAATTTCCATGTAAACAGGGAGAGCTTGCACACTCGTCTACATCTGTGTTTAGAAGCAACAAAATAAAAATGTGTGTCAGTTTAAGGTACTGTAAAACGAGAAAATTTGGCGCATACGTATTTTAGCGCAAACGCAAGTGCCAGTACATTAGCGCAATTATATTATAGTGCATGCATCTTTTCTTTAAAAAAGAATACAACAAATGTTGTTGTTTGATAAACGATCACGCCCAAAATTTAGTTCTGTGTTCATTCAAGCACGTGAACATTTCTATCTCGCATGCACGGTGAACTGTCGTTGAGAACAATACACTTACTTTTGTGTAAATCGTCAGTAGATAGATATGAAAACTTCATTTATTGGCGATGATGTGTAATTTTTGTTGGTAAACAAATCTGAGCTATCGAATTATGAATTTAACGTGTCGACTTGGATAACACTAGAAGAGTCCCGAAACTAAAAGTGAAATCGAATGCTACATTTACCATGAGTTTCGATCACCACTTTTATGTAGCCTTAAAAATGGACTGATGTTATTGTTTTGCAACTTGAAGAAATTTAATTCATATGGAAAATCGTTGGCGCACTATTAAATTTAGCGCTCAGAGGCATTTGCACCAAAGGCGCATATATTTGTAGTGCGCCATATTTTCTCGTTTTACAGTATTCCATCCATAACTATCATATTTCATATTTAATAGATTGCTAATTTGATCACTTATATCTTAGTGTGATTTCAAACAGTTTAATAAATAATGAAGTTTCACCTTTGATATCCTTAAAATAATATTGAAGTTCACATTGTAGTCTATGGGAGAAATGCATTTTTAAGTATATTTATTCAGTACAAGCAATTTTCTTACATTTCTATTAGTGAAAAGCTTTCCCTTTCTTCGAATATGCTTAACTAACTCATAATTTACCACATATATTTTCAGAAAGTGATTTTTAAAAATTTTCCTAAAGGGCAGACAACTCTTTAAAAAAATTAAGTGCAAAGAGTTCATTTAATTAACTACATATATACACCCAAGTCAGCCTCAAAATAGCTTTAAAATATGTATTTGATGTAGTTTAGATCAATCAAAATTGTTAAATTCGCCTTAGTTATGGATGGACTACCATAAATCGCTCTAAATTTCGCCATAATATCACATATTTGAAACAATATTCTTGTCCAATGCATTTTTTATTAACACTTTGAATATATTTTAACTTTTAAAGTCAATTGTAAACGTTTCTTTTCAAAATATTTGGAAAATGTTTTTATTTCGTTGTTTTTATGACAAACAAGATTCTTTGTTCATTTTAATATTTGTATTTATTGCACATGACTCGTTTTTTCATTATTTCATTATCATTAATAATTATTATTAACTGTAAAGCGTTTAGATTGCATTGAATTGTCAAAACCTGTCTTTCATTTACCTTCATTACAACTTTGAATGTTACGGTTATTGCTAAAATAGTAATCAACAAGTACAGATTTAATTTACAAATTCATTTAAAATGTTCCTAAATCACTGACTGTGTATTTATTTAAAGAGACCAGGATGTTTCACATCCATTAACTGATCGTCAACTTTGACATTCACCCACAATTACTATAAAATCATGTTTAAATACTAAGTTTACCTGTATCACACCTCATTCCGGAGTAACCCGTAGTGCACTCACAAATGTATCCATTAACTTGGTCTGTGCAATTTCCTTGCAAACAGGGAGAACTTGCACACTCGTCTATATCTGTGTATAGTAATGGACTAAACTATTATTCTTGTCCAATGTAATTCACAAATCATATCAAACAATATCTCCCAATTACTGACAGAGATTATTTTAAAAGAGACGAAACAATTTCCAAATATAAATCGTCAACTTTGACATTCATCCACTAAATTTTGAAATTTATCCAAAACTGTGAGAGAATAATAAAAAAAAACTTTTAGAAAGATTTTTGCGATGTACAATTCAGTCATTATGTTTAAATATCAAGTTTACCTGAATCACATCTGTTTCCGGAGTAACCTTGAGTACACTCACACATGTATCCATTGACTTGGTCCGTACAAGTTCCATGTAAACAGGGAGAACTTGCACATTCATTTATATCTGGGTATAAAAACAACAAAATAAAAGACGTGTATCAAATATTTCATTCAATATTCATGACATTTATTGTGACGACTTTCAGCTATTCATAATGTTCAAATAATAAGTTTACCTGTACCACACCTGTCTCCAGAGTAACCTGGAGTACACTCACAGATGTATCCATTGACCTGGTCCGTACAAGTTCCATGCAAGCAGGGAGAACTTGCACATTCGTCTATATCTGTGTATAGCAATAGACTCTACTATTATTCTTGTCCAATAAAATGTTTATTTGCTGTTTGTGAGTGTTTTAAACATGAAATTGAATTGTAAAATTTAATTGTTAATCCCAGGAAAAAAAGTTAAAATAAAAATTATTAATGAAGATCGTGAATAGAATGTTATGTCAACACATATTGCATAAATTTTATCTCGTTAATTTGAACAAAAAATAATGAAACATTTGGTAACATCCAAACGGGCACGTACTTCAATCGAATAATTTTTTTTTCTAATTTCATCTTTTACTGACTCTACCTTTCAAAAATCGGTTTGCTCTTTGTTCAATAATATATCCATGAATACGTTTAACCTATTAGCGATACAACCTAATCCAATTTTGTAAATGTTCAACGATATTTAAAAGGAAAACTGGTTTTCAGTGTTTAGATTCCTTTGATTCACAACTGTTTATAATGCATGTTATTATACCTAATTTGTTGGGTTCTGAATTTTTTTTAACTTGCATGATTTTAAAGAATAAATTGCTCGTGAAGTAAATGAACCCAAGTTATTCCAAAAGAATATAAAAGAAAATTTTACTTTAACAAAGATGTGAAATGAAACCATGTGGAAATTTATTATTCAGTTGAGGTTTCAAATACACAAAATGATTTTATTTTAGCAAAAAATTATTATCAAGTAATGAAAAATGTCTTATATTTTAGCTTCTAAATTTCAAGAATTCTCTATTTTTTTAAACAATGGTATAGATCTCAATGATATTGATATCATCTTGATATAGCCATGACTATTTAGCCTTGACTTAAAGAAAGGTAATTTCGTTACGGTTATTAAGTTTACCTGCATCACACCTGTCTCCGGTGTAACCTGGAATGCACTCACAGATGTATCTATTGACTTGGTCCGTACAATTTCCATGTAAACAGGGAGAACTTGCACACTCGTCTACATCTGTGTATATGAATAACATTAAATAAATAATTTTTTTTTATCAATTTGGATCGTTTTAAATATGTAAACGAGTCACGTGTATTTGATTGCACTTAATTCAAATCAATTAAAATCTGTTTGGCAATATATTTACATTCAATATCTTTGTTTTGAACACTGAAGAGCTGGAAAACATTACAGTGTATCTTATTTTACAATGTTCGGAATAAGACAATATTACGCGAACATTAGGCCACCGTGAATAATGTGCATTCATGATACAATGATAACGAGTATTACTTTGTTTTAATAAGCAACAGAGTTGGGACATTTTCCTAGCCCATTTTTACTTTAGAACGGAAATAAAGCAAGGAACAAAGATAAAAATTACATTTTATTACTAGTCATAAATATCAGATTCTGATAACTTTAAAATTCAAACAATGATTATCTGTAAAATGAAAAAAAAACGAGGAAAGGTACCAACACAGCAAATCTTAAAGTTTAGATACGTGGAATTAAAAGTACCCTACCAATTGACATTTCTAGCTGTTTATATAAGACTTGAAAATGCTACAAAATCTATACTTACGTAGCATTCTTATTTCATAAAATGTTAAAAAAATGACTTTCAAAATTCTTACCATCTTCCCAAGTCAAAGGTTTCTGATCCGCTCTGCACTACATAAACCTTGACCTAATTGGCAGAGTTTCACGAGGTTAGAAACATCGAACGCTAGTTGGTGTCATACAAGTTTGCATGATCCAAACAGAAACGTTGTTCCAATAATGATGTTTATCGTGCATTGATTTATGTTGAACCGTTGTCAAATAAATTTGAGACGGACTGGTAAGTATTTGACTTACTACTATCGGTTTCCAGTCCGAATGAATCCATCTTTTCTACAAATATGATTTTGTTTATGGGAGCAGCCTTATTGCTATATTGTTTCTGTTTATAACGCATCCTCTAATTGGTCAGAAGAACCGGTCGCAAAAGTTAAAAAATTAATACTCTCACTAGATGGCGTAATCGTTAACCCGCATATGAACTGTCTTTGCGGTCAAAGGTTTATGTAGAGTGGAGCGGATCAGAAACCCTTGACTTGGGAAGATGAATTCTTACTAGACGTTTTAATGTTACGATTATTGCAAATGTAGTTATAAAAGTAAGATACAGATCAAATTCATAATAAATTGAAAAAAATATCCCCCAAATTACTGGCAGTCAATTTACTACAAGCAATGAAAACAGCCTCTAACAAAAAATAGTCGTGAACTTTGACAGTCAAACACAACTGCTATAAAATTATCATTATTTAAGAAAGACTTTTTGAATTTGGAATAAGTAATGTTAAAATATTAAGTTTACCTGTATCACACCTGTTTCCAGAATAACCTGGAGTGCACTCACAAATGTATCCATTGACTTGGTCTGTACAAGTTCCATGCAAACAGGGAGAACTTGCACAATCGTCTATATCTGTGTATAATCATAAACTCAACTATTATTCTTGTCCAATATAGTTTTTCAGTTTTTGTAATAAAAAAAAATTTTTAGTAGTAGAATTTCCATACAGACTATATGACTATATTTGATCTCGTTTGTATTCAGACAAAGTTAGCTAGGAATTTGTATTTGCTGTACACAAATACAACCTGATTTTAATAAAAATTCGTAATGTTACAAGTGTAACTTTATTCATGATTCATTTAACGTTACAAAAACACAACAACAATTAAACCCGCAATTTAAAAGGCTGGTTGGTTAACAAACTATCAAATAAAACTACCTTAAATTTTGGATTTATTTTTTTTTATCTATAAACTATTATTAAGGAAGGAGTCTCCTCGTTATCAAACATACTTCTTATAATTTATAATAAGAAATTCATGAAATTTTGACACAGTAAAACAGATAATATGTTCAAGCGATTCTATCAGTTTAAGTAAATTTGGTCAACTTGTTTTGCATAAAGATCAGGTCAAGGTCACTTTATTATTCCCCAACTTAAAAGATGATAAAAAATGTAGCTTTTTGCAGTTATGTTGACATATGTTTAAGATATGAGTATTCTATTCTTCAATAAATAATAGAATATCAGAATGTTTATCAGCTTATGCTACATAATTGTAATAAACACTGAAACTAAAATTGATATTGCTTAGCCCGCATTTCCTCTTATTTCATTCAATTTTGAAGATATTTTAACTATTTTTCTTATGCTTCCAATATCAGAATATTTCTGATTTTTACGTATCATGAAGAATCTGTATAAAGATATGAGTTGACAAAAAAGCTAAAATATAAACCATTTGATTAGAGAAAAAACTGATTTTAGTGATTTTTTACACAAATCAATATATAGGATGGGCGCTTTAAAAAAATTATAAAAATGTAATTTGATACAAGGGAAATTTTATTTTAAAAACAAATTCTGAAACCCAAGTATCATATCATTAGTTCACATACGTTTAAAAAACCAATATTAATGTTATTGCTTTAAACATGCTTAAATAGACTCATAATTCTACAACAATTTCTTATACCAATATTCCATCAAAAACAAAGCCCATGTTAGATTCTCAACATTAGTAACTATTTCTATGTCAAGTTGTATGATAGTAAATAAGAAAGATTCCTTCCTTAAAGCAACAATTTCATTAAGCTCTAAAATTTAAAAATGTTCCTAGTTTTTTATAGGTAGCTCCTCTTTTCCATAATATCGAAGGAGTCTAAACATTACCATGACCATCAAGCCTCTTTAAAGAAGTACGTAGGCAGAAAGCAGAAAAGTCCTTCCATTACGATTATTAAGTTTACCTGTACCACACCTGTCTCCAGAGTAACCCGGAGTGCACTCACAGATGTATCCATTGACTTGGTCAGTACAACTTCCATGCAAACAGGGAGAACTTGCACACTCGTCTATATCTGTGTACAGTAATAGACTAAAACATTATTATTGTCAAAAGCCATATTTTTTTTTTTTACAATTTTTAATGTTTTCTAAAAATGTATGAAAGTTATTTGTAAAATTAAATTTTAAGAAAAAGAAAGTAAAATGGAATTTAATATTGAAACTCATTTGTTTAACTAGATTTAACCGCGTATGTATGTATCTATGAAAAAAATCGTTTTATTCTTAATGCATTAAGGAAAAGAAAGATCCTTTAAAGAATTTGGAACTCGGTAATCGTTAAATGCATATCTGCAAATTTTACCAAAAATAAAATAAGCGGAAACTCAGGTCTTTACAATAACAAAATTTAAATTTATTCCGGTTCAAATTCCGAATTTTTAGGCCAATTTTTGTTGATTGGTAAATAATTGACACTAAAAAAAATAGAATAAGTCTCCATTGGCACAATAAAATTAGGTACAATGTTTATAAAACCTAAAACAGTTCTCAGCCAATTCCGGAATTAAAGCACAAAAAGATAATTTTTATCGAGTCAATTTTTTCACAAAGTTAGCTTAAATATTGGTTAAAATTTGAATTTGCATGCACTACATGCGAAGAAAGTCTTCTCAAAATATTTCAATGATACAAAGTAACATTGTGACTGATTCATTTTAATTAAAAAAAAATAGTTATTATAATATTTACAAATGTGAATTTTTTTTATGTATGTATTTTTATCTACATGTAAATCTTTATATGTTTATTGTTTCTGTTTGTTCATCTGAAATGTTTTGACGACAAGTGTTATGTAATAGCAGGTGCTACATCTTGGTCTTATTTGCTAAATTTAACTGTCCTGTGTTATGCAAAAATTTTAACCAATCAGAAAAGCCCCATAGGTCGTGTATTTGTTTGTCTCTGGGTGAATGTTACATTTTTAAATCGATTCAAAGAATTCGATAGGATTCGACCAATCAGCGTGGCTTCTCAGATCACGTGACTTCATTGTTTGTTTGTAAATTAGAGGAGAAGCCACGCTCAAATAGGCTAAGAATTATTTTCAGCAAAAACCCTCCATTCACTCCTTTCTTCCACATTATGTTATTAATTTAATTTTAATGAATCCATTGTATCTTTTTTCATTGTAATTCTCTTAATCTATTGTAAAATTGAGTGCATTTTGATATTTTCAATTTAATTCCCACTATAATCAAAATGGTACAATTTAGTATTTTTTTAAGCTAGAAAATAAGAATTCTAACAGCATACTACAATTTCGGAAAATCCCTATAATAGCATTTTTAAAGTCTGCTTCGAAATGTTGAAAATTTCAATGTTGATCTAAATAGAATTTAAGCTATCTGTGTTTTTATACATATAAACTATTCTTAAGTAAACAAAATATTATGTCATTAAGATCTAAAATTTAACATTTTTTTTGTTTGACGTACAGAAATCTATTTCTCAAAAGTATAGTGTTAGCCAAAACATTGCTATAAGCAACCAGCCCTCATAAAAGAGATACGCAAACAGAAAAGTAATTCCATCTCGATTATTAAGTTTACCTGTACGACACCTGTTTCCAGAGTAACCTGGAGTGCACTCACAAATGTATCCATTGACTTGGTCAGTACAAGTTCCATGTAAACAGGGAGAACTTGCACATTCATCTATATCTGGGTATAAAAACAACAAAATAAAAAACGTGTATCAATTTCAATCGCTCTGAATATCATTAAGTAATTTAATGACAAATACGTTGTAATTAATTGCAGTTTAAGTTTTAAATAACTCTATTTAGCAATAGGTTTACTTCCACATTATTTTTTATTACCGTGAAAAAGAATCTTATTTGTTTATATTAAAGGTGACATAATGCAACTTGTATGTAGAATTTCGATTTTATAAAATTTTGAAATACTAGGCTTTCATTTGCTTTTATTATTACTTTGAGTACTACGGTTAATGCCTGCATAGTGACCAACAAGTAAATACCGATTAAATTCACAGTTCACTAAGAAATGCCCAATGTATAGATTAGAAGCGACGGGAAAGATTTTATTCATTAGTCGTGAATCTTGGCATTTATCCACAACGGTTTTCGATTATTCATAATGTTAAAATATTAAGTTTACCTGTATCACACCTGTTTCCAGAGTAACCTGGAGTGCACTCACATATGTATCCATTGACTTGGTCTGTACAAGTTCCATGCAGACAGGGAGAACTTGCACACTCGTCTATATCTGTGTACAGTAATAGACTAAAACATTATTATTGTTTAATTTCTTTCTCCAATGGCACTTTGAGTGGATTTTAATAAAAGGTGCATGGGCCACACCGTTCGCCTGAACAACAGATCCTTGTATCATTCTATTTCCTAACATATGATATTTCTATTTTAAACTTCGAACCCCTTTCTCTGGCCCCATTATGGGACCGTTGTTTATAGATGGCTTGAGGAATTTAGAATCTACACTATCCTGGGATGCCTGCATAGTATTCTCACGAATTGTAGCATTGTGCATGTAGTTCTCGAGAAAAATGTTTTTAAACATTTTACATATATATTAATATGTTGAAACTTTGAACTCCTCTTTGGGCGTCAGTATTTTTCCGGTGGTCACAGTTTTATAACTAGTAATCTAGAATATACATTATTTAAGGACGCTTGCATAGTAATCTCACAAATTGAAGCACGATTGTTTTCCAAAATAACAATATATAAATATTGACTGGGGTTGAGGGGAACATTGATTCTATTAGCCCCCGAGGGACGAAATATCGAAATTTTAAAATACACGCACCCTATAATCTTTTTAAAAGGATTTAGAACTTTATTTTAAGAATAAATAAAAATTCTTCCTTAAAAGGATACTTTTAACAAGCTTTAAGTTTGATTTATTTCTTTTTTGGTTTTTGATATAAAGTCAAAAATGTGTAAAGTTTATAGCCGGACAAGCGGACGACGGACAAGTGATAAGAAAAGCTCACATGAACCTTCGCTCCAGTTGAGCTAAAATTGAAATTCATCAACAGAATTTCCTCTTAAATATCTTTAATTTCATCTCTTTTAAATTAAAACAATGTTTATTGAACTATTCATTAAAATTCGAATCTTCAATTTACTGCACAAGAATGAAATCTTATTTTATACAGGTTCGTAATGTTGCAAGATAACCTAATTCATGATTTATTTAATGATAAAAAAACACAATAACAATTAAACCGGGACTGCGTTTCACAAAAGAGCTTAGGACAAAGTCGTAAATATTTTAGTCTCATTGAATAGTCTTTAATGAACAACATTTCTGTAAGACCATTTCTTTACACTATTTTGATAATCATAATTATATTTTACAGCCAATAGAATAAAATATTAATTAGTTCGTGAATAATTAGCATTAGTTAATTTGGTCGTAAGTCGTAATTTCTGTTGAAACACCCAGCCAAGCATTTTAATAGATTGGGTGATTTAAAATTTACCAATCAGATCAACCTTAAAAATTTTGAATGATATTTTTTAACTATAAAATATTATTTGGTCAACAAGAATGCCATATCATTAAACATGAAAAAAATCTTTTTATTTATACAGACATCTTTTTCTCAATTATATCGAGATTATGCTTTAAGATTTAAAAATGATCCTAGTTTTTTTTATAGGTAGCTACTCTCCTTAATAATATCGATGGAGTCTAAACATTACCATGACTATGAAGCCTCTTTAAAGAAGTACATAGGCAGAAAAGTCCTTCCATCACGTTTATTAAGTTTACCTGTATCACACCTGTTTCCAGAGTAACCTAGAGTGCACTCACAGATGTATCCATTGACTTGGTCCGTACAAGTTCCATGCAAACAAGGGGAACTTGCACACTCATCTTTATCTGTGTATAAAAGCATCAAAATAAAAAACGTGTATCAATTTTAGTCGCTCTGAATATCATCACATAATCAAATGACGAGTGCATTGTATTTAATTGCAGTTTAATTTTTAATATAACTCTATTTAGCAATAGGTTTACTCCCAGGATCCTTGTTTTTTTTTACAGTACAAATGAATAATATTTGTTTATATTAAAGGTAATATTATAATAATGCTGCTACAAAATCAATTATCACTACTGAATTCAAAATCCACTGATATTCCAAAAAATTGACTGACATCGTCTGACCTCCACTGTACATTGATAGTTCACTGTACATTTCACTGACTTCCACTGTTCCCCACTGTACATTGCTATTGAACAGCACTGAACCCTACTGTACAGTCCTACTGACTTCCCCTGTACATCACTGTACGCCACTGTACAGGGCACTAACAAGCACTGTACCCCACTGTACGCCACTGTAACATTAATTTGGGAAAAAATCAGATTTTTAAAATCTGCATTTTAATCATTTTTATTTATTTTTATTATACTGTATATAGCATTAACATTATGTAAAGAGATAACTTGACAGAAAAAAGCAAAAGGTCGTTGAATTTATCTAATATGTTTTATTTATTAACGTCTATTGTTGTTGGATGTTACGATCACAAAATAATTCTATATTCTTTATGATAATTTCCCTAGCTATCAGATGAAAGTCCTGAATTTTACATGTTGAGTCTGATTATTAAAAAAGTGCATCTCATGTTTATTCTGTCAGTCTATATTCTGTTTAAGTATTTAATTGTCTATTTATCGGCTTGTTTTACATATTGATTATTTTTCTTTTTGTTTCAAGTTTCTTTTTGCCAACTAATAAAAAAAAACCCTGCTAACTTTCTTAGCTAATATTCTTAGCAAGAGAAGATAGATGTATGACATGTGGTGATAACGAACAGTGTTCGAATTCAACAGTGTACTGGTACTGTACCAGTTATCAGCTAAGACCAGTTATCGGCTAAACTGAGAGTTCGGGTTTATAGCACGGGACAATCCAAGCTTTTTTAATTCAGTCGTCTTTTTCGAATAAAGAAAAGTAGGTTTGCTTGAAAACTTTCTTGAATATATTTTATACATGAGCTTAACCGATCATTGTTCACCGCTGATTTTACATCTTTGCACTTTCAGCAGTGGGGAAAATGACGTAATAAGTTAAAAATAGAATATTACCTCTTTGTGATACGTTATTATATCCCTTCTTTGATTTGACATATAATATCAATACATATAACATGCATACACAAAAGGAATTGATTAATTTCCGAGAGATTCGTATCGCAATTGAACGCCTGAATGCACAATTATGTATTGAATAGTGTACGATTTGGTGAATTACCGTATGATAATAAACGAATAATTTTATGAGTTTTGTTTATAATGTATCACAACCCCAACTACTTTAGTCTGACCCCACAAGGGACATAATTCAAATTTCATTTAGCAGAGTATAAAATCAACATGTACGGGGATTTTTCTATGTTATTATCACGAAGCCGATAACTGGTACAGTAGATCGTAAAAACTCGGCAAATTCGGGGCCTGCTAAAAATCACAAAACAAGATGTTTGCGGTTCCAAAAAATGATATAAACTAATAGATTGATAAATAAGGAGTTAATTATTTAAAGTATGGCAAGTTTTATCCAAAAATATCAAGAAATAAGAAAATACGAAAAGAAAACGTTAAACTTTAGCCGATAACTGGTACAGTGCCAGAATATTTACATTTTCCAGTGTCTTTGCCTGTGATAACACTACGTATCGATATTGTACTATATAACCCATAATACAAATGACGCCAAATTGAGGTGCCAGCGGGTATGCTTATTTATACTTAAATATTTAATCGTACGAGGGCTAAAAATATAAATATAAGTAATTAGGAATTATTCTTTGAATATTATGAGGTGATAATTTCTGTCGGGGCGTGATCAAATCTATCATAAAGCCCTTCGGGCTATATTGGATTTGATCACGCCCCGCCCAAAATTATCACCTCATAATACTCAAAGATTGATTCCTTATTCCTTATATAATTAAAAGTACCGTGATACAGTGAATATTTTTTGAACATTGTTCGTTATCACCACATTTCATTTTTAATTTAACACCATACTTATTTTAATTTCAGCGACGGGTGTTTGTGTGTGTGTCGGAGAATTTATTATAGATATCTAATATCCGACTTGATTTGAATATTAAAAAACGCATCCTAAATGATAAAATAAGATTATCTCGTTTATCCATACATGGAATGTTGTTTTAAAATTATATATTTAAACTGGATGTAATAATCTAAAGACCACACATACCCCTTTAAGGGAATTACATTATATCTTGAACAGGATATCAGACTGACAATTTACAAGGTTGAATATTGCGACATTAACACCTTTTGATCTACTGAAAATATGCATACTATACACAGATACTGCGTCGCTGATTTTCCTGTGAAGTAAAACTTCGAAGACATTTTAAAGTCCAGACCAGTATTCTTCTCTCTTTTGAAAAAAAATCAGTATGTTGAGCAGTATGGTGGATTTGTTTTTATTGTTGAAATATTTGTTCATCCTCAACATTTATGTTACAATAAAGTTTTATCATTCAGAGAATTTAAAACTACAGACCCTGAAACGTGCTACTACACCTCTAAAACGAACCGTACCGTTCCGTGCAAGAAACGAACCGTACCGTTCACAAAACGAAACGTACCGTTCACAAAGCGTACCGTACCGTTCACAAAACGAACCGTACCGGTCACAAAGCGAACCGTACCGTTCACAAAGCGAACCGTACCGTGCAAAAAGCGTGCAAGATAATTTATGCAAGACCCGCCTCCAGACGGACAAAAAAGCGTACCGTACCGTGCAATAAGCGTGCAACTTCCATATACGGCTTATTGACCTAATGTCTTTCGATGAATACGGACGGAGATTATCGCTGACCAGATAAGTTCAATATTTTGCTAGATTTTTTATACGGGATTAGATAACACATACTAAGATTTAAAACTGTTATTCTTATTAAAACAGTCACAAAAATATTTCCTTTCTTAGACCGTAACTATTTCTTTGTTTTTCGACAAAACTTGCATCGCCGATTTCTTAAACATTGTAAACTATTAACGTTCACACGATCCGTGGTTATACTATTTTGATTATTTTTATGAAATGTTTGAAACATTGGGTACATACTGGACTTTACATAGCTTCAAGTGATTCTCGGAGAGAGAGAGAGAGAGAGAGAGAGAGAGAGAGAGAGAGAGAGAGAGAGAGAGAGAGAGAGAGAGAGAGAGAGATCGTTACCCGAAACGTTAGAAAAGTAGCATTTGTTTAGAAATATATATATACACTATGGCTAAACAAGGTTGAAATATATCTATATATAATTTTATATCCTTTTTAAATTAAAAAAAATGTCGACTTAAGTTACGCAGACCCAGAAAATGTAAATGACAACCACATATTACTGGTGACTCGAGTAATTTGTTCTTGAGCTATTTATGTACCAATAAATGAACAAAAAATCACTCATACATGTATGATGAATTGTAAATAAATACATGTACAAAATCTTAATGCATTAAATGCAAGCATTGAACGGAAAAAAGTACACGCATTCCTTAAAATAACTTTCAACTTTATTTCCCGCATAGCTGGTAATGGCGTCGTGATTTCACATGAACAAAAATCACTCGTGCGAAACACGTGTACAGAAGCTGATTTTTGGTTCTATACACAACAGGTGTTATTGTCTTTCTTTGGTTTTTAGCAGTTATTGTACTTTACAACTAACTCTGTATATTTGGACGCTTAAATAGGTGTACACGAGATGCTGGTATTCACACCTTTCCACGGGCACCTGTTAGGTTACTTATCACAATCTGTCGTGTGTATAGTCTGAATATATCTTACTTCTACTTTGTTAGTTTCATGGCTTTTCTTAATCTCTAAAAAACAAAAGAACCGTCTGTAGAAATGGACACAAACAACTACACGAAAGACTATCGGCGCGTGGATCCGTGGAACAATTCAGCGACTCTATACATGCGGGATTTTCACATATTAACTTGCGATAAAAATATCATTTATCGGGTACATTAATGTACCAAAAAAAAAATGATTAATTAAATCATAAATAGTTGAATGAGATAACAAGTACATGTAAGCACAAACACAGCTCTTTTAAAATTTATTTTCAATCTTATATGTGTGATGTGAAATAGCGTCGAAATTTTAACCGTCGAGATCAATCTATATGTACATCGTCCGCTGTACAAACTTTTAGTGTTGAAATCGTTGTGAAAACCATGAGTCTAAAATAAATGAATTCAGTCCATACAAATAAAAATCTAATAATTCCAAATGGTTTGCAGACAACCACATACACCCTTAGAGAGAGAGAGAGAGAGAGAGAGAGAGAGAGAGTGTGTGTGTGTGTTGTGTGTTGATTATAATACTTAAATTAAAGTTTTATCACTAAACTTTATCATTTAAAATTTCGCTTTAGGTTTCTATAGTTGGTCATTTGAGCGGGATTTTATCTCAGGACTCCACGTGCTTCGCCTGTCAATCAGTTTAAGTATAACAGTACAGATCACGCCACGCGCTACTTGGCTCCTCCTATATGGCTAGAAGAAAATTATCGAATGAAACGTTTTTGTTTTATGTTTTCTTATATCCCTATTGAAAAGAGTATTCCTATTTCAAATTATTCAACAATAATTTCTCTCCGATTTCATGATTATAATTCATGTACTGGCGATCAGAGTCGTTTTCCCTCGCTGTCGTATTATTTTTGTTACTAGATAAATTCTTATATATCTATCACTTTTAACATTCATTTGTTGATTACCGGGTATTTTTTCGTGTCCTGTTTACAACAAGTATGTGTGTAAAAAGGTAAATAAAATATAAACAGGTTAGTCAGCATATGTAAAACGTCAGCTAAATCGCATGCATACAGTGAAGAGCGGACACTTGTTCAACAGAATGATAAATATCGCCATTATATAAATAAAAGTTATTGACTTGTTGTGTATATCCAGTTGTGTACATATCGTATGAAATATGTTACATGAACATGTTCAGTTTAACGGAAAAACAAAAACTTATAGTCATATTTTGACTATACACGCGATCTTAGTTCAGATAAGAGAGGCGATGACGGGTTAGATGTAGGTATGATCTATGTACATACAAACAAGTGCAGAAAATCATAGAATTAATATTTAAATGAATAAAAATTCGTGTCCAAAAGCTATGTAACAGTTGATATCAAGATTTCTTATCTATCCATTAATTTTACATTGTCTATTCACTAAGGCAATCGGCGATCGGCAATAGTACTACAGTAGTACGCAATAAAGAATGATCATACGAATTATGAATAATAAAAACTAGCCGAGAATCAAGACAACGATAAAGGAAACTAAACTAAAAAAAATATCGGAATAAAGTTGGGGCAATTTGTTATAGTAATTTTAAATGGATTAGAAGTATTTAATGACTTCAACTCAAGTACATGTATAGAAATAAAAACTCAAGATGCTTTGTAAAATTATCGACAGCTCGCTGAATTAACAGAAATATATCGGATTAATGTCAAACGGTTCTTTTAATCTATCTGAATGATTACATTAATCTAAATTAAATACTAACAATAACAGACTGATCAAAATTAAAATTACCCCCGCTTCCCAGTTGTCACTGAGTACACGGTTCACGCAACGTATCAAAAACGGGGGAACGGATGGACGTTCTGATTTTAAATAGATCGATTGAAATCTTTTCAAATATATCATATAAAAAAGAAAAATTCTTGTCATAATTACCACCTTGCTGAAGTAGATCGGGCAAAAACTAAACAAAATTATATGGAGAAAAAGCAAAGCGTTCAGGCCACGCCTACCTCATTAATAAAGCGCGCAGCTATTTTTAGCAAAGCGTACCGCGCAAGAAGCGAACCGTTCCGTTCACAAAGCGTACCGTACCGTTCACAAAGCGAACCGTACCGTTCACAAAACGAACCGTACCGTTCACAAAGCGAACCGTACCGTTCATAAAGCGTAACGAACCGAACCGTGCAACTGGTGTAGTAGCACGTTTCAGGGTCTGTATATATAAATTGTTATAGAGAGTATAAAATTCTCCGAATTTCAAACTTGAATGTAACATGTATACTAACATTCATTTGACAATATTGATTAAATAAAATTCATTGGAAAAAAAACCTAAACATTTAGTCACTAAAACATTGATATTGAAATATATATGAATGTTTTCCCCTTTTAATTGAATAATTTGTTATGTTTTGCTAATTTGATTCGGGGGGGGGGGGGGGCAGAGAAAAATTCAATTTTTTAAAACTTACATAGTACATGTATCCGATATAAGTCTTAGCTTCCCCCCAAAACAATGATATCCCTGGAAAAAAATTCTAACCTCGCTTGTAATTATAAACATGAATGAACTTTAAGAAATAGAAGCCCATTTTGTCTCTTGTACGCAATAAGAAAGAATCAAAACAAATCCAGATTTTGGTCTCAAATACGCATTTTAAAGGAAGTAAATATTCAATTCATTGTTTAACATAATAACTTATAGAATCATAGGCACAGAGTGTTACAGTGGTGTACAGTGTTTGTCAGTGCCCTATACAATGGTGTACAGTGGGGTACAGTGCTGGTCAGTACCCCGTACAGTGGTGTAAATTGAGGTACAGTGCTAGTCAGTGGGTAGGTACAGTGCTGTCCAGAAGGGTACAGTGGAGTACAATGGCTCTGTACAGTGGGGTACAGTGGGATACAGTATGGTACAGTAGCTCTGTACAGTGGGTGTACAGTGGATTTACAATAGGTTACAGTGAATATACAGTGTATGTCAGACAATGTCAGTCAATTTTTGGGAATATCAGTGGATTTTGAATTCATTAGTGTATTGTGTGGAATACCAAATTTAAGAAATTTCTAAATAATACTTTTTCTATTTGCTTTTTATTATAACTTTGAATGCTATGCTTATTGCTAACATAGTAATCAGCAATTAAATGCTGATAAAATTCACAGTTCCTTAAAAATGCCCAAATTATTTATTAAAAGCAACGGGATAGATTTCATTTAATATTTATTACATTTATTGTGACGAATGCTAATTATTTATAATGTTCAAATATTAAATTTACCTGTATCACACCTGTTTCCAAAGTAACCTGGAATGCACTCACAAATGTATCCATTGACTTTGTCCATACAATTTCCATGCAAACAGGGAGAACTTGCACAGTCGTCTATATCTGTGTATAGTAATAAACTCAACTATTATTTTTATCTTTTATAATATTTTATTTACAGTTGTAGTGTATTCTAAAAACTATGAAAACTGTTTATAAAAATTGCATTAGACAAAAAAGAATTATATGAAAATCGAGGTTGATTAACAGAATGTAACCTAGAGATGACAAAAGTATTACATCAACCATGCTCTTTCTCTCAAGTTTTTTTGGCCAACAGATTTTTCCCTTAGACTTTGCTGGCAAAGCTCATGGAAGAGTGCGCCTGTCCTGCGGTTTAGATGGCTTTCACACAGCTTCGAGGTTTTTTTCCATACAGTTTGAAATAATGTTTTTTTTTTCAAAAAAGTAATTTTTGTGCGTACGTGCGGATCTTTCGTCCTTTTCCCACCACTTTTCGTCACAAAACAAGACACATATTTTAAAACCAAAATTCGATCCGAACGCCTCTCATGGATGACTACGCCAATAAAAAAGAAATTTTAGAAAAACTATGTGGTCTGCAGATATTGATTTCATGTTTTGAATGTTCATATACTATTTGTTTTAAATAAAATGAAAATATAATTGTGCCATGTTTTGACTCGGGCTAAACCTAGCTTCACCTAAACCGCGAATCTGAGGCCCTAGCCTACAAGGTGCTAGTCTAGCTATACTTCTAGTCTTTCTTTATCTTTAATTTTACTTATTCTTAAAACATCAATGAAAAGCAAGATCTTTTAAAGAACTTGGTAATTCTTTTATCCCGTAAAATGTAGATCCGAAAACTTTTATAAAAATTAAGTGAAGCAAAACCTCGGATCTTGGCAATTACAAAGTTCAAGTTCATCCCGGATTAAATTTTGGAATTTCAGGACATGTTTTGCTAACTGATAAATATTTGACACAGATAGTAAAAATAGTAAAAATAAAATAAGTGTCGATTAGGTAAGTTGTTTAACAAACCTAAAACAGTTCTCAGCCGATTTTGGTATCTAAGCACAAAATATCGATAATTTTTATGCAGTTAATCTTTTCACAAAGTATTGGTAAGTATCCAGATTTGAATGCACTTCGTGCAAATAAAGTCTTATTGTGTGACTGATTCATTTACAATTAACAAAAAATCTAAAAATCATTACGGTGGCCAACTTTTCATTCCATGAGCCTTTGCGCAATAGGGTACCTACCGTGTATTTGTACCATTTCGGATTTCTTTTTTCGATACCATCTAAATAATGAACACAATAAACAAAATACAATTTTAAATTTTAGATTTTCCAGGAAATCTTTTATTTTTTGAACGATTTTTTCGTTAAACGTTGTTCGTAAGATGACCGTTGCCGTGATGCTTTTTTGATGTTATGGTAAATGGAAACTTTGTAAGAGTACGTTATAAGAAATATAAAAGAAAATGTAAAAAGTGTAGGCCTTGGAAACATTACACACAGCATTATGTTATTTTTAAGAGTTATTTTTCTTTTTTTAATGAATCTATTGTACCGAATTAAATTTGTAATGCTCTAAACATTAAAGAAAATATGATGCATTTAGACATTTTCAGTTGAACCCTCACTAAAATGCAAATGATAGAATTTAGTATTTTTCTTAGTACATATATAGAAAAGAAGAATTCCAACCACATACTACAATTAAGGAAATTGCTATCGTATTTTTTACATCTGCTTCAAAGTGTGGAAAGTGACATTTTCCTTTTAGTTTTTTAGTGTATGTACCTGTATTTTGAGATTGCCCCTTTAAAGAACCAGATGTAAGGGGTTCATGTGAAATCTCCAGCTATTTACTTTCGATTCATGTTTAATTATATTGAAAGAGGAATCTTTAACAAAACCAAAAAACTTTATTTCATTGAAATATTCCATCTAGAAGCAAAGATATAAGATTTTAAAGTTGAGTATTGTACGGCTTTTTGTAATGATTTATATTATGCAATGTGTAGGAAAAAATGGCACCAAAATTGAAATTTTTTTGCATTTTTGCTATTTAAATTTCAAAATTAAATATAAATCTTGTTTAAAGTCTTAGCAAACTGTATATTTTTAAAATTGTCATGTTTCAAGCTGTATTTTAATTGCATCATAATTTGCATAATTTCAAAATGGCCGCCAAAATGGCGGAAATTTGCATATTTCCAAATATGGTCATCAGGTAAGTTATACACAAATTATGAAGATTTATCTAAATATAATTCCCGCAAGTAGTTAAAATTTCCTATAAAATATGTTAAGTAATTTATTAGTTTTAAATATTGATGCTTAAGATAAATTTTTGTTATTAATTAACTTTAATTAATAAAATTAATTACCATCAATTGCTAATAATACATGTATATATCAATTATAACTATATATGTGTAAATTTTAAGTGACATATTATAGAAACTAATATAATGACCAAAACAAAAAATCCAACAAGTATCTTAGTCTTGTATATATATTTAATAATTTAGATACATTACATATTAGGGCCTTAGATATATTACATGCAAGCAAAGTACATGTACATGTATTATGTTATACAGTGTGTCTAATCTTGAATTATTATTTCACCTTTTTGGAAATCAATTAACAATGGGAATTCACATGCTTCCATATCACCTTCATACAAGCATTCATACTTTGTCATCCTTCCATTCAATCTTTTTACACACAAAACTTCCCCCTTGTACCAACAAACTTCATTTGAAGTTTGATCTTTTAATTTATGAAGAATTTTCTTTCCAACTAATTTGGAAGGAGACTCAATAAAACTTGGAAGAAGAAGTGATTGTTGTTTGATTGTTATTTTTCTCTTATTTTCTTTTAGTCTCTCAGCTAAATTTGTTTTTGATTCATTAAATTTTTGTTCAACCTGACTTAAAGGATGGTAAGAGAGTTTAGAATTTTCAGACACCTCTTCCAAATGTTCATTAATTTGCATAACTTTTACCAGATTATGTTCTAGATCTTCAATAGAATACACAACGCCTTTACTGCTTTGTTGAAAAATATTTTTAGGGCCTTTGCTTGAAAGAATATTTTTTCTAAACTGCAATTGTGCAACTAATGCATCTCTTAACAGCTGGTCTTTGTTAGATTCTTGAGACACCTTTAATTTGTAAGACTGGATGTCATCTCTTTTCTGCCATAAACCACCAACATCTGTCAATTTATTTGTTAGCTTTACCTTTTGGTTGTACATTTTATTTTCTTGCATGACTCTTTTTTCTTGTTTAGCTCTTAAAATTTCAAGTTTTGTTTCATACAAAGACCTTTGTCTTTTTTTTATTAACTCCATTATTTCAGGTGCAGATTTTCTTGCATCATTAATAATGGAGTTTTTTTCACTATTTGAAAGAGAATTTAACCAAGTAGATGTTTTATTGTTAGTCCACATGATTACAGACTCATATGCAGTTGTAGAAGCTGATGGTTTAAGTCTCATTAAAACATCTAGTTGGGCAAAATCTCTTTCAGAACATGTGTTTGTTGTTGGTACTGCAGCGGCTCTCAATTGATCAGTTTCAGATGGTTCATAATATATTCCACCAGGAAGTTGATCTTTTGCTTGCCTCTCAAGTATCAACAACATGCCACCTAAAGCCAATTCTAAAGCCATTTGAGTATATGTTTCAAATACTGCATCATCTGTGTTCTCAAAGAGAGAATCATACACCTCATCTTTATGCACACTCTCCTCTGGAAAAATTAAATGGCCTTCAAGAAGAGGTGATGCATCTTGTGACAAGTCTTGTAAGTTCAACTTCATGTTGAGAAGCACAGGGTTCAAATCCAAAATATTTTCTGTTTTCTCAATAACCCTCCAGAAGGGACCTGTAATTATTTTGTCTATGATACCTAAAGCTCTAAGACTGCTAGTGTAAACTTTTTCATTCACATCAAAAGAAATGCTTTTCAACAATTCATTAGGATCTGACCAACTGTCAAGAAATGTTTTGATATCTGCTAAATGGTTATATGTAGCCCCAGCTGCATAAAAAAGATGGTTAAACCTATGTCCTCTAAAGGTTATAAGTTTATTTTTTACGCCTTTTTCTTTCAAGTGGGTGGAGATGTGGGACCCCACTCCTGACTTTTCACAGCCATGCATTGTTAATGCCTTGCTAACTGTTCTAGTCAGTCTTGAGGCACCACTTTCCTTCCAATCAAAACTGTAAGGATTCTTTCCTGAACAAACATTGTTTTCAAAAACACTTAAACACTTGTCAACTTCACTTGCCATGTTTACAAATACATGCATTTTGCAAAAAAATGATGCCACCCTCCCCATTTCTTTTCTGTTAATTTCTGGCATTTCATCCCAATTCTTTAGAACATCAGGAAGAAGACTTTGCCGCAATTCCTCTAACTGTCTATTAAAAACTGGGTTTGTTGCACCCTGGTCTGACATTGTTGAAATAATAGTTGCTACAAGTTTAGAGAAAGATTTGTCTTCATTATGTAAGCAGTTTGACAATTCAGAAATATTTGCTTGAAAAGCTTTCATCAGACTATCAGCATCTGCACTGCCAATTTCAGTCATTCCAATTGAGTAAGACCTATGTTCAGGTGTGGTCAATTGAAATGACTGAAATTGTTTATGGAACTTTGAAGTTCCATCCTGATGCAGACAGTTACCTTTCATATCACCTATGTCACATGAATTAACCATGGCATCTACAACCTGACACTGGGCAATACGTTTTGCTTCAATAAGCAACCTAGACCTAACACCAGCACTTGGAAGTCTCGACAATGTTTTGCCTGTAATATTTTTTAAGACGGTTTGAATTACTTGATTTACTTTTTTGCAACTAACACCGCACTCAGTTGTTAGTGTCATTATTGTTTCACGAATTTCATTTGTGTACTTCCCATCACAGAAAGAAGTTATATTAGACTCATTTAATAGAACATTGTTGATTTCTTCAAGCTCTATTATCTTTTCCTCTTTAATTTTGATTTCCTGTCTCAGTTTCATAATTTGTTCAACATTTTCAGAAATAAAATTGTCAAATTCATTTTCCCTTTTTTTGTTTAATCTACAAATCTTAACCAGCAGATTTCTCTTTTCTTTTTTGAGGTTCTCTACTTGTGCATTCTTTCTTTCACTCTCTTCTCTCAATTCTTGCATTTCTTTCTCTTTCTCTCTTAACACTTCATTCTTATTATCCAGTTCAATTCTCTGATCTCTACGTTTCAACTTCTTGTTTGAATTTCTGGCATCAAGTTTTCTAACTTTTTCTTTTAAAAGTTCAAAATGTTCTAAAGATTTATCTAGCTTTTTTGACAAGTCATCATACTTTTTTTCCCAGTGCTTACACTCTCTCTCTAACACTTTCAAATCTTTAGTTTTTGACAATGTTTCTTGATGTTTCAATGTACAAGAATCTAACACTCTCAATAACAAATCAATTTTTTTTTCATAATGAAATATTTGTAAATTCAAATTGCTCAGTTGTTCTTGTTCATCAACAAGCTCTCTCTTTAGCTGGCGGTTTTCAAACACAACATCTTTTGTTTTGTTGACAAGATAATTCAGCTTCTGAGTTTTGATGTTGTCATCAAATACTGGAAGCTCAATGTTTGGAACAGGAAATTCAAATTCTTGGCTGAGCAGTTCTGATAAGCCTTCTGCAATTTTGTTTTTCTTTAGATCCTTGATTTTTTTCTTTAATCTAAATATCTTTGTGCGAAAAACACGCACAGAGCAATTTTCCCACTTTGAGGTTGGGTATTTGGTTTTAAGAAATTCAAGGTTTTCAGGAAAGCTTCTCTCTCCATCAAGACATTTAATGATATCTCCATTTGTTGGGCATTTTTTTTCCAAATCTAAAATTTGATACCAAAAATAAAAATAAAATAGAAATTTTTATTTTTTAATAAACCATTGCCAAATTATTTTTTGACATCAAATATTTCTTTAATTGACCAGTTCACTGTCCAGCAGTTAACACAGTTTGATTGCTTGATATTTGCCAGCAAATATCAAAAACAGATTTTAAGGAATATCTTTTAGTTTTCACACCGACCAGCAGTGACATTCATGAGGATGGATGACCAGCACACACTTCTGAAAATATAATAAATATGGTGCAGCAAAGTATCTTTACTATAAATTATTGGTTCACCAAACATGTTGGTATACAACCACACTACACAATAAGATACATGTACATATATAATTAATATACATACATGTGTATACATATAGGTACATGTACATATCTGTGCTAATGAAATCAAACTATAATATATCAAAGTTACATTATGTAAATAAAATAAGAATTATTGTACTCTATATAATTTTGGAGCTTAATTGCAAATATTCATTTACAGTTTTATAAGAGTGACAAAATCAAAAATTCTTTTGGTATATGATAATTGTAAATAATGTGATTTTACTATTAATTTCTATAGGTGAGTAAAAACTTTTAGCTTTTTAATTTTGAAAGTATTAATTTGGAATTACAAGTAGTCTTGCAATTCAAAAATGTTTCATAATAAAATATTAGTTTAAAAAAAACCCTTTGTTTTTATACCACGGAATTCGGAAGAAACTCTACACTATGAGTATGATGTATAAATATAGGCATGACGATGAGAAAATTCGAATTGCACAGTAAAACTTTTAAGTTATCTTAGATTAGCAATATACTAATAACAATTTTACTTAATAAATTTGAAACATTTATATCAATACAGCGTTTAAAAATGCACGTGAAGACTTGCCTATTCTGATGTCTGTTATAACGTTCGCTTCTGCCCTGTCGCCGATGTTGACGTCGGTAAGGTTATCAAGGTCATGTTTCACTGGGGATTCCGCGGCGGCCTGATAATAATAGCAGGAAACTAAATAGACATTCTTACGGGGGAAATCATAAGATTTAAGATTCTGTGTGAATTCTTTTCATTGAAACGTCGCTTACCATATGGAATTCACGAAACATACAACGCAGTGTCTTTGAGCCTTCGTGTTTACATCGGAGAGGGGGAATTCCAGTCTATATTCAATCTGCAGTTTGTAACCTCTTCCCTGATTGGCTGATATATTAGCTGTCATTACGTATAGCTTGCGGAAATCCAATCAAACTGCGCGACTTGTGCAAAAATCGAGCAAAACTAGCATCCAAGTTGTATTACAAATGCTAAAGACGAAAAACCGAGCATTTTTGACTACGGGGAAATATAACTAGATATAAAAGATGACGTTTAAAAATTAGTACCATTTAAAAGAGCAACTTATTTACGTTGCATTTATGAAAAAATTCAGACTTTATAAAAGTGAAAGAAAAAGTTAAAGCGAGTTCAAAATTGACAATTTTACTCCGACTGAGCCGAAAATTACGACGTCACGCCAGGTAAACTGAACCCCCTACCAGATGGTAGATTTTTAAAGCTTTGCAAATAAACTAGAGTTTGTTTTAATTACAGTCATATGGTTAACAAATTAAAAAATATAATTATCGTACAAAACAACCATATTAGCCTTCTTAAATCAGCAATTCAAGAAAGCTGTTTGTTAAAAAATTTACCAATATAGATCCAAATAAGATTTAAATATCCTCGTTTTTAGTATACATAAACTATTCTTCAGTAAACAAAATGTAATATCATTAAGCTCGAACATTTAACAAATTCCTATCTCTTTAAACAGGGGTCTTTTCCTCATTGATATCGAGTTAGTCAAAGCATTGCTATAACCAATCAGCCCTGATTAAAGAAGTACATAGGTAGCAAAGCAATTCCATCGTGAGTACTAAGTTTACCTGTATCACACCTGTTTCCAGAGTAACCTTGCGTACACTCACAGATGTATCCATTAACTTGGTCTGTACAAGTTCCATGCAAACAGGGAGAACTTGCACACTCATCCTTATCTGTGTATAAAAACAACAAAACAAAAAACGTATATCAGTTTCAATTGCTATTAACATCGTTACGTAATCAAATGACGAATACATTGTTTTTAATTTAGTTTCATTTTTAAAATAACTCTTTTTAGCAATAGGTTTACTGCCAGCATCCATGTTTTGTTTACCGTACAAATGAATAATACTTAATACGTAATTAAAGGTGATATAATGCTGCTACAAAATCAATATTTATGAAGGATTGTATTTTGAGAAATTTTTAAACAATATGTATTTTATGTGCCTTTTATTATTGATTTGAATGCTACGATTATTGTTAACATGGTGACCAGATGCAGATACAATTTTCAGTTTATTGAAAAATGCCCAACGTATTTATTAAAAGCGGCGGGATATATTCCATTCATTATTTATGAATTTTGACATTCATCCACTACGGCCGTAAGTAATTAAAACATCTCTTAGAAAGATTGTGACCATTTTCAGCTATTCATAATGTTCATTAATAAGTTTACCTGTACCACACCTGTTTCCAGAGAAACCTGGAGAACACTCACAAATGTATCCATTGACTTGGTCAGTACAAGTTCCATGCAAACAGGGAGAACTTGCACACTCGTCTATATCTGTGTACAGTAATAGATTCAACTATTATTCTTGTCCAATGTCGATTTTTTAATTACAGTTTGAGTGAATTTTAAACAAAAATGAAATTTATTGGTAGAACATTCCTGTGAGATATCGTAATTTAATTTCCATTGGATATTAAAACAAAGTTTATTACACTATGGATTTAAATGTTTATTTACTGCACACAGATAAAATCCTATTCTAAAACAAATCGTTATGATACAAGTGTAACATTATTTAGATTCATTTTAGAAATAAACAACAATTTAAAAGGTTTACTGGGACATGAACTTGGCTGGTTTCGTTCTCAAACCCTGTGGAGCCCGAAGGACATCTCAGAAGATTTGATCAGGTAGCAAACAACTTCACATTGACGTTTTAACGTATAAAAAAGGAAAATTGTTTACTATTGTCAAAATAACCGAGATTTTGTCTTTACCTTTTCAAACGACAAGCGATAAGCGCGTGCTATGTTAATTTTCGCTATACTAAAGTTTCATATAAGAAAACGTTTTGTAAATGTAAATATTTAATGTTACAAAAACACAATAATATTTAATCCACCATTTTATTAGACAGAGTGGTTGACAACTAACCCATTAATTGAACGTTCAAAGTTTTGATCAATTATTTTCTAGCTAATAAAACATATTGTGTAAAAAACAAGACACATCAAAAAGTTCGAAAATCCAATTAAATTCTTTGTGTTTAAGCAGAGCTTTTCATCTCAATAATATCGAAAATAAAATTGTCATGACTATCCAACCCTCTTTAAAGATGAACAATGGCGGATAAGACTTTCCATTACAAATGATAAGTTTACCTGCATCACAACTGTTTCCAGAGTAACCTGGAGAACACTCACAGATGTATCCATTGACTTGGTCAGTACAAGTTCCATGCAAGCAGGGAGAACTTTCACAATCGTCTATATCTGTGTACAGTAATAGACTTAACCATTATTCTTTTCCAATTAATATTTCTTTTACAGTTTTAGGGTATTCTATAAAAACAATGAAACTTCTTGTAAATTGACATTTAAAGAAAAGGAAAGTAAAATGGAATTTAATATTAAAACCTATTTGTATCACTTGATTTAACTGTGCATGCACAGTTTGATCAAAGGTGAAGAACAGAATGTAAAATAAGAGATGACAAAAGTATTACATAAAACACGCTCTTTCCCTCAACTTTTCTCGTCAAAAGATTTTTTTTCCTAATACTTTGCTGGCAAAGCTTATGGAAGAGCGCGCCCGTCCAACGGCGTCGGGTATTCTATTCAAACAGTTTGAAATAATATTTTGTTTCAAAAAAGTAATTTTCCATGCGTACGTGCGGATCTTTCGTCATTATCCCTCAAAATTTTGTCATAGTTCAAGAGAAAAAGTTTCAAACTAAAATGCGATCCAAGCACTTCTTATGGGTTGCTTCGCCAGTGGAAAAGATATTTTAGAAACACTATGCAGTGCGCAAATATTGATTTCATGCTTTGAATGTGCATATACTATTTGTTTTGAATAAAATGAAAAATAATTGTCCCATGTTTTGACTCTGGCTAATCCCAGCTTCAATCCAACTGCAAATCTGAGGCCTTAGCCTACAAGTTACTAGTCTTGCTATACTTCTAGTCTTTCTTTATCTTTATTTTTTTATATTCATTAAAAAATCAATGAAAAGCAAGATCCTTTAAAGAACTTGGTAACTTTTTTATCCTGTAAAATGAAGATCCGCAAACTTTTCTAAAAATAAAGTAAAACAAGTCCTCGAATCTTGGCATAAACAAAGTTAAAGTTTATTCTATTCCAACATTTTTTTTTGGGGGACATTTTTTGCTGATTGATAAATATTTGACAAAAAAGTAAAAACAAAATAATTCTTGCTTGATATAATGTAATTAGGTACATTGTTTTTAAAACCTAAAACAGATATCAACCAATTTTGGTACTAATGCGAAAATAAGTTTTATTGAATTTGTGACTGATTCATTTAAATATACAAAAAATCTAAAGACCGTTACGGTGGCCGACTTAAGTTGTTATTCGGAGAGCTATTGCGCAATAGAGTAACTTCTGTGTATTTGTATCTTTTAAGATTTTTCTTCGATACCATCTAAATAATGAACACAATAAACAAAATAAAATTTCAAATTTTAGATTTCCTTGCAAATCTTTTATATTTTAAACGATGTTTTCGTTGTTTGTAAAGTGACCGTTGCCGTAATGCTTTTATGATGTTAAGGTAAATGGGACATTTGTAGCAGTACTTTGTAAGAAACATGATAAAAGAAAATGTAAAAAGTGTACGCCTTGGAAATTTTACACACAAAATTATGTTATTTTCAGAGTTATTTTTCTTTTTTTTAATGAATCTATTGTACCGATCACATGATGAATCTATGCCATTCCGTCAACTGAAATGTGACTGAAAAGTAATTGAAAGATGCCTGAATGGCATAGCTGTGCCATTCAGTCAACTTTCCAGACCATTCAGTTAACATTCAGTTGACTGAATGGCAGAGCTTCATCCTTTGGATCTAAATTTGTAATACTATAAATATGCAACAAAACAGGATGTATTTTGATATTTTGAGTTGAACACTCACTAAAATCCAAATGATAGAATTAGGTATTTTCTTTTACAATCGTAAAAAAGAAGAATTCTAACCACATACTACAATTGAGGATAATCGCTATCGTAGTATTTTTTAAATCTCCATCGAAGTATGGAAAATGACATTCTCCTTTATAATTCTATAGTTATTGTACCAGTATTTTGAGATTGACCCTTTAAAGAACCAGATGGTAGATATTTTTAAGCTTTGCGAATATACTAGAGTTTGTTTTAGTTACAGTCATATGGTTAACAAAAAAAAAAACAATTCTGTCATACAAAACAACCGAAATCAGCCATCTGAAAACAGCTGTTTGGTCAACAATTTACCAATGTTGATCTAAATAAAATTTAAGTTTCCTAGTTTTTAGATCATATAAATTATTCTTCAGTAAACAAAATGTAATATCATTAAGCTTTAAAATTTAACAAATATCCTATCTCTTTATACAGAGGTCTTTGACTCTTTGATATCGAGTTAGCCCTCATAAAAGAAGTACATAGGAAGAAAAGCAAATCCATCATGGGTAATAAGTTTACCTGTATCACACCTGTTTCCGGAGTAACCTGGAGTGCACTCACAGATGTATCCATTGACTTGGTCTGTACAAGTTCCATGCAAACAGGGAGAACTTGCACACTCATCCTTATCTGTGTATAAAAACAACAAAACAAAAAACGTATATCAGTTTCAATCGCTCTGAATATCGTTACGTAATCAAATGACGAGTTCGTTGTATTTAATTGCAGTTTATTATTTTTTAAAATAACTCTTTTTAGCAATAATATTATTGCCAGCATCCTTGTTTTGTTTACCGTACAAATGAATATTATTTGTTAATATTTAAGATGATCTTATGCTGCTACAAAATCAATATTTGTGTAGAATTACAATTTAAGAATGTTTTAAATAATAGGTTTTTTATGTGACTTTTATTATAACAATGGTACAATTATTGCTAACATAATACCAGCAAGTAAATGCCGATTAAATTCACAGTTCTTGGAAAAATGTCCAATGTATTAATTGGAAGCGACGGGATGGATTTCATTCATTATTTATGAACGTTGACATTCATCCACAACAGTCGTAAATCATGTAAGCCTCTTTAAGAAAGATTGTGACATTTTTCAATTATTCATAATGTTCAAATATTAAGTTTACCTGTATCACACCTGTTTCCAGAGTAACCTGGAATGCAATTACAGATGTATCCATTGATTTGGTCCGTACAATTTCCATGCAAGCAGGGAGAACTTGCACAGTCGTCTATATCTGTGTATAGCAATAGACTCAATTATTATTTTTGTCCAATGTGGATTTTTCAATTACAATTTGAGTGCATTTAAAAATAGAATTTTCTTGTAAAATATCTTGATTTAGTTTTGTGTCGTTGGTAATAAAGAGGCATGGTCACAATTTTGGTCAATATCTATATTTGGCCATATCTAATGGTCATATGAAATTTGAGAGTGATTTGTAGAAATATAAGGAAAATATGGGCCTCACAATTCTTTGTCATGTAAACAAGGCTCGTGTCCTGTTTTTGCTTGCATAGGTTCAATAAAAATTTTTAAGCATAAATAAACTGTTCGGTAACTTTAAATACATTCATTTTAGGTCTAAAACTGGAATTTTTACTTCAACATTCAAAACGTAAAACAAAAACTTTGTTTACATAGCAAAGAATTTTAAGCTTTGCAACCCGCTTATAACTCAACGAATGAAACTCACATTTTGGTTGCCTATTAGAAATAGCTCCAATAAAGCATTGTGAGCATTAAAATGGAAAAAAATATATTTTGACAAAAATCGTGACCATGCCGCTTTGAAACAAAGATTATTGAAATATGTACATGTATTCAAATGTTTAATTACAGCACACACATAAAATCTTATTCAAGACAATTCGTAATGATACAAGTTTTACTTTACTCATCATTCATTTAAGAAACGAGCAACAATTAAAAAAGTTTAATGGGATATGAACTTGATGGTTCCGGTATCAAATTCTGTGGAGCCCAAAAGGTGTCTCAGAAGATTTGATCACGTGCCAACGAAGTGCATATCACAGTGAAGTTTTTAGTATTGCTGTTTGGTACTTACATTTAAATTTGAAAAAGGAAAACTGTTCTAAATTGTTAAAATTACCGATATTCTATGTTTACCATTTTCCAAGCTACAAGCGATCAGCGTGTGCTGTGATCATTTTGACATCATGAAAAAGTTCAAACAATATCGAATGTTCTTGGTATTCTATAAGTTCATATAAGGAAACATATTTGGAAATGTAAATATTTAATGTTACAAAAACACAATTATATTTAACCCAGCATTTTAATAGACTGGGTTGTCAGAGCAACTACCCAAATAAATTAACCGTTAAAATTTTGATTAACTTCATTTTTAGCTATAAAATAGATGAAGTATTATTGAATCAAACAAAATGACATACCATTTAGTTTGCAAATTAAAAAAAAATCTATTTGTTTATTTAGACCTCTTCTCAATTAATTTGATGGAGTCAAAAAATTGTCAAGACTATACAGCCCTCTTTAAAGAAGAACAATGGCGGAAAAGACTTTCCATTAAAAATAATAAGTTTACCTGTATCACAACTCTTTCCAGAGTAACCTGGAGTGCATTCACACATGTATCCATTGACTTGGTCTGTACAAGTTCCATGCAAACAGGGAGAACTTGCACACTCGTCAATATCTGTTTATAGTAATAGACTTAAACTATTTTATGTCCAATGTAATATTTCATTTGCAGTTTTAGTGTATTCTATAAAACAATGAAACTTATTTGTAAATGTACATTTTAAGAAAAGGAAACTGAAATTGAAATTAATTTTTTATCTTATCTGTAGAACAAAATTTAACCGTTCATGCTGAGTTAAATCGAGTTTGTAGAACAAAATGTAAAATGAACGATAACAAAAGTATTTCATTAACCATGCCCTTTCTATCAACATTTTTTGTCAACAGAGTTTTTCACTCAGACTTTGCCGGCAAAACTCAGCTCAGGAAGAGAATGCCCGTCCGACAGGTTAGATGTCTTTCACACCGCGTCGGGTATTCTTTTCATACAGTTTAAAATAATATTTTATTTACAACAAGTACCGTAATTTTTGTACGTAAGTGCAGATATTTTCCACTTTTTCAACCACTTTACGTCACATTTAAGACACAGTTCTCCAAACTAAAATGTTAACCAAACACTTCTGATGGGGGACTACACCATTGAAAATAATATTTTAGAAACAATATGCGTTTCATGTGTTGAATGTTTATTTCACTATTCCTTTTTAATAAAATGAAAAAAATAAATTATGTTTTGATTCTGGCTACACCCACCTCACCCAACCGCAAATCCGAGGCTTTTGCCTATATGGTGCTAGTTTAGCTATATTCTTTGTCTTCATTTTAGGGAATAAAAAAGTTACCAAATTCTTTAAAAGATCTTGCTTTTCATAAATGTTTAAATGAATTATTTTTTAAAGGTGAAGATCCGCAAACTTTTTTTTAAAAATGAAGTAAAGCAAAACCTTGGATCTTGGCAATTACAAAGTTCAAGTCTATTCCAGTTCAAATTTTTGACAATTTTTTATTGATAATATTTTAAACGAATAGTAAAAATAGAATAAGTGTCGTTTTACATAATATAATTAGGTACATTGTTTATGAAACCTAAAACAGTTCTCAGCCGATTTCGGTATCTATAAACAAAAATAGATATTTTTTATCTAGTGAATTTTGTTTCACAAATTTAGTTTCAATACATGCATGCAAATAAAGTCTTTTTGAATTTGTGGCTGATTCATTTAAATTCACAAAAAATCTAAAAACTATTACGGTGGCCGACTTAAGTTTTTATTCCGAGAGCTATTGCGCAATAGAGTAACTACTGTGTATTTGTGTCTGTTGAGATTTTTCGATACCATCTAAATAATGAACACAATAAACAAAATACAATTTCAAATTTTAGATTTTCTAGGAAAACTTTTATTTTTCAAACGATTGTTAACTTGTTCCTAAGGTGACCGTTGCCGTTATACTTTTTATGATGTTTTGGTAAAAGGAAACTTTGTAGGAGTACGTTATAAGAAATACGAAAAAAAGAAAAGTGCAAGCCTTGGAAATTTTACACACAGAATTATTTTCCTCTATTTAATCCATTATACCGATCTAAATTTGTTACGCTAAAAATATGTAACAAAATGTGATGCATTTTTGAAATTTTCGGTTGAACATTCACTAGAGCTTGTGTGATTACAGTCATGTGGTTAAAATAAAAAAAATTCTGTCATACAAAACAACCCAAATCAGCCTTCTTAAATCAGTAATTTAAGAAGGCTGCTTGGTCAACAATTTACCAATAATGATCTAAATAAAATTTAAATTTCCTAGTTTTTTAGTACACATAAATTATTCTCAAGTTAACAAAATGTAATGTCATAAAGCTCTAAAATTTTATAAATTTCCTATCTTTTTATACAGAGGTCTTTTACTCTTTGATATCGAGTTAACCAAAGCATTGCTATAACCAATCAGCCCTGATTAAAGAAGTACATAGGAAGAAAAGCAAATCCATGATAATTATTACGTTTACCTGTATCACACCTGTTTCCAGAGTAACCTGGAGTGCACTCACAGATGTATCCATTGACTTGGTCTGTACAAGTTCCATGCAAACAGGGAGAACTTGCACACTCATCTTTATCTGTGTATAAAAAAAACCCCAAAAACGTGTATCAGGTTCAATCGCTCTGAATATTGTTACGTAATCAAACAACGAGTATATTGGATTTAATTGCAGTTTAATCTTTAAAATAACTCTATTTGAAAATAGGTGTCCTCCCATCATCCTTGTTTTGTTTACCGTACAAACGAATAATATTTGTATATATTTAAGGTGATCTCATGCTACAATAAAATCAATTTTCTGTGTAGAATTGCAATTAAAGAAAATTCTTTAATAATAGTTTTGTTTTTTTTGCATTTTATTATTGATTTGAATGCTATAATTATTGCGAACATAGTGATCAGGAAGTAAATGATGATTTAATTCACAGTTCATTTAAAAATGTCCAATATATTTATTAGAAGCGACGGGATGGATTTCATTCATTATATATGAACTTTTACATTTATCCACATCGGTTGTAAATTATGAAATCCTCTTTAAGAAAGATTGTGACATTTTTCAATTATTCATAATGTTCAAATATTAAGTTTACCTGTATCACACCTGTTTCCAGAGTAACCTGGAATGCAATTACAGATGTATCCATTGACTTGGTCAGTACAAGTTCCATGCAAGCAGGGAGAACTTGCACACTCGTCTATATCTGTGTATAGTAATAAACGCAACTATTATTATTGTCTAATGTCGTTTTTTCAATTACATTTGAGTGCGTTTAAAAAAAGAAATTCATTGGTAGAACGTTTTTGTAAAAATCCTATTTTTCTGTTTTTATTATATACCATGCTTTAGGAATCCATATCTAATGGTCATATAAAATTTGAGACTGAGACGTAGAAATATAAGATATGGGCCTCACAATTCTTTGTCGTGTAAACAAGTCTCGTGTCCTGTTTTGGTTTATATAGGTTCAATATAAAAAATCAAAAAAAAACTCTTTCAAGCTGATGTGTCTCCTTATTATTTTCAAGCATAAATAAACTGCTCGTAACTTTGAATACTTTAGGTCTAAAACTGGAATTTTTACTTCAACATTCAAAACGTAAACAAAAGCTTTGTTTACATAGCAAAGAATTTTAAGCTTTGCAACCCGCTTATAACTCAACGAATGACACTCAAATTTTAGTTGCCTATTAAAAAAGCCCTAATAAAGCATTGTGAGCATTAAAATGGAAAAAAATATTTTTGAGAAATATCGTGACCATGCCCCTTTGAAACAAAGATTATTGAAATATGTACATGTATTCTAATGTTTAATTACAGCACACACATAAAATCTTATTTAAGAAACAATCGTAACGATACAAGTTTACTTTACTAATCATTCATTTATGAAATGAACAATAATTTAAGGACGTTGGGTCTTACGAACAAAAGTCTTAAAGTATTTTTTAAAAATCTTCACCAATTTTCTTCACCAATTTTCTTAAACAAAATTGAAAACAAATTTTTTGGGTCTTTTGGCTTCATTTAGCGCTACGGTGTATTTAATATGACCTTTCAGCACTGAAAGTTCAGATTGCACATAAATCGCTTTTCCCTCTATATTTTATTATTGGAATGAACCATGGCATCAAATACAAATTCATGCTATTTAAAATAAATGAAATTAAAATTATCGTAAAGTAAAATGTTACAATTTCTTCACCTAATTGATATTTTGACCTTTTTGCACTGATAAAACGCTATTTAAATCCATTACCAATTCAACATGCAATGGAATTATTCAAAAGTCTAAAACTTTTTCTCAAATTATGATAAACTTGTCAGAAAATACTTAAAATTTAAGAAAATAAAACAAAAAGTGAGGGTATATTCGTAAAATTTGAGATGTGGCATGAAATAAGCTGATTTTAGGGAAAACTGGGTTATATTTTTCCTTGACATTTATGAAATATAAGTTATATTTGCCAATATGTGTCGATAGAAAATTGAAAAATTGTAAAATTATGTTTTTCGTAACAAAATGAAGATATCCTAATGCACAAAGTGACGGTACTCTAAAACAACTGAGTGATGAAAAATGTTTATTTTCTTCTTAAAAACCTTCCGCAACAAAATATAGTCCCATACTAAACTCTGTAAATATGTTATTTGTCCTTTACTATTTTATTTAAGATTGTTTAATTGGCATTATAAAATTTGAATTTATGAGTAGAATCAAAATATGATGCATAGTTTCTAGAATAGAGGTGACCCAAAATGGCTACCCTAAACAGAGAAACGAACCTCTTTAAAAAGTTCAAAGGGATATGAACTTCTTTGGTCCCGTTATCAAATTCTGCGGAGCCCTAAGGGGTTCTCAAAAAATTTGATCTACCAACGAAGTGCTAATCACACTTAAGTTTTTAGTATTGCTGTTTGGTACTTACATTTAAACTTGAAAAAAGGAAAGTTGTTCTGAATTGTTAAAATTACCCAGATTCTTTATTTACCATTTTCAAAGCGACAAGCGATCAACGTGTGCTGTGATCATTTTGACATCATGAAAAAGTTCAAACAGAATCGAACGTTTTCGCTATTCTATAGAATCATATAAGGAAGACAGACTTGCAATTGTAAATACTTAATGTTACAAAAACACAATAATATTTAACCGAGCATTTTAATAGACTGGATGGTCAGCAACTAATCCTATAAATCAACCGTTAAAGTTTTGATTAACTTTATTTCTAGCTATAAAATAGATGAAACATTATTGAGACAAACAAAATGACATATCATTTAGTTCGCAAATCAAAAACAAAAATCTTCTTTTTAATACAGATTTCTTCTTCTCACTAATATCGATGGAATGTCATGACTATACAGCCCTCTTTAAAGAACAATGACAGAAAGACTTTCCATTACTAATGATAAGTTTACCTGTATCACAACTGTTTCCAGCGTAACCTGGAATGCACTCACATATGTATCCATTGACTTGGTCCGTACAAGTTCCATGTAAACAGGGAGAACTTGCACATTCATTTATATCTGGGTATAAAAACAACAAAATAAAAGACGTGTATCAAATATTTCATTCAATATTCATGACATTTATTGTGACGACTTTCAGCTATTCATAATGTTCAAATAATAAGTTTACCTGTACCACACCTGTCTCCAGAGTAACCTGGAGTACACTCACAGATGTATCCATTGACTTGGTTCGTACAAGTTCCATGCAAGCAGGGAGAACTTGCACATTCGTCTATATCTGTGTAAAGTAATCGACTCAAACTATTATTTTGTCCAAAATATTACTTCATTTGCAGTTTATTGTATTCTATAAAAACAATGAAACTTTACACAATGTTTATAAAATCTAAAATAGTTGTCGACCTATTTCGGTATTTAAGCACAAAAATGGATACAGTTTATCTCGAAAAAATTTTCACAAAGTCAGCTTTGACACTGGTTAGTATGTTGTTTTTCGATAGCAGTTAAGAGCTTTTAAAAAACTAAAAAAACATTGGTAGAAATTCCTTTAAAAATATCTTGAATTAATTTTTTCTTGTTAATTTTAAAGCAAAATTTACTGATCTATTGAAAAATATTCGAATATGTAGTTGCTGTACACAGATTCAATCTTATTCTAAAAGAGATTTGTAATGACACAAGTGAAATTTTATTTCTGATTCATTTAATTCTACTATAACTCAATAACAAATAAACCAGCAATTTAATAGACTGAGTGCTTAGCAACATACAGATCAGATCAGCCTTAAGATTTTGATATTTTGTAAGCTATTAACTATTTTTACGTCAACAAAAAATGCCATATCATAAAGTTCGAAAATTTAATAAACAAATCTTTTTCGTATATACAGAGATCTTCCTCTCAATAATATAGATGAGTTTTTTAAATTGTTATGATTATCCAACCCTCTTTAAGGAAGAACAATGACAGAAAGACTTTCCATTACAAATATTAAGTTTACCTGTATCACAACTGTTTCCAGAGTAACCTGGAGTGCACTCACAAATATATCCATTGACTTGGTTCGTACAAGTTCCATGCAAGCAGGGAGAACTTGCACATTCGTCTATATCTGTGTAAAGTAATCGACTCAAACTATTATTTTGTCCAAAATATTACTTCATTTGCAGTTTATTGTATTCTATAAAAACAATGAAACTTTACACAATGTTTATAAAATCTAAAATAGTTGTCGACCTATTTCGGTATTTAAGCACAAAAATGGATACAGTTTATCTCGAAAAATTTTTCACAAAGTCAGCTTTGACACTGGTTAGTATGTTGTTTTTCGATAGCAGTTAAGAGCTTTTAAAAAACTAAAAAAACATTGGTAGAAATTCCTTTAAAAATATCTTGAATTAATTTTTTCTTGTTAATTTTAAAGCAAAATTTACTGATCTATTGAAAAATATTCGAATATGTAGTTGCTGTACACAGATTCAATCTTATTCTAAAAGAGATTTGTAATGACACAAGTGAAATTTTATTTCTGATTCATTTAATTCTACTATAACTCAATAACAAATAAACCAGCAATTTAATAGACTGAGTGCTTAGCAACATACAGATCAGATCAGCCTTAAGATTTTGATATTTTGTAAGCTATTAACTATTATTACGTCAACAAAAAATGCCATATCATAAAGTTCGAAAATTTAATAAACAAATCTTTTTCGTATATACAGAGATCTTCCTCTCAATAATATAGATGAGTTTTTTAAATTGTTATGATTATCCAACCCTCTTTAAGGAAGAACAATGACAGAAAGACTTTCCATTACAAATATTAAGTTTACCTGTATCACAACTGTTTCCAGAGTAACCTGGAGTGCACTCACAAATATATCCATTGACTTGGTCCGTACAAGTTCCATGCAAACAGGGAGAACTTGCACACTCGTCTATATCTGTGTACAGTAATAGACTCAACTATTATTCTTATCTTTTATAATATTTTATTTACAGTTTTAGTGTATTCTAAAAACTATGAAAATTGTTTGTTAAAATTGCATTAGACAAAAAAGAATTATATGAAAATTTAAAATGAATTTGATTTGTAGGAACAGATTTAACCGTTTATGCACAGGATTGGACGAGTTAGAGGAACAAATTTAAAGAAGAAATGATAAAAGTATTCCTACAACCACTTTGAATCAACCTATTTTGTCACAAGTATTTACTGGCTCATGGAAAAGACTGCCCCTTCCACGGGTTAGATGGCTTTTACCCATCGTCGGGTATTCTTTGATATAGTTTAAAATTATATTTTGTTTTAAAATGGTAATTTTTGTGCGAAAATGCGGATTTTTTCTCAATCTTCTACCACTTTACGTCACAGGTCAAGACAGAATTCTTCAAACTAAAATGTTAACCAAACACTTCTGAAGGGTGACTACGCCATTGGAAATAATATTTTAGAAACAGTATGCGGTGTTAAGAGATCGATTTCATGTTTTGAATGTTTATTAAACTTTTTCTTACATAAAATGAAAAAAAATGTTCCATTTAAGGTAGAGACAGAGAGCAATCAGGTGTTCGACAGATTTCGCTATTTAGCACGAGCTATTTTTCAGGATTTCTGAACGCCGTCAGATAATTATCTCAGTTTACACATTATTGTACTTCGAAACAAAATGGCCGACGGAGCAGACGATTCAGAGTCGAAACAAATACCACGAATGAAAGGCAAGTTTGTAAGTCGTATAAAATCATGACAGTTATCTAGATGAAAACATATGGACAAGAAAAGGGATGTAGGTGAAATGGAGAACGACCATGACTATTTCTATTAGAAAAATGCCTTGACTTTGATGTGAGGAATAAGAAGTGCAGCACCTGTTAATATTACTTAGCAACGAATGAAACTGACCCTAACCACAAATGTAATTCAAACTGGAGAGGTAATTAATAATATAAAAATTATACCCCAAGTGTGGTACATTATTTTTGCAATGTGCAATAATCTGTATATCAATATTCAAATGGATTGTTTAAAATTCTTAATACTATAGAACACTTTAACTACTGAAATAAAATTTCAAACATTCGACTGTCAAATTTATTAGGATCCAGTTAGGCCATGGAACTAGACATGGCCTCAGCCATGTTGAGGTATCTTCGGACCCATGGATATGAGGTAAACGCACTTCATGGAGACAGTGATTAGACAACAATGGCTAGATTAAAACCAGAATTTAAGGATTTAAAAAAGAGAAATGACAAGAATAATTTTAATCAAAATCTCAAAGGAATTCTAAAACCTTCTCAGACTCATAACGAACTGAAGACAGCAGGATTCATTCCATATTTTTGACTCGTTGCTATTTATACCCAATCTCCAGTAGGTGTGCAACAGAAGAGGAACTTGCCAATAAGTTGTTATAAGAAGTTATTGTGTCCCATCTGTATGGAGACCATAGTTACTGCCATTCAGCAAAATGTTGTACATATCACAAATCACCATCAACTATAGGTCGGATTATTTATATTTTTTGAACAAAAATTAAAAAAAAAATATGATTTATAGATGTAATAATACTAAAATGTATGGTTATTTACATACAAGAATATAAACTTTAAGACACTTATGAAAACAAAATTACCTTAAAGGTTGATACATGTTTCTGTAAAGATATCTTTTAAAAAATGTTTTATAGAAACACATTCAGACAGTGGTATGTCATACCAATAAATATTTAATCAATATCTACATCTTTCTTATTTAAGATACATGCACCTACCTCAAGGCTAACCACTTCACAATGAAGCTTTAAGAGATGAGTTGAATGAGACAACTAACAGGTTGCAGAAAAGTGCATCAGAGTTGATATTCATGTGCTCAAATCAAGCAAATGAAGAGATCAATAATATTGTTGCGAGTAAAGAACCTAAGGATAGGTATGTCACAATCTAGGAAAGTCTTAATGTCATTTCAGAAGCATTGTCACAGTGATTTTACTCTGTTTTGAGGATTTCAAACTTCATTGAAATAAACATACTGTATGTCAAAATTTATTATATTTATATTTGCAAATTTGCTTCCTTATATGAACCTGTTGAATAGCGAAAATGTACAATTATGTGTGAACATTTCCGTGACGTCACAATGATAACTTAACACGCTTATTGCTTGAAGGTTGCAATATTCTAAACGTAAAAACACTGTTACATTACTGGCGTGCGACCAGTTCTCGCCAAGTACCAATTCTCTCTAGTACATTGTGACGTCATTTTTCGTATATAATTTAATGTGTTGATTAAATGACGTCACAATGTACTGGCGAGAAATAGTTCTCGGCGAAAACTGGTCACAGGCCAGTATTGAATCTGCACAATTTGCCATTTTCAAATGTAAATATAAGTAATAAACATAATGTTAAACAGTTCATCGGGATATGATCTTGGTTCTTGGTTAGTACGGGATCTGGCCCTGGGGCCATAAAACTTAGAAAAGTCTCACTTTCCTACTATATGTTCCTTTTGTAAAAGTGAGACTTGGATCAAAAGTAAGCTCGTCTAAGTTTTATGGCCCCAGGGCCAGATCTTATGAAGAGCCCTTTGGATTTCACGGGATTTGATCACGTGACCAAACAAGTTCATATCGATATCGCAGTAAACTTTGCTGTTTATTTCTTAGTTCATATATTTTGTACAGGTCTTCCGGAAACACATGCTTTTTTGGCCAATCGAGTATCAGTTGCATTTTGAAAAGAATATTGGATTTACAAATGTCAGTAAGGTATCTATATCATTTATTTTCTTAAAAGTAGTAATTCAAAATGCATAGATACATGTGCTGATAAGCAGTCTTGGGCATTTTGCTTTTAGCGAAATAATTGCTTGTTCAAATCCTCATGGCTGCTTGATTCTATTATGTGTAGACATCTCTCTCTCTCTCTCTCTCTCTCTCTCTCTCTCTCTCTCTCTCTCTCAGCAAGTAATTTCATTTATTGTATATGTACAATTTACAGATCAATGAAAATACAATGCTATCACCAGGTAAAGTAACAAAGATAAAAGGAATGGTAATGGACAAGAAAAGAGCTCTGGCATAAAAGACAGAACTCAAGAATTACTCAAAATGCAGACACCAGCTGTTAAAGGTGCGTACATGAAAATCTGAACATCTGGATATGAATTTTAATTAAAACATAGGTAATCAAAGATTACAGAGCTCAAGATAAGGCATCATCTTGATGATACCACCATTATCATATCAAATCATAAACGTACTTAATGATATAAATTACAATATTGTGTTGTATGGTATGAAACATTATCATATCATATGATAATGTATCATGCCAAGTGTTTAACTGTACTTCTGTATCCTACGTGCAATATAATGAAATACCAAATGTATTATATACATGTATCATATTTTACAATATGATATTGTATTTTATCATATGATATACAATAATGTTTTGTATTATGCTGTATATTATAGCCTTTTGATAAGGTCAATACATGGTTTATAAACCTGATGAGGGAATATGGACCACGGACAAAGTTCAAGGTTGATACTCTCTCATCAGGTCAGTTACTATTAGGCATTGGTATCCTATTGTGATGTTTACTGTGTCGCACATACCAAAACTAGAATTATGTCATGAAAATCTATTTTTAGTATATTGAGGTTAATAAAATTTCTAATTTAAGTATAGTAATATTCTAACAGAGTTTATTTACTACTTTTCAGAAAAAGAATTTCCAACAGGAGACAGTGAAAACTGTAAAGGAGGGACAGACGTATCAGTCCAATGCAAGTGCTACAACGTCTCCTGACATTGAATCGATTCCATCCTTTGCAGCTCTCTCCAAGAAGACAACAATAATTGCTATCGACATTGAAGCAACACGGTTGTCACGGTCCTCTGATATTAGACAACTCTTTGCAATTGATGGCAAGGATTCCTTTAATGTTTACATTGATCCGCGTCAGCCAATTAGCCAAAAAGCAACTGATATTACAGGGCTGTCTTACTGTTTCCAAAAGAATCAAATGTATCGATTTGGAAAAGAAATAGACAGTGTTCACATCCATCAAGCCTTGCTTAGTTTTTGAGATTTCCTTAAATGAATGAGTTGCCCTATCCTCATAGGACACAATATTGGGTCGTATGATGTTCCAACTTTGTCCAGATTACTGGAAGAGGTTGGACTTTGGCTGCATTTCTACAGTTAATCAGTGGATGCATAGGCACTTTAAAACTAGCGAGGAAAGTCTTCTCCAAAAGTGAAAATCCACACTACAAACAATCCACTCTGGTTAAAGCATTCGCGGGGGTGTTAAGGAAGCATATGGAATCTGAGTTATATGTAATTTCGTGAAATCACAAATCTTAGTTATTATGTACATATTCAAGTATCTAAGCAACAAAACGTAGACCAAAATCAAATAAAAAATACTGAAGACAATTTTTTTCTGAAATAAGTTTGGATTACGTAGATTTACACATATATGACGTCATGACTAAAAGTTTAATGTCGTGTGAATTTGATCGGAAAGCATTGTTAACATATTCAAAATATAAATAATCTAAGAACTCTAATAAAGTATTGTGGTGTGATTTTTTGAGAATTGACATAAGAATACTGGGAGAGATGTTAGTGTAATCAATCATTCGCTAACAGGTATGTAAATTAGCTTTTATTTCTCGGCCAGGCTTTCATCTGTCGTTGTTTACGATATAAAATCCGACTAAAACAACACTACCCCGTATATATTGAACTTGAAATTTTATACGTGTCGTTAGTTTGATCCATGCTTAAATTGAAAAGTGCTGCTAGAATCGCATGTTCTGTGTTGTTTTGATGCAACATATCGTTTTCTGTGCGAACATTATAAAAGTTGAGAAGGTTTTACGAGAGCCGGTTGAATAACTATTTAAATAAGAAGAAATAGAATTCTAGCAGCGGTTTTGATTAAACTGAGATGTTTTGCCTTATCTTGGTATGTTTTTTTTTTATTTTGGAAACCGCGGGGTAGTGTTGTTCTATCTCATTTTATGTTTAGAAATATACGTAAGCTATTTATAGTTGTCACGTGATAATGCACGAAAAGATTAATCAATTTAATCTATTTTGACATTTCCTTCATTTATAGGTGACAAACAGTGCTGCTATCTGAATTTATTTAATGATTATTATCTTAAAGTTTTTAAGTGCAAAAGGGTCTATAATGCATTTTTTGAGTTGGATGAGAACTATTTGTTTTACTAACATCAAATATTGTATTTTAAATGTCTAATTACACTGAATTTACATATATTTGTCGCAAATTTTCCAATCAAGTCTTTGTATTTATGATTGATTAAAGTAATTCTTTAATAATGCATCTAACGTTGAAAAAGATAAGGGTTCATATAAGAAATTGCAGCATTTGATTGAACTCCATAATGGGGTTTTATTTTTTCATGAAATTTAAGATATCTATTGACTAACTATATTGTGGAGTAAAATGAGAAATGATGGATAAGTTTTTCTCAGTCAAATGAACATAAATATTCTGTTGGCATAAAATTGATATGAGGTCAATGATCAAAATTTTGAGATATGATGTCTTTTATCGTTTTAAGCATTTTTCAATATTTTCATTATGCATGCTATTAGATTATTTTAATGGATAAGTGAGGTAAAACCAACGGATAATATGCAAAATTACGTAGACTTAAATATATAAAATCCTAACTTTTAATATTAGACTAATGCCAAAAAACTTTTAGCAGAAAACAAAATCTGCAAAATCTAGTCCGAATTTCCTCTGTTTGGCTAAAAGTCAATTTTTGTTTGAGCATAATTCCATAATAAATAAAACTATTGAATGTTTTGTCAATAATAATTCATTTCATAAGCACTTTTTGTGTTTGGAACAAATTTTACTCATTACATTGAACTTTTTAACAATCGGAATTTGAGAACTCAAACCCCGAGTAAATAACACCCTTAAAGTAATGTAAAACACGGGCACCATTTTGAAACAATTACATTGTCAGAGAGTTCCGAATGAAATCTGATGAACGTTGCACACGGTTCTCGCACGCTTTGCTCGAAACGATTTTCACGCTTTTCCCGAAACGCTGCACGCTTTGCCCGAAACGTTAAACGGTTTACACGAAAGCTGCATGCTTTTTCGGTGTAGTAGTACGTTTCAGGGTCTGTAGCTATATTCTTAGCCTTCATATATTTATGAAAATCCTTCCTTTATATAAATGAAAAGCAAGATCCTTTAAAGAACTTGTCAACTCCTTTTAAACCTTAAACTAGGGATCCACTAACTTTTCTTAGAATAAAATAATGCGGATGCCAAGGTCTTCACAATTACAACTTAAAGTTTTTTTCCATTTTTAACTACGGACTTGAAAAACATTTGTTTTTGTTAATTGTTACATAATTGACATTAATAGAAGTAAAACACACGATTAGCATATTAGGTTTTGTACAATTTAAAAAAAAAAGGAAACAATTTACAATTTTCAACGGATTTATCGGTATCAAACAGAAAAAACGGAGTCAGTAATATTAGTAATATAGATTTCATTTGAACATATCTTGAATAAAATTTATTTCTTTAAGTTTTTACAAAAAAATCTCTTCAATAGCGGTTAATATTCGAATTTACATTTAGTACATGCGTATAAATTCCTATTCGAAAAAATAATGTTGATGATACAAGGGTTACTTTATTACTGATTTATTTAAATTTACAAAAAAACAACAACATTTAAACCAGCAGTTCCAGGAAGCTGGGTGGCCGTCAGATCTGAATAAAATTTTTGATACCTCCTTTTTTAAAGTTGTAAACTAATAGTAAATTTACAAAATGTTTTGAACGGGGCTTTGCTTCTCAATGATATCGATATAGCCAAAATATTGCAATGACCAACCAGCCCTCATTAAGAAGTGCGTACACAGAAAAGAAATTTCATTAGGGTTATAATGTTTACCTGTACCACACCTGTCTCCAGAGTAACCTTGAGAGCACTCACAAATGTATCCATTGACTTGGTCCGTACAAGTTCCATGCAAACAGGGAGAACTTGCACACTCGTCTATATCTATGTATAGAAACAACACATTAGAATACGTTTATCAATTTGTTTTGCTCTCAACATCAATACACAATCATGACAATTTTTCAATTGCAGTTTATTTTTTGAAATGACTCTACTTAGCAATAGTTTTAATCACAGCATCTCTAATTTAATTACCGTATAAATAGATATTTTCTATTTATGTTAAAGTTAACAAAATACTACAAATCAAAGTTCATGTATAATTGCACATTTTTAAAATTTTAAAATACTAGGCTTTAATTTGCCATTTTATAACTTTGAATGGTTTGGTTATTGCTAACATATAGTGATCGACAAGTAAAATACTGAAGAAATTCACAACTCATTGAAAAATGTCCACAAAATCACTTTCAGTTTATTTTTTAAAATGCAGCGGGACAGATTCCATTAATAATCGTAAATGGTGACATTTATTCACGACGGTTATAAAATTATGATGACTTTTTAAAAAATATTTAAAACGATTTTCAATTATTCAATTATTCATAATGTTCAAATGTTAATTTTACCTGTATCACACTTGTTTCCAGAGTAACCTGGAATGCAATTACAGATGTATCCATTGACTTGGTCCGTACAAGTTCCATGCAAACAGGGAGAACTTTCACAATCGTCTATATCTGTGTAAAGTAATAAACTCAAAATATTATTATTGTCTTTAAGGAAGAACAATGACAGAAAGACTTTCCATTACAAATATTAAGTTTACCTGTATCACACCTGTTTCCAGAGTAACCTGGGATGCACTCACAAATGTATCCATTGACTTGGTCCGTACAAGTTCCATGCAAACAGGGAGAACTTGCACACTCGTCTATATCTGTAAAAAGTAATAGACTATTTGTTATTTACAGTTTGAGTGTATTCTAGAAGAATGAAAGTCATTTGTAAAATTAAATTTCAAGATAATTTCAATACCAGTTATTTGATCTCGTTGATATTAAAATATAAGGTGATGTACTTTAAAAAGACTTCAATACGTTGATTATATCTTTCTAACCAAAATATGAAAGCCTTGAGGTACACATTTTACAGTTAGGAGAAAATTTTCGGTAAACTTCATGAGGATTTCGGTAGTTTAAAATAAAATGCTTTTTCATTTTTAATGATCGTTTCGGATAAAAATTAATATTTTTAGTTTAAAAACCACACAAACATAGAAAAAGAACAACGTTACGTAAAATTTGGTAATTCAATTCCTTTTATAAATTGAATCAATGCCTTTGAGTCTATACAATCCGTTTAGGAAGTCAAAATGAGAGCGCCTATGACAAAACGCACAAGGAAGAATCAGTTCAAGATATCACGTAATTTACCACAACCTACCGTGATTGAAGAACACAACTATGTTTAAGGACACGTTTGCAAGTTGGTTCATGGATGTGAAGAGTGATGCTTGGAATCACGAAGATTTTAACTAGTAAGAGAATTTCTATAGATCGACTGAATAACGGAAGGCCAGTCATTGAGTTTGATGCTCTGGTATTGGGCCTAAAGGCATGTTTTAAGGGGGGAAAGTACGTTGCAGTGAAAATATATTTGTCAATGATTTTTTGTTGTTGCTTTTTTAACACATTTAGATTTAGATGTCCACTACAACATACATTATTTTCATGACTACTTTCTAACCTTGCAAGGGAGATATTTTGAAAGGACTTATCCCCCTTTTCTGGCATTATGAATTTTTCTAACAAGTTCATTTTTCCGCAATGATTATCTTATTTGATGGAATTTATTTGCAAATTATATTCATTAATTTTGAGAACGAAAACAAATTTCAAAACTGTTTACAACATGGGCTTGCTTATATAGCAATATCATATAATTTTATCAATTTATTGTAGAAATCAGCACTTTAAATTTTGATGCTTTTGATTCTAAATTTGAACAAAATGTGATGGAACATTAAATATTGTCAATGATTTTTTTTATTTTAGAGGAAAGTTGTCACTATGCCAAATTTTTAACAGACTCTATGCCCCCCCCCCCAAATGATGATCAACATTCTGACAGCCTTAAATCTTGCTTCTATTTATGGAAAGGGCCTTAAGGTAAGTTTATTTAATGCTTAGTCTAAACTAAATTTGTGAGAAAAATCCAAATCAAAGAATTATTCACATGTAATGATGTGGCTTTTTTGTTTCATAAAAGTTATGGAAAAGAAAGCTGGTAAAATGATAAAAAAATTTGCTGAAGATAGTATGAAAAAAGAGCAGTTTGGCATTTGAGAATGAAATAGAGTAAGCATACATTTTGTGGTGGGTTTTTTTGCGTTGCATAACATGATGTGTGTAAATACGAAAGTTCACTCTGTACAGGAATACATTTAACCGTTTTTACTTTTTTTAGCCTATAGGAATGTTTCAATTATGAGATGCAGCAAACAAATAAAGTATTCCACAAGGAACTTTGTGTCAATTTCATTGATGGCTAAATTACAGGATAAATAAGAGAATTTTTATTGAAATAAATATCTAACATTATTTTTAAAATGATTAAGTTATAAACAGTTGAAATATACTTTCTGACACTCGTCAATAATGTTCAACAAGTAAAGAAGAGACTGAAGGCAGTTCCAAATCTAAAGTTTTTAAACCTTACAAGAAACGACCTCCATTCCGGATTGAACACAGTGTAGACCCCCCCCCCCGCTCCCAACCCTCTGAAATTCTAGCTTGTAATGCAGAGTGGAATTACCTTATGTGCTGATCACAGATGACAGCCGAATGACAGCCTTACTGGTAGTTGGCAAATGTGTCTTTGATATTTGTCTTTGATAAAATTATTGTGACTTTAGTTGACCTGTATTTTATGTGCAAGTAAGCAGGCAAATATGTTAGAATGATATTCTAATACCTAAATCTGTTTCATCTAGGACTATCTCTCTACGTGCGCCCAGACATCTTCTTTATGGAGAAAGTGACAGTTTAGATAGATTTTTTTGTAAAAGCAAAAGCTGCGTACATTAATAAAGACATAAAGTGTTTGTGTGAGGTAGAAGAATGTGGCTTTGTTGCTGTGCAGATGGTTTTTCTTTATCTTGTTCATCTGGTTTTTGTAGTTGCTGAGATGTTTTCGTTTCTGTGATTTTTTCCGATCATTCTGAGGTCTATGTTTAGAATTCGAGTTGGTTTTATTTTTTCTAATAGTTACAGTTTACTAGTATATCTTTTTCTTATTATCAATATTTATACCATATTATATTATACTATATGATATAATATATCATACACACTATAAACATATTCAATGGACAATATATGTAAGTATATTTTGGAAATATTACCGAAATTGAATAAAATATAAAATTTGAGAATTCGTTTAGTAGGAAATATCAGGTTTATATCTATAAATATGTATTTATACATCCATTTAAGACTTTGACCAAAACATTTCATTAACCATTTCTGTGCCACAGAGCCTATTTGGGCCTATTTGAATATCTACTTTAAGTGCCAGAGGGCCTATTTGGGACTATGGCAATTTGAAAAAAATATACATTAAAATAGGAAAAAAATATAAAATATTTTCAGGTTCTGTTTTTCATTATTGATTTTTTAAATTTGTATCAATATACATCGTATGATGAATGTGTTTAGTGAAATACTGCGGATAATGTCACAACGTAAAAATGACATCATAATAATAACGTCACTACGTCACACCGCGCCAATTCGTCTGCGTTTTACCATGGCTGGCGTATGGTTTTTGTGAAAAGATCCACAGGACTTTTCCGTCAGAACCAGAAAATATATTTGTCTAAATGTAAATGCCCCCCTCCCCCACAAGAGCAAGACATATCTTACTTTTTCCTACTCTGCCATATAAATCTGGGGCTCGCTTAACATAACTGAATTTTGACTAAAATCTATCTTAAGACCAAAATTGGTCATAAGATCTCATCATAGCTCACAAAATTTAGATAGATTTTTTATTATGAAATTTATATCTCATATATATGCAAACAAAGAAATAAGAGATATATGCGTTAGACTATATAGAACTAATTACAAGTTCAATGATTAAAAAATTCATTGTTGTGATCATATAGAAGAGATCTATTTGTATGACACTGAAGGCGCAAAGCGGGGTACAGCACAGTGAATTGTCACTCAATATTTTACAGCTGGTATCCTAGCTATTACCTTGACCGACAACGATCGGTTTTGTATTTGGCATATGGATAATGTGTTGGTATACATCAGATACAATCGAGCCACTTAAAAGCAAAGACACATTATTTAATAAGTATTCTGTTACTTTAATTTTTCAATTAACAAGTGCTAAAAGTGCATTTTCTAATTAAGTTTTACACAGAACCAACTTTTTTTTTCAAAAATTAAAATATCCTTATACATGTATGCATGCATATGGTAAAGGATTGACAGGATAAGAAAATAATTATTTTAAAAACTGCACTTATTTGTTAATGCTTGGAAACATGCTTCATTAATGAAATAATTCATATTTTTTAAAAGACGTGGTTTTCTTTACGATTTTTTTCATTTGCGATGCTAAAAAAAGGGAGAAAAAAAGAATGGCGTAACGTCTTATTTGAAATGACAGATAAAAGGATAAAAATTAACGCCATTAATTTCGATAATAACATTAGAAATTATCAAGACTGCATCCCGCAACGCGAAAAAATGGTACGGCGCGTTTTGTCAGATTGTTACGTCAAAGCATGAATTTGATAACGTCATGCTTGGCACTGAAGCGTAATAACGTCTTTTTTGACGTTGCAGCGAAAGGGTTAATCAAGAAGTATTCTGCTCGGGATTTGCTTTCTGGGTCAACTGTAAGCACAGAAGTGTGAAGCAGACCCGTCTTTTATCTAACCATTATACTGCATATAACTCCTGTCCCTTGTATATTCCAAATACACATGCATCGTCTGCTTTCAGGGGTATAATTCTGATAGGGTTTACTATGTGTGTCCACTCTTGTTTACTTTGGGTTTATATATGTTAATATATATATATATATATATATATATATATATATATATATATATATATATATATATATATATATATATATATATATATATATAGGTAAATCCAGAAAAAATTCACAGTGGTCGGATAAGATATAGAAAACTTAAATGAATAAAAACACAAAGTCGGAGTAAAACATAAGCGCTTTCATTTTCATCTTCAGATGTTTTACAACTAACCAAGGTAACGCCGTTATTGTGACGTCATAATAACGTTAGCAAAGTCTCTGGTGTTGACGTCACAATTTTGGCGTATTTTTAAGCATAACACATATCAATGAAATAAAAACAATGTAATTTAACACAAACATTGAAATGGTACACGGATGTTATAATAAACTGTTCAATTTAGGTTTATATATTCTTATAAAATGTTTTTCTTTTTCTCGTCTTTCAGAAGTATTACACTCGCACATTTTATAAAAAGGGAAAACAGTAAAAGATTTCTTTCCACATACGTCCAGATGTTCACTGAGTTTTATTTTACGATATTCCGGTGAATTAATATGTTGTTTGTGTATCCGGATTCGTTCCCGTAATGCATTTCCTGTTTCACCAATATAAAGTTCTCCACAACCGGAACATGTGATAACATAAATTAAATTTCTGGTTTGGCATGACATGTTATTGTTGATAGTGAACTCTTTTCCACTAAATTTAAATTGTTGTCCTGTTTTGATATACGGGGAGGTACCACACCGTGGATCTTGGCATTTGGTTACTTTGTAATCTGTTTTTATTTCTGTGAAATTGGACTTGGTGAGAATTCTTCTTAGATTCTTTGGTTGTCTGTTACTGTTAATGAACTTCTGGTTTTCAAATATTTTAGAAAAGGTTTCATCCGTCTTCAAGACTTCGTTAACTGTATGAGTAACGTTTGGATTTCTCGGGTTATACGTTGTTACTAATGGGAATACGCGTTGGGTTTTGTTCCGTTGAAAGGGATTAAGTAAATCTTTTCTATCTAATTTTTTTTACATTTCTCAATGGCGTCATCGATAATTTTTTTTCTTGATAATTCCGTTTCATCAGGAACTGCTTCAGATGATGTAATCTCTGTATTTTTACAGTCTCACTGTTGACTATGGTACATATCTTTCTTGCTAAATTATAAGGTATAGCTCTTTTTGTATGCCGTGGGTGACACGAGTTAAAATGTAAATGTTGATATGTATCAGTCGGTTTGTAAAATATATCGGTCATGATGACTTCGTCCTGTTTAGTTTGTAAAATATCCAAGTACGAAATACGGTCAAGGCTTTCTTCCGCTGTAAATTTAATGTCTGGATTAAGTTCATTTAATATTTCTTTAAAAGTTTTCAGGTTGTTATCTCCTGAATTCCAGACTATAAAGCAATCGTCGAGGTATCTGTTCCAGTTAGTTAAGATATATTTTCCAGTGTCCTCCTCGAATGTCTGGTTAACTTTTTTGTACATCGTTTCCTCCAAATATCCTAGGGCTAACGTCGCATATGTTGGAGCCATTTTTGTCCCCATGGCGGTTCCCTTGATTTGTCTAAAGTGTTTACCATTGAATGTGAAAGTATTGTTCGTAAGGACGATTTCCACAGCTTCTAAAATAAAATCTTTTAGGAAACGGTTGTTTATTTTCTCTGGATTCTTATTTACCCAATACTTAATTGCTTCAAATCCCAGAGAATCAGATATGTTACTATATAAATTGATAACATCCAGTGTAACAAATTTGCTGTTTTCCTCAATTTTTTCTGGTAAATGACGGAGGAAATCCAGGTCATCTTGAACGTAGCTTTTGACTTCACTACAGAATGGTTTTAAAAGAGTGTCTAATAAAGTGCTGAGTCTTTGAGTTGGTGCTGAAGGTCCGCCTACTATTGGTCGGAAAGAGATATCACTTGGATTTGGACAATGGATGTACTCCGAACGCTGGGTTTTAATTGCCTCCTTGATTTGTTCTGATTTGTGTATTTTTGGAAGACCGTAAAAGTTGCTCTCTCTAAATTCAAAATTTGTTAAGTAGTCTTCCTCCTTATCTGTTAAATTGGATGTTGTTTTGTGTCGTTTTAACAGATTTTTTATTTTTTGCATAGTTTTCTTGTCGTCATTGTCTTCTATTTCTTTGTAATAGACAGTGTTTGACAGCATGTTAATTATATGCTCTTTGTAAAAATTAGAATCCATTATGACAACTGCACTACCTTTGTCCGCCTCTTTAATCACAATTGATTCATCGTTTGACAGTGATATTAAGGCTGTCCTTTCCTCGTTATTTAAATTGCATTTAGTGTTTTCACTTTTGGTGTTACTATTAAGAGGTAAATTATTAAGAGTATCACAAATAGTATCTAAAATTTCATTTTTACCCTTTTTAGGATTAAAGTAAGACTTGTTGCGTACAAGATGTTCTTCCAATTCAGTTTCACCGTCATCTTCCTCATAAAAATACTCGGCAACTCTCAGTTTTCTAGTGTACTCTTTTATATCTGTTCTTAGTTCATGTTTGTTGCTCTGTGGCGTTGGAGTAAATGTCAAACCTTTACATAAAAGTCGTACTTCTGAATCACTTAGATGTCTGTTAGAAAGGTTAATAACTTTAGGTTCAATATTGTTGGTAAATGGTTGAGACGTATCATCTTGATCTACACATACCTCGTTCGCGATGTTTGTCGGGGATGAAACTGGTGTCTGTATTGACGACCTTTGTTTATGTTGTTTGCTCCTTGGTTGGGTTTGCCTCCTCCTAAAAAATAGTTTCTGGCGTTTCGTCCTACGTAGGTCACGTGGTTGTTTTTGTATACATTGTTTGCACGAAAATTGTTGTGGTGCACGTAGTTTCTTTCATAAGAAGATCTTCTAAATGTTGTAGAGGTACCATTCTCCCTGTTTGGTGTTGATCTATTTTTGATTTGGTTGTTTCCATTGGTAATAGCTTGGTATCTTGTGTTATTATTTTCCTTTTGACTTGAAGTTGGTCGGTGATTGTTTGTAGTTATGGCGGTATTACTCTTAACTACAGCTGCATAGTCCCTGGATTGATCCTCGTTTGCCATGCTTGTCAGATTTTTCTTTGGTTTGGTTTTAGTGGTTTGTTGTGTTTTCACTTTTTTATTTTTTGTGAGCTTTTTTCCATAATTTCTCTCGTAATCCAATAACCAAGCTTCCTTATATCGCCATTTGTTGAAGGATTTCTGCTCTTCTCTTTTGCAATCGGACTCCCACATGTTTAGGAGAATTTCCAGAACTCTACCAGAAGCCTAATTTTTTAATACTTTTTCCATCTCTGTATCGTATTCAATAACCTTTTCCTGACTCTTGTTGGATCTCAATCGTAGTAACTGGATCTCTCCTCTTAAACGTTCCTTGGCGACTTCAATCCGGATGTTTCTTTGGTCATAAGGCTCCTCGCGGATTGGCTTTATTCTGAATTTTCTCGGCAAAATTGGTTCTGCTTTTTCTAGCCATTTTTCAAATTGTTCAGCATGATTATGTCACAATATAGTATAAGTAAACAGTTTATAACGTTCATGTTATTGCATAGTAATGCAAAGCAATTAAGATACATTTAAATTTTTGGCTAAATCACTATTCAAAGATGGTTTGAGAGTTTGTATAAAATGTTTTTCTTTTTCTCTCCTTTCCACTAGGTTGTCGCTATAAAACTTGCAAAGCGGAATCACGGTAAATTGGCCTTTCTCGCAAATATCTAAATGTTTGCTTACTTTTATTTTACGGTATTCTGGATGTAGAGTTTGCTGTTTATGAACTCGGATCCTAGTACGGAGTGTAGTTCCGGTTTCGCCGATTTAGTATTGTCCACATCCCCCGCAGGTTATACAATATATTAGGTTTTTGGTTCCGCATGTCATGCTGAAGTTTACTTTAAATTCCCGGTCTATGATTTTGAAGATGTTTCCTTCCTTTAAATATGGCAGATTCAACATCGTTGATCTAGACATTTTATAACTGTATGCAAATTGTTATTGCGAAAGTTAGATTTGCAAAGTCTTCCTTTCAGATTTTTAGGTTGTCTTTTATTTTCTATTACGCGGAAATTTTCGAGAACTTTAGACATCCTTTTATCTGTTTTGAGTACTTTGTTTAGGTGTTTAACAGACGGTGTAATTTTCTTAATTTTCGGATTGTAGGTGGTAACAAATGGAATGACTTCTTGTGTTGTTATATCAGTGGACGGAGTATTTATTGTTTCCGGTCGAGATTTTTAGAATTTTCAATTCCATCTTCGATTAATTTTATGTGGTATCCCTGCTTACGAAGGTATTTTTTTCATTTCTCCCATACGTTGATTCCTTTTCTTTTCGTCGCTTACTATGGTGCATATCATCCGTGATAAATGTATGGAATCGCACGTTTTGTGTGCCTTGGATGGCATGAATTGAAATGGAGGTATTGGTGCGTATCCGTTGGTTTGTAGTGGGTATCTGTTGATAAACTCTCTCCCTAGTGAGTTATTACTATGTCCAAAAATGAAATATAATTGTTGACTTTTTTGATGTTTTCAGCAAAGTTTGAACCGAAGTCTATAGCTATCTAATCATATAGAAGGTCTTCTAAAAATCCTAAAGTAAGGGTGGCATACGTGAGGGCCATTTTTGTTCCTATGGCACTTCCTTTGATTTGTTCATACATGTAATGGGTGTTGTTGAATACGAATGTATTGTTGTTTAGCATTAATTCTGTTGCTTCTAAAATGAAATTCTTTTTAAAACAGATTGTATATTTTCTCTGGAAATTTGATAATCCAATAACTTAATGCTTTGAGTTCTAGCGTACTTGTAATATTAGTATACAAGTTTGTTACGTCCATTGTAACTAATTTGTCACTTGGTGTTACTCCATCTGGCAAATACTGTAGAAGCAGAAATATTCGTTCGGGATTTAATTTCGTTATTTCCGTTGGCAGTAGCAATCAACGAAATTAAATCCATGACGAATTTTTAACCAAAGTTATAATGAATACAAAGATATTATGATGTGACGAAATTAAATGCCAAAGAATTTTATTTGGTTCAAAAACAACGAAATTTTGACCCAACGAAAATATGTGCTTCTACAGTTATTCAAAAAATCCAAGTCGTCTCTCACAAAACTCTTCACTTCTGTGCAAAGAGGTTTCCAAAGAATGTCCAGTTATTGACTGAGACGTTGAGTTGGTGATTTGGGTCCTCCTACAATTGCTCTGAATGTTAGATCCTCTGGTTGAAGACAGGTTATGTAATCAGAATTTTGAATTTTAATTGCTTCTCCAATAATTTTTGAATTTTAGGTATGCCGTAGAATACACTTTCTCTGTATTCAAAGTCTGTCAAAAATAAAGTTTCTTTGTCCGTTTCGGAAGATGTGTCTTTGTGTTGTAGTAGTAGATTTTTTTTCTTTTTGCATAGTTCTACGATCTTGATTTTCTGGTATTTCCTTTTGAAATTCTTCATTGGAAAGCATTTGTGTAAATTTGTTTTCGTAATAATTAGCGTCCATTATTACTACAGCGCCTCCCTTATCCGCTTCTTTGTTAACAATTGTACAGTCATCTGATAAGGATTTTATAACTTGTTCTTCTTCTTTTGTCAAATTACTTTTTTGTTTTCTTTTTCCGTTATTTTCAAGAGGAATGTTTTCTAAAGTGTCACAAACAGTATCTAGTACATCATTTCTTCCTCTTTTTAAATTAAATGTAGATTTGTTCCTCACAAGATCAGGTTCCGTGATAAACTCTTCTTCTTGCTCTGTGTCCTCATTGTAGAAATATTCTGCCAATCTAAGCTTTCGTGTATATTCCTTGATATCGTTAATTCCTGGCTGTTACTATTATAAGACGTTGGTGAAAATTTCAGTCCTTTTGAAAGTAATATAATCTCCATTTGATTAAGGATTATGCTGGAGAGGTTTCTAACCTTAGGGTCTACTGTCTTTGTCGATGATAAGGTTTGTTGTACATACCGGAAGCGTTCTCCTTGGCTGGGTTTGCCTGCGCCTAAAAAATGATGCGATGCCTTTTTTTCCTATATATGTTGTTCCGTTCATGTTGCACACATTATTCCAATATTGTGACGTCATAGTATTGTTTGTATAACGTCATTGACTTTAACGTCACTTGTTTTTAACGTAGCTCGCGGGTTTGCTGACGTCACAATAGGAATCGACGTAAAGAGTTGACCGTCATAGTAAACTCATGCATGCTTTTTTTAAAATGACAAATGAGATATTTAGAAGCTTAAAAGGAAATATTTCAAAAAGCTTTAATGCAGTTTATTACTGTTTATACAAACATTTATAATGTCAAGTGCTGCAAATTTAAAGATGACACATACATTGTCACATTTTGTTCTATAAAGTAAGTGTGTGCGTTGGAACTCTTCCATTTAAAATCATGTTTTAAAATAGACAAGTAAATTAATTGAACCGTATGCATTAAAATCGGTTTTTTTTACAATTATGACTTCCGTAATTTTAACTACCTATCAATTTTTTAAAAATTCTTTTGGCTTATACGATTACAAACTTATTATGTCAGTAGTTGCCTGGCATTTTTGTTTTGGCATTGATTGACTCAGAATTTCATAAAAATAATAGCAATTTTCTGTATCTTTACAGCCTTACATTAGTTGCATTTGTGCATTTGATAACATTTACAATAATGTCTAATTAGTATTTACAAGTTCTAAAATGTGTTAATCAGCTATTCTTGTCAATAAATGCATTTCAATTTTTGGGTTCTCAGACGTAAGGAAATGATGACGTCGGGCTAACGTCGTAATGAAAATAATATGTTTTGAGAAATCTTTTAAATCTTTAAATTTGTTTTGCAAAAAATTGGCCGAGAACACATACTGATTATTTTTTATGAATCGATTCATAATTATCTCCTCTGTTATTGTGTTGAGTATAATTAATTTCGTCTGAATCCTTTAAAAGTTTGGAGTATGGTTTTGTAATGCGTTTCTCGAGTAAGATGTGCATTTTACTATATATTTCATTGAAATGGCGTTGCTTGATTTTATCAATGACACTGTATTTGAAACACGATAACATTATTACCGCGCAGACGAATCTCAAATAAATTTTAGAAATAAAACTCTGAAACCTATGGACCACGTGGACAAATTTTCAAGGTAGGTTTTCTCACAAGCAGGTAAACCCGCGAGCTACCTAAAATGTATTGTGAAACGTCTGAGGAAGAAATGAAAGCGCTTACGTTATGCGATTTAGTTGTTATTTATATATATATATATATATATATATATATATATATATATATATATATATATATATATATATATATATATATGAGACTGCCCTAATGAGAAAAGGGCCCTTATCTTTTGACGTCACAATGCTCAGAAAACGACGTCAAAGTAGCGGCATTTTAAACGCTGTTTTTTTCTATTTTCTGTTTCTATTTTTTTCTGCGTCTGCGTTTTGTTTTTTGAATAACTAGAGCCCAGCTTTGTTATAATACCGCGATTAACATTTTTTTCATTCAAATAATATATGTTGATTTAAAAAATTAACATTTAATTAATGCCATATACACATGTAACGTCAATATCTACACATTTCGAACGCGTAATATTGCACACAAGTTGATGGTGAGATATCATAAAAATGCCGCTTTTGCATCCAGTATGAAATTTAAATACTACATTTTCCATTCTAAAGTGATGAAAATATGCTCTTACTGGAAAATAACTTTTTTTTTTATAAATCATCGCTGGAAACCAAAGGCCCGTCTTTGATATGATTACTTATTGCGTATAATTGAATGCGAGACTTGTCGTGGATTTCCGATGATGTTTATTTTATAATACAGTATTCTGAGTAAAATTGTACAACTTTAGTTTGTATTAGCAATACATATATGAGTTATCAATGTAAACAAAACTACTGCATACTTGTGGTTGATACATGTAAGAGGGGTTGAAGGCTGAGACATACCGAATCGATGCAGAGCAGTATTTTTTAAAATCTAACAGTAATATGTGCAGTAATAACTGTGAAACTATACAAATCAAATATTTCAAAAGATCTGTTTTTAATCTTAAGTTTAGAAGTTCACCTCCCAGGAGACGATTCTACACTTTTTAAATTAGTCGGAATGAACACGAGAGAAGCGTTTTTGTCTCAATTATAGTGCTACTGCCAACATACAAAATAAATTATCGCAAAATTCTATTACTAAAGAACTTGCGATAAAGTTTTGAAATTATTTAACGAATTGAAACGAATGGATTCGAAAAATTTGAGAAATATTTTCACAGCGTAATAATCTACTCGCATTTGATAAAATGGAAAAATCTTATTCTTAGTGACATTTTCCTGAATTAAAAGTGGCGGAAACTTACAGCTCATTCATAGCTCTTAAGAAACAGTCAGACTGAAATTCACAAACTACGTTTATCGATTGGTCGAAATCTATAGCGACTGAAACTGACAGAACTGAAATCGACACGCCGTTTATCGATTGGTCGTAACCTAAAGCGACTCAAGAAAAATCACGGACTGCACGAAATAATCATGATGATGTCAGACTCAGTCTCACGGGAAACGAGTAATTTGGCTGTTTCTTTTAGCTAACGTGCTTATGTACATTTATGATTAACAGTAATTTAGTGAATTTTACTTACTTTTTATAATCAATTTATTAATTAGTTAAAAGAAACTTAACATGTAAATATAAACAATAGAATTCTTTCTTTAATGATTCATGCGGGTTATGAAGGTGGAGATCATTGCAGAAAAAAATTTTATGAACTGCGGGTTTTGTATTTTTCCTGCAATGTCGCCATCTTCACATCCCGAATAAAACCCCAAAAGAAGGTATTTCATTGTTCAAATATAAATACTACATGTGCGACATTCTCAATGAATAACATGCATGGTCGTACAATTCATCTTCAGAGATGACAGTTTCTCATTTTTTCTTTTTCATTTTTTATGCAAAAATCAAATTTCGATGATACTGAAGTCAATTTTTATGTGTGTTTGTTACAATGTACAGCAATAAAAAAAAATCCGAGAATCGCGATATTTCTTAAAACTTCAGAATACCGGTTTTTTGGGTTTTTTTTAATATAAACTGGCTTTTGATTTTTAGGGTCTTCCGTCTTCAGCGGAAGACCCTACTATTATTCTATTGTTTCTTTTTCACTTTTCTTATTATTCTTTTTATTCTTTTTTTGTCTTACAAATTTTGTGCAGGCGATTTCTCGAAGATGGCTCATTCGATTTTCTTCAAATTTTAAGGGATGATGTGTCGGCATCTGAAGTTTGTACTGCTGTTTCAATTTCTTAATAATCACTTCCGGTCGGAAGTTATCGTCCGTTTACGATTTTTAAAAGTCAATTTGTCGGCTAGAGATCTAAAAAACGAATAAAGATATAGGGCTGAAATTTTCAGTGAAGATAGACATCACTTTTACCTGTTGCAACATGGTCCTAAAAACATCCGCCGTCACTTCCGGTCGTCACCGGAAGAAAATATAAAAAATCGATTTTTTCAACTTTTTGCTTTTAATTTATTTTTCTAATGTGTATAGATACTCTTTTACTGAATCAGAATATGTAATTTATTTTGAAATCGATTGATGTGTTCCCGAGATTTTAAACATCAAAGTCCTGAAGCGAGAGTCTGAGTAGCTCGGTTGTTAGAGTCGTGGACATGTGCCCAGGCGACCCGGGTTCAAGCTTCGGATACCAAAATTTTTTTTTCCTAGTAATTTTTGTTTGCGGTGATTAACAATTTAGTCTTAAAAGTGAAGGATCTTATCTCATTTATTCAAAAATCGCACGGAAGACCCACTCGTTGCTCGCAACGAGAACGATCTAGTTTAGATATTTATTTATGTGTGCGCAAACTTTATATTATATCCAATTTTTTACCTTAGATGATCGTAATCTGTCGGCCTATATTATTTACTTCTTCTTTTGTTTTATAGCTATGTATTCTATGTTTTGTAATGTCCATTTTATGTGAAGCGCCTTAGAGTGATAATTTAATTATATAGGGCGCTATAAAAATCATATTATTATTAGTATATTTTTATTATTATTTAATTTTTCATTTTTTAAAAATTAATAATCACTTTGCCGATATTTGTATTTAATATGAGAGAGAGAGAGAGGAAGAGAGAGAGAGATTTTCATTCATCATGTAGCATCGATAATAAGAAAATCAAAATGAATTAAATCAACATGTAAAAATGTTACTACTCACTGAGTATAAACTACGTCCATCGGCACTGTACTATCGGTTAGTGCAAAAAAGGACATAATTAACGCAGAAGTCTTATTGAAAATTTTATGCAATCCTGCATTTAAAAAAAAATGATTAAAATTGTAAAATTGTTTAGTCTTTATGTTACGCGATACCACTGGTTTGTATCAAAACGCGAAAATATAAAATCGCGAACATCGAACTTTTATCCATATATCTTCTGGTTTTCATGTTTATTGCGTGTGAATTCATCGGAAGTGTATCTGGATTAGCTGCAGAACTTTAACTGGATATTAAAAATGTTTAGTTCTCTTTTGTTCAAATGTAAGAAATCTAGAATTGTAGAAAATTATTATTTAACCCTACATCACACAATTTAAGACAATGAAAGGAAGTATAGAAGACTCAGGGTTGTCTCTAAGACCCCCGGGGGATTCCCCCGCCTATAATGGCGTAATTAACCGGCTATTATTGCTTTTTAAAAACCATGTAGTTATAAGCAAGACCTCCAGACCACCTTCTTCTGGGTTTTTTTCTTCCCTCTACTTCAATATTTAGAGACAACCCGGAGACTGAAGAAAAAAATTAATGAAAATCAAAATTTGACGTTCATGACGTCGTGATGTTTTCGACCAGCTACGTCAAAGTCGTTTTAACATGTCTTACTAAAATTGTCATAAAATGTTTAAAACACACAAGAATTTGGATAACTTTGTATATTTGTATCCAGAAAGAGGTGACTAATAGGAATTGACAAAAAAGTGAGTTTGTGAAATTTTGACCTTAAGGGCCCTTTTTTCGTGACGGCAGTCAATTATATATATATATATATATATATATATATATATATATATATATATATATATATATATATATATATATATATATATATATATGATATGTTATAGTTTGAACATAACATAAACAGATTTCATTATCCTGACAGTTAATATCACATTTCTTTTATTAAAGTTCTGTTATGCAATCATCCTCAGACAATATATATTTTTAATTTTAAAAAACGTGACCCCCAGACTCTTACTGAGGCCCAAAGAGGGGATCAAAGTTTAACATAGAAATGTTTACAGGGAAAATATTTAAATAAATTTTTCTCAAGAACTACAATGCTGCAATTTTTGATATGACTATGCAGTCATCCATAAATTTGTTGCAGAGTGCTGTAAATTGTAAACAAGCTCAATTCTGACCCCAAAACGACATTGTACTATATATATATATATATATATATATATATATATATATATATATATATATATATATATATATATATGCATTTTGTTAGTGCTTAGAATAATCTTTCAGATGTGACCAAGGATAAGTCTGTAGGTAAGATTACAAACTATGTTTGTTTAGGTTAACATTGAGTTTGATTTGGATATGAATCTTTTCTCCATATCATTGTTTACCCATTATGCAGCGCAGAAACTCAGTTAGCTCATGTGCAAGCTGAATTTTCCCGATCGAACCCGGTTCTACTTCGTTTAGATATTTCGTGTGAGGACCTCAAGATCCTTGCAAGAATGTTAACTTAATAATGATTGATATTTGAATTTGTATTTGCTGCATGCGAATACAATTTTTTAACACAAAATTTTAATGTACAAGTGCGACTTTATCAATGATTCATTTCAAGATATAGAAATTTTCAAACCAGCAGTTCAAACAGGCAGAATTATAAGAAATTACCAATAAGTTTAAAATAATATTTTAGATACATGTTAACTCTATCTTTAACTATAGACTATTATTAAGTCAAATTTCACAATTTTAATATATGTTTATACAGATCCCTTTTTCTCAAAGATATCGATAAAGTTTGTAACAGTACATAACCTTCTAGCCCTTATAAAAGAAATTCACAATCAGAAAAGTATTTTTTAATTACGATTATTAGGTTTACCTGTATCACAACTGTTTCCAGAGAAACCTGGAGAACACTCACAAATGTATCCATTGACTTGGTCCGTACAAGTTCCATGCAAACAGGGAGAACTTGCACACTCGTCTATATCTGCGTACAGTAATAGACTCAAAATATTATTCTTGTCAATTAATAATTTACAGATTGAGAGTATTTTTTTAAAAAAAATGAAATTCATTTGCAAAATAACATTTTAAGAAAACCAAAATAAAAATTGAAAGTGAAATTCATATGAATTTCGATTGAATATATATTGAATTCATTTAAAATCTTTAAGTTTTACAAAAGATAGCTTACTAAAATCTGTATTCTTATTTTAACAAATTGTTTTGATGATACAAGTGTGAATATTCATGGTTCATTTAAGCATTGGATGCTTATTTTTAGATATCGTCGGTCCTATATGTATAAAACACAAGACCGTGCCGACAAACTGCGCGTTATTGCAGCATGATCATTTGTCAGCTCAACAAGGTGTGTTATAGGACCGTCGATATCTAAAGATAAGCATTAATGCTTATATTTATATTTTTTATGTTTATTAATTTGTATGAAATATTTTTGTATCATTGCTAAAAGTAATTATAGATAAACTCTTTGTCAGGGATATGATTAATTGCCGAAACATCCATAAAACATGTTATTTAGTGCGCATCTGCGGCTGAAAATATAGGACTACAAACTTTGCCGAAAAAACTCTTTTTTCAGATCTAAAAGACATGATTAAAAAAAATACTCAAAAGTACATCGCAAAATGATTATGCCAGTTTCTTTTAATCATAAAATGATAAATCTATTCAAAACCCGTGATGACGTTCAATTGTGCTCATACACCTTGTGTGTTATAAAAAATCTAGCTTCAGATTTTCAGTACTTACGTAAGCGGAAACATTTAGAGTTTCAAAGAACACAGAACCATTTGAACCAGCAAGTCAAGGGATTGTGTAGTCTAAAAATTACCCATTAATTCTAAATAAAATTTTAGTTACCTGTTAAGGTAGTCCTATACTCGGCACTAAATGGGCTCAATCATTAAAAGCTTAGCTTTTAACGATAAATATACATTCTAGCAATACATATACAAAAGAAAATATGTATGTTTACATGCTAGTTTGTTTGTTATCACCTCTCAGACGGGTGTACCCCCTTGCAACAATTATTGACAATTATGAAATTTGCCAGACGTCCGTTTTTCCTAAAAATAATTACCAATTTTGGGAAAATTAGTACTGAACATACAAAATAGAGTATGAATATTTATTTAAACCATATCTCATCAATAATTTTGCGCAAATTTTTGTAAGTAAGTACGCTTTATGGACCTGATGTATCAAAATAGAATACAAAAAAAGCAATGCTAGTATCGCGTTTGGTAATTTATTTTACTATTATATGGACTCAAACTTAAAATCATGGTGTTTATTCTATAGATTGACATCTTAAAAAAAGATTTGGTAAAATAAATTATATGTTGACGGATTACTTTTCACGCTATAAGCTCTAAACCAAGTAGACCCTAACGAAAAATCCGTAAAAATCACATTTTGCCACGTTTTTCTGCCTAGATCTGTCAACAATGTTAGATATCATTTAAACATTAATTAATTGACGATTGATTAAATTCGAAATAGCTTCTGTTTCTAAATTTAAACCGGTTTTAGTAAAAGAAAAAGAGAAATTCGGGGGGGGGGGGTCAAAACAAAGAAGATATAAGCATACCTGAGATCCTGGTTAATCAGAAACTTCGTTTTTCATTTTACTTTAACAGAATCGAGTTTCTCAACATTAATCATTTCCATCTCTCATAGAATACATATATTACCGTTATAATTGCTTATTATTGCCATTGTTTACAACAGCGATGTAGAGCAAAATCAATACCGGGTATCAAAAACGCTTTGTAAAAATCGAACCAATATTGTAAAATCCGTATAATGACGTAGTGCGATACTCGGACTACTTTAATATTATTATTTAGTTAGAAACTATATTGAAGTGAAAAAAAACCGCGCAATATCATTTAAAGTCTGTTTTACGATATTTTTGTCGCTCATTTTCTTAAATCATCTGGGATTAAACGATGTTCCTTAAATAGTATTAAAAAACCCAAGATTTGTGCTTTGAAACGCTCAATCTAGAATGTCAGGTTTCAATACTCGGCATAAAAGTATAGGAGAATTTTGCATTGAAAAAGAGATGAAAGTAGCCGGATGATAACGTTGAAAAATTGTGCCAGGTATTCCTAATGACTTCCGAACGGAGAAAAGATGTCAACATTTCCCATTAAAAATCTTCGTAAGAAACCTATTTTTGTTTCTGTGAATCCTTTGAAGTAAAAAATAATAATGTGTGAAGACATCTTTGATATATTCCTAATATTTAGTTCAATGACACTTCTTTCACGTGTATTTTAGTTTTAAAATCGTCTAAATGGGCTGCATAAATATCTTGGGACAGACTAACTTCAAAATAAATTCATTTTTTTACACAGAGCCCTTTTTCTCAACGATATCGATATAGCCAAAGCATTGCAATAGCAAACCAGCCCTCGTAAAAGAAATCGAATATTAAGTTTACCTGTATCACACCTGTCTCCAGAGTAACCTAGAGTGCACTCACAGATGTATCCATTGACTTGGTCCGTACACGTTCCTTGCAAACAGGGAGAACTTGCACACTCGTTTATATCTGTGAATACAAACAACAAAATTAAAAATAAATTGTATCCTCTCTATTAATTTGAATCGCTGTAAGTATCATTATGAAATCAAATAACAAATATTTGGTTGCATTTTAATTCAATAAATCTATATGGCAAAAGTTTAACCCGCAGCAGCTTTTTTTGTTTATAATAAAGTTGACAAAATACTACAAAATCAATATTTATGCAGCAGTCAAAATTAAAGTTTGAAATACTTGGTTTTGACTTGCCTTTATTATAACTTTTATTGTAACGGTTATTACTTACATAGTAATCGTTAGTACAGATTAAATTGATAATTCATTGAAACATGTCAATCAAATCACTGACAGTGTATTTCTTAAAACGGTACGGGACAAATTCTTTAAATTAATCGGGAAATTTGACGTTTATCCTCGACTGTCAAAAAATGATAAAACTTTTTTCACGTTTTCAGTAAGACTTTAGGTTCAAATATTATTTTTACCTGTATCACACTTGTTTCCAGAGTAACCTTGAGTGCACTCACAGATGTATCCGTTGATTTGGTCCGTACAAGTTCCTTGCAAACAGGGAGAGCTTGCACACTCGTCTTTATCTGTTTACAGTAATAGACTCAATCTATTATTCTTGTCCAGCGATATATATTATTTACAGTTTTAGTGTATTCTATAAAAACAATGAAACTTACTTGTAAAATTATATTTTAAGAAAAGGAATCACATCTTTTAAACTCATTTGTATTACTAGATTTAACCGTGCATGCACAGTTTGATCGAGTTTGAAGAACAAAACGTAAAATAAGAGATGACAAAAGTATTACATCAACCATGCCTTTTCTTTCAACTTTTTTTTTTTTGTGAAAAGATTTTTCCCATAGACTTTGCTGGCAAAGCTCATAGAAGATAGTGCCCGTGCTAGATGGCTTTCACACAGCGTCGGGTATTGTTTTCATACAGTTTCAAATAATTTTTTGTTTTGTATTATACTTGTCTGTATCTGTTATAGTAATGGAATAAAAATATTGTTCTTGTCCAGTGTATGTAGTTTTTCAGTTAATGGTTGAGTCTTAAATGGTTGAGTCTTAAAAAAAACGAAATTCATTTGTAGAATTCCATTCCAAGAAAAGAGAAATAAAAATACAAATATAAAATGGAATTAATTTGTAAACATTCGCTTCGAAATATCTTTATATTCTTACATTTCAATTTTACACAAAGTTAGCTTAACTATTGACAAGTATCAGAATTTGCATGTACCGCATTCTAATAAAATCTTATTTTAAATTTTGAAGAATATTGTTTAAGATACAAGTGTAACAGTTTTCATGAGCCATTTAAATTTACAATATACAAAAAGAGGCTTGTTTGTCAAGTGACGAATTACCCATCTTAAAAAATTTGGATACATGTTTTTTTTTAAATGTTTAGTCATAAATTTTATTTTCATCCACAAAAAAATGTAATATCATTAAACTTTGAAATTTAAATATTTTTCTATCTGTTTATATAAATATATTCTACTCAATGATCCAAATATAGTATAAAATGAACTATGAAGTCCTCTTAAAAGAATAACGCAGACAGAAAGATTTGAATTTTTCCTTTCATTAATATACTTATAAATTCTTTTATTTGTATTTGCGAAAATTGTTAACTTTGTTAAAACATCGCTATTGTTAAGTTGATACTTTTTGTTGTTAAATGAATGAGAAAAATTAAAACTAAAAGCATCCCTCAGATTGAATCTTAAATACGTGAATTATTTATTTATAGAGAGTGAAATTAAAACATGGCAAAACATACCTTAAAACTGCAATTCTTTTAACAACATGTAAAGACAGGATTAAGGATGAAAATATTTTTTTCAAACAAAATTGGCAAAATTTCGGCTAAATAAACCTGTATACAGATAATATGAATATTCAACTAGTTTTGAGGCAAAGTTAAAGAGAAAACTTATGCACTTAAACTTATAAAACCAAATTTTTTACACAAGAATATCAATGGAACAATGTAATGTTTTATGAGTGAAGAGTTTCTTTTAGAAAAAATATAGGAAGAATGGGTGATATTATATGCAAAACATTTAGAATTTTTTTATATATCTATAAGGTGCCAATTTTGTTAAAAGAATTATCGGAAACATTTTAGTGAATTGATGCAAAAAACTATGAATAAATTATATAATAAAAATGTGTTCAATATATATCTTACCTATTTCACAGTTTACTCCCGTGTACCCTGGTTCACATGTACACATATAGTGAAGATATTCATTGGAACAGTTTCCATGAATACAGGGTGAACTGGCACATTCATCAATGATATCTATAGACCATGTAAATAACGCAAAGTATCATACCACTATCATTATATGGATTATCATTATCGTTCTTATAATTTATAATTATGTATTGATAGCCGTTGATGGCTTAAATAACGTTATCTATGGTCCACAATTTTTCTCATTACTGTAGAAGTACATTAATTTTGAAAATCTGATGATAAATATACCTGCATTTGATACGTGTGCTTCATCCACTCTAAAGACAAACTGACCAGGGATATCAATGTTTGACATTTGAGTAAGATTCATCATGCTCTTTGTCATAGAACCATTGATGTTGTAGTAACCTATTCCATCACCAGCGTTGAATCCTACCTAGTATTGAAATTAAACTTACATTTATAAAAATGTAAGTTTTTATAAAACCAGAACTAAGATAAGGAAATAGGTTCAAACAGTATCAAATGTGACACATTCTTCTAAACTATAAATCCTCTTACATGTATAATCATAATTACCATTGCTATGAACATTTTAATTATATTTTTTCGTAAAAATTGTTTTATTGGATGGAAAAGCCAACTTTATTGACAATAATAATTATCTTTGAGAAATCATCAACATAGGTGTTTTATTCTCTTATATACCTGAGTTGATTTTATCCAGTTTATGTCTAAATAATTGAATACGACAAAAGAAAGTGTATCGTCTGTGATGAGAACAAGCTGAAAGGTGTTCCGCTGTTGAAAAAAAATAGTACCGAGATGAAATGACGGTATTATACACTGTTAAATTTTTCTCTTCGCACATTATTAAATAATGAAATAATCAGTGACAAAATACAATGTATAAACGTATCAGCCTTTCATTCTGTATAACCTTTAAAATGAAATATACAATATGGAAAAAACTATTAATTAGAAATTTGGAACATGATCAAAGTAAATGAGGTACAAAAGCAATAACATTTCTCACTAGTGGAACACGGACAAGTCATGACACAGTGGTCATAAAAGGCGAGCTATGACTTTTTACTCCAAGTGTACACTTCGAAATCATAACCTTGAAATTCTCACAGCATAAATAGCGTGGGGGTGTTAAGAAGCATATGGACAATTTAGCGTCTTATGGGGTAGTGTTGTTCTAGTCGAGTTTTTATATTGTAAACGACAACAGAGGAAAGCCTGGCCGAGAAATAAAAGCGAATTTACATACCTTTTAGCAATTGATTGATAAAACAAACATCTCTCCAAGTATTCTTATGTTCAATTCGCAATAAACATTTTGAATATGTTTACAATGCTGTCCGAACAAATTCACACGACATTTAACTGTTAGTCATGACGTCATCAATGTGTAAATCTACGTAATACAAAATAATTTCTGAAAAAAATTGTCTTCAGTATTTTTTATTCGTTTTTGTTCTACGTTTTGTTGCTTAGATATTTGAATATGTACATAAAAACTAAGATTTGTGATTTCACGGAATTACATGTAACTCAGATTCAATATGCTTTCTTAACACCCCGCGAGTATATTTGTATGCAGTATGTTCAATATCATTGTACTACACACATGTGGATTTCAACTTAATTCTTTTTTTTCCCTTTAAATTGAAACAATATTATTAGTTTGAAATAAATAAATGAAATCAATATAAAACCTCTGAATTAAAAATGCATAAAGTTAAAATACAGACAGACCATTGTGTCGATGTAGACACTGAGCAACTAATATACATGTAGATCTGATCCATCCCGGACAGCGAATCTAGGACTTCCCTTTACGAAATCTTTTCAAGTTACATTATTCGTACACTGTAGTCCTACATTAAGATACGTTTGTTGTTTCACATAATTTTGTGCTGAGGTGATTCCGTTTTTAAAAGATTTAAAGGATTTTTAAGACGTTTTCTGCTGTCAATTTCTAACATCACTGAAACCCGCTGAAAGCGTCATCACGTGACATCACATAGAAACAGTTAACATAACTCTTACCATTTGTTTGCCAATGTAAGAAAAAATTATTACGAAATCATATGATTTAACAAAAAAGATAAAAAAAAACATGATTTTTTTGCACATACATAAAGATGAAAGATATATCAAGGAAAGACCAAACAAATGTGGGTAGACATAATCAAAACAAACTCCATTTATCAAGGTCCCGATCAAACAAAACTCTGAGGCCAAACTCTGATACCGATATCTTATATAACTTGACCCGGGACCTGTAAAACCCAAGTTCATTACAATTAATAGCTTTCCAAAAAGCTTGCATGATTATTCCATAGGAAGCATGTATAAATTAGGCTATCTTATAAGAAATAATGTTTAATTTTAGCTGCTGTTCATAAAGTCACAAACAGAACGCACAGATTCAAGAAGAAAGTTAAATATTTTTCTGATTTATTGTATATACATATACATCACTTGCTATCAAATGATTTCTTATTTCAATTTTTTTTAGAAATGTGCATATATTAAATAATTTTAAGGCTCAAAGGCGCAGGAGAGAAATGTCAAATTTTAAATTATATTTGTTATATTAAGATGCAAATCCAAAGGCCTTTTTGTCATTTCCACCCATAGGAACGTAAAAGGAAAGGATTTTGTTTTTAAATAAAGCTGGACATATACACACGGTGTGCTCTGGAGTATTCTCATCATCCCAATATGGACTCGTCCACTAATCGGCGTGAAAACTTAGGAATAAATGTGATATTGACGAAGTCCTCTCACCCAAAGGATGAGATCTCCGATGTTTTGAATGAACTCGTGGATCTAAGGGGGGTCAAATCAATATTTTGATATTTGTTTTGTAACAACGATAGATATTATATATTACTTTTTTAAAATCAAATGTTTTGGAAGGAATCTATCGAACAAATTAACATACACACTACTAGTAATTATTTGATGTACATTTAGCAAGGCACGCAAATTATACCCTTTTCAAGATGAATGAAATCGCCCATTTAATCGAAAATTTGCGGGCACGCCCCGCTTCGTCGAATACGTTCCTCCAGTTAATATTCCAGCTACTTTAATGTATATTTATTTTAATCAAAACTGACGAGTTCTTGTTTAATCATTTTAGAAGACACTTTTCATTTCGTGAAACTGCAACTCCCCAGCACAACTAGAGAATTTCAACGGAGTGATAATACCGGGTGCTACCACTGCGGCAATCTGTGGCTGGCCATACCAGGCATCAGTAGGCGTACTGGTTAGTATTTTGACCTCGAAGTTTTATATAAAAATTGCATTTTTTAAGAAATAAGGAACATTTATTTGAGTATTATGGAGTGATAATTTCGGTCCGGGTGTGGCCAAATCCTATAAAGGCCTAAGAGCTTTAAGATAGATTTGATCAATTTGATAAATTATGATAAAACTTGGAGCCTGGAGGGCAAAATTATTTCAATTTTGTACACTTAAAAACTACATTATTTTAAATCCACTATTTTTTCATCTACCAAATGCTATGCATTAATACGCAACGCAGCCAATACCGTTTTTCGGTTAAACAAAAGACACGCTCATTTTGTGTCACTCATGTTTTATGAAGTTTTTTTGGTTTTAGAATCCTTAATTGATTCGTATAGTTATCACAGACAAAGACGGTTGAACATGTAAATATAACCTAATACCTGTGTGTACAAGACACACTTGACTGTTATCATTATAATTGACTCTTATTATACACTGTATAGTGTTTTGACGTCACTATGATTTGAGGTCATACTCACGTCTTCAACATCGTGATTTTATAACGTTCCCTTCCTAACGTCACGAGATTGACGTTAAATTATTTCTATTTACTTGAGAAATAAACAGTTAATATATTAAAAGTTCACCGGGATATGAAGTTAGTTGGAACGTGGTCAAATCAACTGAAAAGCCCTTCGGACGTTTTCTTTTTTCTACAGGTTCATCTAAGGAAACTTATTTGCAAATGTAAATATACAGCATTGAACGTTTTCCCTATTCTATAGGTTCATATAAGGAAACATATTTGTAAATGTAATTTTAACAAGAGCCCGGTAGGGCGAAAGCGCTATAGATAACAATTGTTTGAACATTGGACTTAATAATTTTGTTAATTTAACCCCCGGTACAAAGAAAAAAGATTAATAATATATATATATATATATATATATATATATATATATATATATATATATATATATATATATATATATATATAATCTATCTATCTATCTATCTATCTATCTATCTATCTATCTATCTATCTATCTATCTATCTATCTATCTATCTATCTATCTATCTATCTATCTATCTATATCAGGCTTGGGGTAATGCTAAATGAAATGGTAATGCATTGCAGTGCATTACATATTTTCAAAGTAATGCTAGGAATGTGTAATGCCACAAATTCAGTAATGTACCGTAATGGTAATGTAACGTATTACTTTCCAATATCATCTAGTGTAATGCTGACATTACAGGCCATTACTTTGTACTGCTTTGGTTTTCTATTTATATTCATTTTAAAAAATTTTGATGCATTGAATAACTGAAAATGTATGTATAGTATTTGATTAAATATTGTTTTAAAAAAGAAATATATAGATACAAATATTTTAGTTGAATGATTAAGAAAATTTAAAAATTCATTTTTAAAATGTCAATATAACTAGCTATAAGAACACAATTTCATAACATTTTAAGGAAGGAGTCTTTTCTTGTTTTCAACTTGTCAAACGTAAATTTTATTAATTGTTCATTAAATCAAGATGAAAGGAAATTAAAATAGTGTATTTTTCTTTCTTTTTCACTATCATACAACTTGGCATAGAAAAGGTAAACAGTGTATAGAATCTAACAAGGACTATATTTTTGGCGGAATATTGGCGTAGGAAAATATCACATGTTTTGCAATTCAGAATAGCTGCAGATTAATGAGTTTGTTTTAGTATTTAAAAAACAAAAACATTAATGTTGGATTATTTTACTAATGTGAAAAAATGATATGATACTTTGAAGTCATAATATGTTTTTAAATTATGACTTGCCTATCAAATTACATTTTTATAAGCTTTTTAAAGCGCCAAATCTTTATATCGATTTGTGTGAAAAGATCACTGAAATCAGGTTTTTCTCTCTTATTAGACGGTCAATATATTCACTTTTCTGTCAATTTATATCTTTCTACAAAGTCTTCATTATACATAAAAACCAGAAATATTTTATAATTGGAAGCATAAAAAAATAATCAAAATGTCTTCAAATTTAAAGAAAATAGGAGGAAATGCGGGCAAAGCAATATCTATTTTAGTATCAAATTATTTAGTATTAAATATTTATTCCAATTTAGTAGTATAGGCTGAAAGACATTCTGATATTTTATCATTTCATTGAGGAATAGAATCTTCAAATCTTTAACAAATGTCCACATACCTGCAAAGAGCTACCTTTATTTTTATTATCCTTAAAGTTAAGGAAAAAGGTAGTGACCTTGACCTGACCTTTATGCGAAAACAAAAAGGTCAAATTTGATTAAACTGATAGAATCATTTGGTAATATGATCCATTTAACTGTGTCAAAATTTTATGAATTTTTATGAATAACGAGAAGACTCATTCCTTAAGAGTGTTCTTATTAAGAATTTCATATCATTTGAATAAAAATTACTCCAATTAGTTGTGCATTCAATGAACTCTTTGCCGTGAAAAATGTGTCAACAACACACAATGCCCCGAGGATAATCTAAGTATCAATACAATGCATTAATTTTTGTAAGAGGTGCTAAACACCCCCATATTTCACCTTCTCTTAATCGTGTTTCATTAAAATAAAGAACAGACAACACACCCATAAACGCAAAAAAGAATGCACTGTCCAAACATGATCTCTGGAAGCTTAAAAATTACTTCCAGTGGTATAACCTATTTTGAAAATAATTTTAATACTCTCTTTCTCTCTCTCTCTCTCTCTCTCTCTCAATATCTGTGTGCTATATTTAGTACAATGCTTTGGACTTATAGAAAATACAAGATTCGTGTATTTTTTTCTATTATTGCCTGAACCTTTATATCTTAGATTTTCAAACCCGACAGGATGATCAACAGCAAACAGCAACAGCAAATTTGTTTAAGTCATTAAATTTGAACCTTATAGTGAACATGAACATGTAAATATGTTTAAGCTTTTTTATAAATGAAACATTTGTAAAAATTCTTTATTCAGTTTTAAAAATACTTTTTAAAAACTTGTTGACTTTTCACTAAGTAATGGTAATGGCAATGCATTACTTTACTCATATAACATAATGTACATCTAGCGCTAGTGATTTCATTTTGCAGTACTAAACGGTCTCTAAAAGGAAATAGTGTAAATCAAAATTACATTGACGGTCGATTTTAGATTTATTAAGGTTTAAGGATATTTAACGGAGGTGAAGAGTGATAAAAATCCTAGATGTCGTTATCAAATTTGACCATTGACCTTTTCATGCCCATGAAAATTGATGGGCATAAAGATGGTTGTAACCAATTTTCAGGTCATCATTTTGAAATAAACACAAGTTACACATTTTTAAATGATAGACGGCTAAATTGCACAAAAATCATATTATCACTCAAAGACGCAATAACGCTTTAAAGGGGCATGGTCACGATTTTGGTCAAATTCTTTTTTTTCTATTTTTATTATTTACAATGCTTTAGAAATGCATTACTAATGATCAAATGAAATTTGAGAGTCATTCGTGCATTTAAAAGCAAGATACAGGGCTGACAATTCTTTGTAATGTAAACAAGGCTCGTGCCCTTTTTTTGTTTACATATAGGTTCAAAATACCAGTAAAAAAAATTTAACCTGATTTGTCAATTTTTTAAAATTTATTTTAAGCATTATTTAACAGTTTCTAACGTTTAACACATTCATTTTAGGTCTAAAATTGAAATTATTACTTTGATATTCAAAATGTAAACAAACGCTTTGTTTACATAGCAAGGAATTTCAAGCTCTGTAACTTGCTTGTAATTCAACGAATTGCACTCAAATTTTTGTTGCCTATTAAGAATGCCTTACTGAAGCATTGTAGATATTAAAATCGGAAAAATGATTTTTGACCAAAGTCGTGATGCCCCTTTAACTACGTCAGACTTTGTTTTATGGCGCATGGATAATTACCTTAAATTTGAAATTAACTTCGTACTATCTTAACAGAAACATTCATCTTGAGAAAATACAACTTGCAATGAATGTAATAATTAATGTTTATGGTTCCAGAAATTACCTTATGTTTCCAATTAGAATTTATTTCAGTGTCTTTAAGTAACAAAAAGGTCTCGTGTGAATAGCAGCACAAAACGTTTTTATTATATTGAAAAGTAACTTATTCACATAGCAAATTATAAAAATGGCTATTTTATTTGTTTATTTTATTTTACACTTAACTGAAAGAAGATTAAAATAGTAGTTTGGAGCAATATGGACAAAAAATGTGAGGTCGGATATTTTTAAAATTCAAAAAAAAATCATAGATTTTATTTTCAAGAACAAAATTCTAAATTCTGAAAAATTGAATAACATATTTTTTTCATCTTACCTGTTTTGTACTATCTTAAGTGCATAAATTAAATTATTAAGCTTAAATGTGTACGATGACATAATTCTGTTAAGAATTTGTTGATTGCTTGTAATCAGCCGCAATACATAAATTGAGACTGTTAATGACACTTGGCTTTGCTACTTTCACTTTCATTTCTAATGTTTGTTTCTGCATATGAGGATCCTGATTCCGACTTTAATTTGACTTTAGAAAAAAATGTGTCTGCTTAATTTTTTTGGCAACTCATTAACATATTCATTTGTAGGAGATAATAACAGTATATCTATGTATTTGTCACAGGGTCGTTAAATAAATACTGTAAATTCCTAATTAAACGCGAGGAATTTATATCCGCGTAAAATCGCGAGAAGCATCCCTCGCGGATTTTAAATTCTCGCCATTATTTTCTGAGAGTTGGGACCTATAAGAAATATGGATAAATGTCCTGCGTTCGCGATTTTTTATTCTCGCGATTTGACAGAAAACAGTAGGATCGCGGAAATAAGTACTCGCGTAATATAAGGAATTTACAGTAACGATCAAAGACTTGGATTCGTACTTTGCTTTTATATAATATCAGAAAAGAAACCTAGAAAACACAGAAAACACATTCACAACACAACACACACACGTTGACGAAAGACAATTACATGTACTACATATTTAATTAAATTACAAACACAATGGTTTTCCCAATTATAATACCGGTGATTTACCGACAATATCACTGAACATGATGTTACAATAATATGTTTAACAGTGATCTTACCAGGTATCCAGGACTTTAAATAATAAATAAATAACCGGATCTTTGAAGATCAGGAATAGAATATAACAGTAATTGATACTAGCGCCGTAAAGGGTAGAATCTGTGGGTACTGGATTTGGCGGGACTTGCGCTTATATAGTGAACGAAGTTAGTAAAACATGCATATTAATGAGCTAAAAGTCGTCTGTCATTGGTCAATAAGACTTATATACATGTACCTGGTCACTAAATCCTAAAAATGGAAAAACCACGTGTCTTATCACAACATTCACACATGCACTCATTCATACATACAGCAATGCGTTCTATCGGCAATGCGCGCTGATGAACATTAAATAAATAAATTAATATGAACTGTGACATATTTTAGTATATACATGTGTATTCTTTTATTTCTGATCTCTGATTAGATTATTGGCGAATTCTCAAAATATGCAAGCACTACATACATATATATGACTTGTCAAATTATACATGTAGTTATAAATTAAAATTACAAATGTATGCAACAAATTTGGGTGGTTTTTTTTCAAAAGTCACTTAGCATGTTTTAAGTAATATCTGATATTTTCGATGCATGTTGTATTGTGTGTACGCAGATGTGTGTAGGTATATGCATTAATTTCAAATTATAATCAATTTGCCTGCTGTGTTTGATAGTTTGTAACAATGCTGTATTTATTCGTCCCTGCCGGTTTTCACCGGAGGGGACTATAGCTTTCCTCTGCGTCCGTCAGTCCGTCCGTCTGTCTGTCTGTCCGTCTGTCTGTCCCACTTCAGTTTTCCACACTTTTTTTCTTTATGCGTTTGAGGAATAATATGAAATTTGCTAAACAGCTTCAAAATGTCAAACTACAGATCACGTTTACACTTTTGTAGCGTCTGGTTGACATATTTTCGAGAAAATTAATTTTTTATATTCCAATTTTTTAATGTACGGGTTCGATATTCTGCATAACAGTGCATTGTTTTTACAATTTCCACAAACCGGTAGGGGACGTGTATTGCTTATGCAATACCTCAGAATGCTTGTTTGTTTTAATTTTCAATACAAAATATGAAAAAATGATACAAAAAAGCAATAAGAGCCAATAAGAGGCAAAAGATTTCGAAGATTGTAGCTGCTCTTGGCAGTTTTGTACATGCATCCATAGTTTGAATTTATCTTCGTCTTATTTTGTTAGGATTTTTATTGGTGTCGTTTTGTTTCCATTTCTATGGGCGCGCTTGAATTTTCAAAAAGGTGTACACCGTGTGCAAGTTAACCAGGTGTAGTGGTGTAGTGTTTTTGTGTATCCTGTACGTATACCTTTTTTCACCGAGTCAGGGGCATATGTTATAGCACTTAAACCAATATAATTGGCGATTGTTATGATTACAAACTTGAAAAATGATTTAAGTAATATAACAGATTATAAATCACATATATGAAAGTCGTTACATTTGAAAACTGTTTTTATTTTATTTCTTTTATTCACACCACTGAAGTGTACTTGATATACAGTACAATATGTTTACAATGGTGTACACTCAGTTAAGCTTAATGAAGCGGTTCCCAAGATACGAGATAATAAATTACATTGATTATTTTTTCTAGTATCGTTTACTTTTGTTTTTTGATTATGGTTTTTTTTTTGTGGTTAATTTTTTTTTTTAATTTTCGTTTTTGAGTTTTTTTTGTTTCGTTGGGTTTTGCAGAGCTTGTTTTGATTTCGCTTTATTTCGATAGGTTTCGTTTCGTTGTAGTTTGTTTCAGTTTCGGTTATTAATGTTATCTTTATCAGTACATGTATCCCTCTGGATCTATTCCAATACAATCTTTAGAGTACAGGACAATGAGAATACAAAAATGCGGTAAAGAATTAAATTCAGAATGACAAGAGGAATTCAGATGCTTTATACTGGGGTTTTTTCTTCATAAATTCAACGTACCAAGGCAAACGTAAAGTGGGTTATCGCACCTAGCTATTATTTTTATCTATATTGTTCTTTTTTAACTTATAAATAATAGATACAGAAAAACCTATGCGTCAAAAATATGTTAACAAAAGAAAACGATTGGCTTTGTTCCAAAATAGAGCGAGTTGATTCCTACTGCATTTATTGCAATCATTGTAAACACAATCAAACTTCAGAAATATCTGTGTGAAAATGTAGTGCTATTTTTGATCCACAATTTTTTTTTGAAAGCTAAGAAAGTTTATTGATAAAGAAAGTCGAATTACGTTTATAGTTACCCGCCTTGACTTCGGCGCGATTCGGTAAAGGGGCAAAGTAACGCATTACCCCTTAATGCGAAGAGACTTAAGTAAACAAGCTTTCATTTTCCAACAGAAAAAACATCGATAAATGATCAGCAAATCTTCTGAATTTCATATCAATATCTATTGACTAGACAAAACCAGCGTTCATAAATTTGATATAAAATATTTGGAGAGTAAATAATGGGATTAAATACCAACTTAAAAAACATGTTATAAAAATTCAAATCTTACTTGATTGCAATTTATATTTGATTCAGTAGCTGCACAATTAAAGACAACTACTTTTTCCCATGTGACAACCATCATCCAAGAAGCCGAAAAATATTTGATATTAGGAAAAGACGATAATATAAGGGCGGTTCCATCTTGTAATGTGTTATCATCCAAAGATATTCGATAATATATATTTCCTAATCTTGTGGTATCTATATCTGTCCAAAATATTGCAATTAACTTATCATTTCCACTTAATGGAAATGATTCTGATCCATAGCTTGTATATTCCTTATCAAAACTCACGTCTCCGTTGGTATTCACCTGAAATGATTACAATGCAAATGAGAATTTTTTAACAATAATAAAATTCGCATTTGTTCTTCACAATGTAATTATAAAGTATTATTTATAAAGTTTAATATCCATTCAACACTTACATAAAGAGAAGTTTCACGAATTCCAAAAAATTGAAATGAAACGTTAATAACAGATGACGAACGATCGTCATTGCGATGCAATTGACTGTCGCCTGCATCTTGTCCAAAAGGAAACTGACCAAGTTGATAGCCTTTCGTGAAAATGACTACAGTATTTGGTAAAGTTATTAATGTTACTATAAAATTAACGATATTACATGAATTCATTATTTTTGGCCTTTTGTCACGTCAAGACAACACGAAACATATAATGGTTATGACGCTTCTGGTTTGAGAACACAAAAATAATATTCAATGCATTTAGACAACCTTTAAATCTTTTTACTAATCTAACGCAATATGTTTGGAATGTTGTTTTTATCATTGCTAAGTTTGTCAAACAATCTATTCATAGATTATTGAATTAAATTTGCGAGACCTGTTTTTAAACAAAGGTACTCTTGCAAATAACAAACGGATTGACCTATAAGGTTGGTAATGTTTTCTGTCTTGATTTTAGACCATACACATGGTCTAGTTCTCATTATGTATAGTGATTGAAAAGGTTCGCAGTCGCTGTTTGAGAAGTATGAGTAATTGACGCTTTTTTTACTTTATACATCTTAAAATTGTATTTTCAGTTTACTCTACTTTATAATACGATACATATTCATTATATGCATTTATTTACAACCAAGGACATATTTGCAACTATCGAAAATCTCACGTGACGCGATTTTAAAAGTCGCAAACCTTTTGACTCTTTATGAAAAATAATGCATGTTGCCTTCCAACAGAAATAACAGGAAGAGTGATGTTTGTAAATGTAGAAGGATTTTTACGAGGCGTTAGAACACTATCATCTTTTACGGTACATTTAACTGAAATCTTTCCGTATTAACAGCTGAATCCTTTATATAGTGGGACCTACCTTATGCCAGATTGTCAAGGGGACGGAAAATTCTAACTGACCGACCACCCCATTTTGTTCTAATCTATAAATCTTCCTTCTGCATTTTTTGGCTTAAAATGTCACCAATGCACAGAAACTTTGCAAAGAACGAAATGCATCAGATTTGCAGTGTTTCTCCCATTATTGTACTATACCATTTATTTTATTTAGATGTTCTGAAAAGGCAAACGCAACACCTTTTGCTGGGCTTGATTTTTACTGTCATGAGTAACAAAGAGTGTATGATTCTTGCCCTCAAACAATGCAAGCTTACACTAGGCTATAGTTCCGTTTGTTTGCTTTTACATCTACATGTAGTGAAATGTGTACTTTTTCCATCGATATCTTTAATTCAAAGAGAAAAAGATCGAAGTTTAATAAACAAAATGCACAATTCTGCTTCAAAAAAAATAAAACGGTGTTTATAAATGCCATTAATTTAAAAAAAGAAAAAGTATGCTAACAGATGGAATCAAACTATGACACAAAAAACATCATGTGTGACATAGCCAGCGCTTTAACCCACTAAGCTATCCAGAACTTACACTTTTAGATGATAAATATAGACAAATTCTGGGGTTTTTTTTAAAAACACGCTTATAATGGAAGTTTTACATGTCGCATTTTATTGTGATAATTGATAAATATAAGGGAGATGTTTTAAAAGTTTCCTGTTATTTGATATTCAGCAGAAAAGTCATCGTCCCTAACCAGCCACTAAAGGTTTACACAAGGTTGCTTATAAAATGTTTGACCTTTTTTATTTGATGTTTTCAATATGCAATACCATGCCTTAAAAATGATTTAGTGTCTGCGTTGTACATAGAATTAATATATCTTGAGCCATGCTAAATCATAAAATATTATCTTAGTTTCTTTATAACTTTTTTTAAGTCGATGAAAAAAAATCCATTGTGACCTCAAAAAGGGTGTGAGAACTATTTCTTCCTTTCTCGTTTTCAGTGGTTGTTCTTAGTTTTCCTATCCCTCGGGATGAAAGTGTAGTAATGAAGTAATTGTTTACTAGTATTAGTTTTTGCTCATATAAGAAGAGAATTCTACAATATTTATTTAGTAATATTACATAACCATGGGATCGGTTTTTAAACTACTCTCTTTCTCCCTCTCTCTCGTTAAGATTTGAAATAGGAAATGATTATATTAGCTATAGAGAAGTGTTATTGTTGCTTATAATTTGATCGGTAGGAAAAAGTAGATAAATTTTAAGCAGTTAAGGTGTCCTGCCTATTTTATTTAAAGAGGGTACGAAAACCCAGAATGTAGTCTCAAGACATTATGATGATTAATCTAAAACTGCATGGTCTGATTTTCTTGGCTATTACAGTATCAAATAGATTTTCATACAAACCAGTTATCCGAGAAAGATAAACCTTCGCATATTTAAACCAGTAGAATCAAACTCGTTTCAGAGTAAGAAATATTTAAGGTAAATAATTTTTGTTTACCTTACCTTGAAATACCAAAAAACAAACAAACAAACACATTGCATCGTGGGAATTTTGGAAAGGGAACCGTTTGGTTTCGTCCCCCGAATGTTTGGGTTTATACAATCCGCATGCTATACATTGATTGTAAACATAACAAACTTTAGAAATAATAAACAACATGAACACAATATTATTTTTGATTTGCTTGAGCATTACTCATATTTAGACTCTATTAAAAACGATGTCAAAGTCGTGATACTAACAATCATCGCACATTACTTGTAATGTAAGATCATGTTAGACAGATTTATCTTAATCATATGCATGCATTTGTGGGTGAGTTTTTCCTTGCCGTTTCGTAGCTAAAGATGAAGGAACAGGAAGTCAATGTAGAACTGTGAGGATTAGCTTTCTACAAATACCTTAAGTTGTTCTTTGCATGACTCAATTGGTGACTGTCACGATACCCTTTGGCTTGATTGGTAAAAAACAAGATTTTTTTAAATTCTAAAATGTTATGTAAAACCAAACAAATGTACATATATACAAAAAATGAAATGAAAGATATTGCCGAGATCAAAGAGATGCCGCGGACATTACCCTCAAATAAACCTCAAATGTCATCAATAAATTATCAGATCGTAAACACATACCAAACTTGAGTCGATCATGACTTTATAACTTAAAAATTTGCCCTTAATAAAAAAAATGATAACACGGGTTAGTGTCCTTTAGAGCTATGTGTATTCCTTTAAATACTTATTTCAAAGAGCTAATCGCGGCTGTTCAAAAACCCTCTCCCAACACATTTTCACTGCTTGTTCGTCCAAATAAAAAAAAAACAAATTAATATTAATTATCGAATTCATTAATCTAAATTGATAAAAAAAAATCATAAATAATTTATATGTGTATTTCATTCATCGAAAAATATGTCATCTGCATTCGATTCCTATCAATAGTCTGCGATCGATGTACATGTACGTGTAAATAAACATTCGGGTGTACAAATAAGTCCTCTGCCTATTGGAGAACGTTTTTAATATAAATCAGAACGGGTACAGGTCGCTTTAGATTATCATCAGCCTGATCGTACGTTTGCTCAGCAATATGTTATTGCTTCTTTGGTAACCTGTGAAATTCGCCGAGTATTTCGGAATGAGCTGTTACAGAGGCCAATCTACCCCCTCCAGCCCCAACCCCGACAATGCTGAGCAGCAGCCTCAGCTTTTACTGTCTGATGAAATGGATAACATCCCCACTGAATCTACTCAAACAGAAAGATCTGCTACAAGCAGTGAGGAGAATTTGCGAAAGCTAGAAAATGCCCGCATGGAGGCGACAACTGTTCAACAGAACATGGACCGTAAAGATCCTTAAAGGTACCACATTCAATTTTACATTACACAATACAAATCAAATTATACACATCCAATTATATTGTATATTAAACAAATAACTACATGTCTTTAAAACCATTCCTCATTCGAGAATATAAATAACAACACAACAAACTTTTTTCCCACTCATAATCCACCCTCCCCAGCAGTAAAACTAGTGTAACCCACTTCTTATTAACATGTGACAGTGCCTGAAGATTTAATTGTACACAACTCAAATAACCCTCTCCCTCCTAAAAATGAACAAAATGTGTACTATTAAATCCAAGTCGTTTGACTGAATAAAAAACAAAAACAAACTAAATGAATAATTGATTAAAAATGTATGTTATTTTCATAATAATTTCATATTACTTTAATTACGATTTCTTTTCTACATTTAGACTGGCTTTTCCAGAAAAAAAATCAATGAATTTTGAGGAGCTTTCTATTGATGATCTGGGAAGGGAATTACGTTGTTTCTATGTTAAGGCACGGACGAGAAAACGGAAACCAATATTCGAAATCTGCTTTAATTTGGTGTCCATAAGAGCCGATATCTTGTTCCCGCACCATCATTATCATGAGAGATAAGGAATTTATGTCTTCAATTCATGGTTCAATAGGAATAGTAAAATCCCTTAAGCGGGAAGGGGCTGACAAAAAAACCCACCATCCACCAATCTCTAATGAAGATTTGGAGAAAATGTACTCCTCGGGGGTTTTGTCAATCACCAATCCCACTTCACTTGTAAGGAAGGTCTGGTTTGAGATCACGCTTCATTTTTGTAGAAGAGAAAGAGAAGGTCTGCGTGAATTAACTCCCCAGTCATTTCTTCTTTACAAAGTGGAAGATAATGGCAGCGAGTACTTCACAATGGCATACAACGAGGCGGACAAAAGGTATCATGTGGTTGACTCTCGAGAATCTGTTTAAGAGGCACGACTCTACGCATTGCCTGAATCGAAATCATTAAAATTATACTTGTCAAAGCGTAATCCAAAAAACAATGCATTATTCCAGTGACCATTGACAAGTGTTGAGCCTGCCTATGATGTGTGATATGTGAATGATCCTATTAGATACCACACATCTTGAAATATGAGGTCAAACATTTCCCAAGCTGCTGGATTGTCTTTGATATACACAAATCACTGTCTTCGTCACACCACAGCTATTGTGTTAGCCCATTCTGGGGTAAGCTCTCTTGGGATCATGTCGGTAACAATCCACCGGAATGAGAAAAGCGTGCGGCTGGTGTGGTAAGTCAACGCAATATGACGTCTCCAGCCCCTTCATCATCAGCATATACCTCATCTGTAGTTGTAAAGGAAGATTCTGAAGGTACGATGTATGGTGGTGGTTCTCTTTTTAACATTCCATGTGGCTGGGGAGGGCCAATTACACATTTAATGATTAATGTGTACACTGTTCCTGGGTGAAAAGAAATAAAGAAAACCTGTTATAATTGATTTAACCCTTTCTGAATTTAAATTATTATTTGTTAACATTTCAAGAAATATAACATTATTTGTGATATTTACAACATTGACTGAGAAGTAAATTCGTAAAGTGTGTTATTAATCTGTTTTAATGAAATTAATAATTTGAAAGTTTACAAAAGTATTAAAAGTCGTTTTACTTCATTTATATCAGTGTTGTCATTATATATATATACTATCCAAAACTGTGCACAGTATATATACCATATGGCATGACATGCACATGTGTAAATACATTTACATAGCACATTAGACTTAATTCGTAGTATTTGTACTCCATAATGAAAAAAATTGTTGTGCTAGAACACGAACCAAAAGAATGACAACATAAAAGATTCAATGTGTTATTGTCAACAACTATCAAGTACATGGGCTTTGGGTAAAGCAAAACAAAAACCCGTAAATTTTGTACATTTTACACTATGTGCTCTGAAAATTACACGGGAGTAAAACACGTTCCACAAGCATGCTCGTAAATCTTTCTTATCAAATACAAAGGAAAAGGTTGGGTGTAATCGTCTTACTTGAACAAAACGTTTCCGAAAAGCATTTTCCAGCAGACATTACTAACAAAACCTTTGGGGTTACGCGGAACAGCCGTCTTAACCAATCCGATTCATCTCGCTTGAAAATATGACCTACATGTACTTCCTCTCTCTATAGATAAACCGATTAGCTGATAGTCGGAGCTGTTAGTAAAATAAAAAGAAATTCTTGCTATCGTGAATGTTGCAGATTAACCGACGTCAGATGTTATTCTGAAACATTCACGAAAACTCATACTTTATTTCTTAAACTGAAGACAATTACACGTGGCAAAATTTATTTAATGTATACAATTGTGTATTCTTGGGTGAACAAGAAGCATATGGACAATTAAGCGTCTTTTTGGATTATTATGTTCAAAATCGTGAGATTAAATAACTGTTTTGAATCACATCAAAAAATTACTATTATCCTTTGAAATGGCAATGCCATAAAATTGGGTAGTACATCACCGCCACCTCGGTGCATTATCACGTGACAGCAATAAATAGCTTACGTATATTCCTTAACTTAAAATGAGATAGAGCAACACTAACCTGCAGTTTTTACAAAACAATACACGTATCAAGTGAAAGCAAAACATCTCAGTTTAATCAAAACTTCTGCTAGAATCCTATACCCTCCTTTATTAGATAGTTTTTTCATCCGTTTCTCAAAAAACCTACCCAACTTTTATTCAAGTTGCACGGAAAAAGGTATGTTGCATCAAAACAACACATAACACAGGATTCTAGCAGCTCTTTTTAATTTATGCATTGATCAAACTATCAATACATGTATTATTATGATTGTAGACCAACATTTATTTTACATCGTGACACTTAACGCACTTTGAAAAAATAGATCCTTTAATTTTTGTTTTAATCATTTATATGTATAGTTGTCTTTATATATGACATATTAATTGATATTTCGTTTTCGATGAAGCGGTACAGCGATCCATTCTCTCAACAAGGGAGATAATAGCGTCAGATGGTATTGGCAAAGACCTTTTTTGGATCCATACTGGATGAGCTTCCTACATAGACTATTAATCAAACCGCTGGATTCAGTACCTCCCAAAGAACTGATGAATTGCGTTTGCCAATGTATTAGATATCAGATACAAATGAATGGATTTATGGAACAATTCTTTGAAGGAAATTATTGCACCCGCCGCGGCCATTGAAAAAAAAAAACACCAAAAGATTCAATAAGGCAACTTCGCGGGTTTTAAAGCGATGATTGTTCAAACCAATTTGACACCACAAAAAAGTGTAAACAATGAATATTTTTTTTTATTTATTTTTGTAATCATATTTTAACATTCTTTATACTGAATGTACATTCCAGCCAATTGCGTTATAAACATATTATTTAAAATTCAACACTTAGTAATTTGACGACAACTTCTGTTGAAATAGCCCTTCAGTTCCAAAAGAAAAATGGGAAATCGTCCTAAGAATCAAATAGACAGGGATTTTAAAATATTGATATGCAATAGGTAATATGAGCGGGGGCTATTTGTTTGTTTTAAAAAAAAAAGATATATTCTTTATACACACAATAAAAATCAACGAAGTAGAGATGCCTTATTGACATATATGTCTTTATTGAAATCTAAAGAAATTATTTCGATTCAGACTTACTGCTTTCAAAACAATCGCATGTCTATACGTACATACCAAGTAATGAATCACATTATTTTCACAGTATGTAGATGGTAATTTCAATTCCTTGAGCCAAAAAGTATTCACTCGTAAATAAAATAAAACTCTCGTCATTACTTAATGTACTTTGATTTTAAAACATAGTCCCATTAATGTAATATTTAGGCGAGAAAATTAGTTATCTGCACACAGTTTAAGTTTTGATACAACATTTTTGAAATTACATGTATATAGACAAATAAGAATTTTTTATGAAGTTTTTAAATATCGAAATGGAATAAGATAAAGTTTTCATCTTACGTCAATTCTTTCTTATATCGTTGTTGCCCTGCGAACATTTCAGGATAGTTTTGAATGGGAAAACTGGTGAAAGAATTACTTATAGATAGATATATAGATAGACAGGAAATACTAATAGATAGATATATATATATATATATATATATATAGATAGATAGATAGATAGATAGATAGATAGATATATATATATATATATATATATATATATATATATATATATATATATATCACAAAAGATACACGGTTATAAGATGAGATATAAAAAAGCACTAAAAATAACCAACGACACGAACAATAAAGTAAAATATTGTCAAATTTTCGGGACGACCCGTCCCTTCTTCAGGACAACAAAATAAAAACTACATATGAAAGAAGAAAAACATCTACAAAACTAGCACTAAACTTAAAACTAAATAATATATAAAAACTAAAAAATGTATAAACACCGGATCGAAACGTGGCAGCTACATATTTGTATTAAAGATTTCAAGCCCGAGAAAGAAAAATCCCGTCCGACGCAGCGGACGGTCTGTGAAGAAGTGCTAGAAGATAACGCGAACGAATTAATTTGCTAATTGGGGGTTGCTGTTAAAAGTTGTACTAGTAAGAGAATTCGTAGTGATGGTTTGTAGGGAAGATAGGCTATGTAAAAGACCGCATAAATATACATAAGAGTGTAAAAACTAATGGGAGTTGAATAAAGAAAATAAAATGGATAAATGACAATTAAAAACTAGATGCTGTCATTAGACAGTAATACCCGCACCATGTGTTTGCCCCTAAATAACACTGTTTTGTACCAGTTTAATTAAAAATGAAGGCTATATGCAATCTCAGGTAATACAATTAAAATTCATAATTTTCATAACTGAAGGATGAGATCCCTTCCCATATGATAATACACATCGTGACATGAGCAGCACTTTATGTGCAATTTGGGGTAGAACTGTTTGCAGTGAATTTTCAGTTAATCAATAATCTTAACATTTTATGTCATAGGAAGTATAATGGTCTATATAATTATTACAAACAAAATTAAAAATTAAATTAATGCCCCCTCCCCGTGGCGGTTGCCGGATTTAGATTTGCTTCTGTGTGCCTACATGAACATCATCGTGTGCACAGATTTAGAGAAGGGGTGGGAGTGAGGGGTCCGGACCCCCCCCCCCCCATGAAAATTCATTTATATCAATTGTAAAATTACCAAAAATACACCTTGGACCCTAATGCTCTTACAGACATGTAAAAGCTCTAACCCATTGCGCTTCAATAGTTGGTAACATTATTTGGGGGGTAAATATTTAATCAATATTTGATATACTTTATTGTTTATCTCAATAGAAAGTATACATGTACATCACAATATGCAGGTGTCCTGCACCACCTTAAAGCTGTTATTTACCTAATAAAATAGTGCAAGTGGATTTGAAGAATAGGTCATAAAAATACATGCATGTTACAAATGAATGATCTTTGTCTGAAGTTACGTACACAACACAGGTCTGCATGTCTCATTAGCGGGTACTAGTTTTACCCAGCTCTTCGATGGGTTCACGTGTATACATACATGGGTGTTGATAAATTGCGGAACGGAAAACGGAACGGAAAGCGGAACGGAAGGGAAAACGGAAAATCTTATCTAATGTTATTTACCTCATAGATTTGTTAATCATGCTAAAACGATATACTTTATGTACCTTTTAAATTTTTTTTGAAAGATCAGCAATATTAGATTATTTATTCAAGAATATTTATTTCCTAAAAATTAACAGTACATGCATTGACCACTATATTCTGTCCCAAAATATCCTCGATTCACTTTTTGCTGTATATTTATATATACCTCAGGGTTCAAGCGATTCTCTCTTAGAAGCATTTAACATTCTCATTATTCTTTCTTTAAAACGTCCCCTCTAGCTTATCAGCTGGCATAAATACACGGCTATAAATAAAGAAGTCTACGGGGTTTTGCATTTCAACAGACCCGGATGATAGTGTTGAAAAATTGTGCAAGGTCTTCTGAGTGACTTCCAAATGAAGAAAAGATGTCAACATTTTCCATTATAAATCTTCCAAATGTGCTGCATGAATATTTTGGGATCGACAGACTATAGTCCCAATATATAATCGGAAAATCAAACCAGGCAACCTCTAGAGCTTTCTTTTCGGATCATATGTATATAGCTGCTGGAATAAACAACTGCTTAGTAATGCAAACGTAAACAAAATTGCATTGCTAAAAACACTAGTTTCACAAATTACCGGGTATTTTAATGTTTACTGTATTTTAATTTTTAATGTCATCAGTCCTACGGGTTTTTCTCTTCCATCTCAATGATACTGTATCGTCTGTATGATAAAAGATCGTCTAGAACACCGAAAATTCAATTTTGATGTAAGTATATACATGTACATCATACTAGTATTTGAAATATAAAAATACTCAAAACATTTTTTTACCAGTTCATAAAAGTTTTGACACCCAAATTATATTTTGATTTTAATAGATCATTCGACAAGAAGGGGGGGGGGGGAACAGTTTATATTTGAGTTTGTTTGGGAGTGGGGGTTCCAAGTCATATATTTGACAATTTTTTAATGTAATTTAAAATAAGACTTATAAGCCATACTACAGTCATGAACATGAATAGTATAGAACAAAACACAAACTAATACATGTACATGTATATATATACATAGGAAGTATTACAAAACAGATGATCTATATCTGGGTTCTTAAATTGAATCATATATCATGTACATATTATATTATTGTTTCTTTGTTCAAGGCATTTCAGATGGTATGTAGGTCATGATCCCAAGTGCTCTTCCTGAAATTATTAAATATCATAAAAACCATTGAGATCCCCACCTTAATCCAAAGATATTATTCCTCCTTAGGTCATGCAGGCGCATCAGATCAATATGGCATGTAAGTCATGACCCTAAGGGGTCATCCTGACCCCCTTAGAATCAGAAATTGTCAAGTATCTTTAAATTATTGATGTTTGATGATCCTATCTCTATTTAATCTTTATTATTAAGTCTCCCGAATGAAATTTGGAGACTTATTGTTTTTGTACGGTTATTAATTCATGTTTTATTATTCTTCATCTTCTTTTTCTAATTCTTTCCTGCTCTGCATGAACTTGTTTCTCAGAGATGGCTAGACAGAATTGTACAAAACTCTAGGATATGATAGGCCTGCATATCTAGTTGTGCACCCTGGTTTGATTTTTCTCATTTTGGGTTAGACAACCACTTTTCGGCGGAGGGAGGGGGGGGGGGGTGGGAGGGGGGTGTCAAAAGGGTGTGGGGTCTAACATTGAACATTGTAGGAAGAATCGTAGACTGTATTGTACATGGTAACTTGAAAACGGACAAAGATAATAATATAGGTTTTTCATAATCATATATTGGCTGTTACTGGCAATATATAGGGTTTATTAGATCTGACCCCTGGGGTCATCCCCACCCCCCAGGAATTTGAAATTACCATATATCTCAGAAACTGTTATAATCATGACCCCTAAACCATATATATTCATGTTTCTGATGTCAAGGGGCATCAAATGTTATGTAGGTCATGGGCCCTGTGGGTGGTCCTGACCCCTCAAACAGCAAGTCCCTTAATATCTTCAAAACAGTTGAGATCCCCACCCTTAAACCACATATATTCTTGTTCCTTGTGTCAAGGGGCATCAAACGGTATGTAGGTCATGGGCCCCGGGGTGGTCATGACCCCCCTTGAACAGGAAGTGCACGAATATCTTGAAAACGGTTGAGATCCCCACCCCTTAACCATATATATTCTTGATCCTTAAAGGGCATCAAAAGGTATGTACCGGTAGGTAATGGGCCTCAGGGTTAAATTTAATTTTTCAAAACCGTAATGTACATCTATGGAACAGTTCCTATCATATCCCAAGATATGATGTGTGTATCCATTAAATCATAAAAGGAGTTCTAGGATCTATGTTTTTTTAAGTGATTAACGTCAATTATCTGCTACTTTTTGACTCCCTGGATGAAATTTAAATTTTTAAAACCTTACTGCACATCTATAGAACAGTCCCTATCATATCCCAAGATATGATTGTCTATCCATTAAATCATAAGAGGAGCTCTTGGATCAATGTTTTTTTGTAGAGATAAACGTCAATTTTCTGCTATTATTTGACTCCCTGGATAAAATTTAAGTTTTTAAAACCTTACTGCACATCTATAGGACAGCCCCAATTATATCCCAAGAGATGACGTAGCTACTCCAAAAGTTGTAAGAGGAGTTCTGGGAACCATATTTTTTTTGCAAAAAAACGTCATTTTTTGTTGCCCACTGATCCCCTTAATAAAAAAAAAAATTCTGGAACCTGATCACGCCTCAATATGACACCCCCAATCATATTCTAGAAGATCATTTGGCTACTGCCAAAAAAATGACGTTTTTGAAACCAGTTTTTTTGTAAAAAAAAACGTCATTTTTCAGCCATTAAATGACCCCCAGGACAAAATTGAAAATTCCGAAACCTTATTGCGCATCTATAGGATACCCTAAAACATATTCCAAAAGATGATTTGTCTACTGCTGAAAATGTAGGAGGAGTTCGAGGAAGAAGGTTTTTTGTGAAAAAAACGTCATTTTTTACCAATTATTTGACCCCCAGGACTAACAGAGAATTTTTGAAACCTTTTTACAAAACAACATGATACCCCAAATCAAACTCCAAGAGTTCAGTTTGCTGGTTTATAAGATGTAAGAGCAGTTTGAGAAAGTAAAACGTGACAGACGGACGAACGGACGGACGGACAGACGGACGGACAGACGGACGGACGGAACAGGGTAACAACAATATACCCGAACTTTCTTTAGAAAGTGCGGGTATAATAACGGAGAGAAAAAATAAAGAAAAATTTTGGATGCATCGACTGAAGTCATTCCGCCCTGACGGCATGAACAAATTAAGTGACTTCACCAAAATGAACATCAACTAAGCGTAGCAATATCACCATCATCATCCTTTTGGGAACACATGTACAAACTTTCATTCATGTAATTTATTAAACTCATGAGCTCGTTCCTTGGTTTTGTTATTTTTACATGTAATTGTCATTTATCCATTTTATTTTCTTTATTTACCTGTGATTAAAGATTTTGATATAAATGTTCATTGCATTGTATCTCCTCTTTTAAAGTGATTGTAACGTCGGTCCCACCCCTTTTTTGGAATAGACATTTTTTCTTAAACTTACATATAAAAATTGAATCATTATTATATAATAGAGCATCCCCCCATGTTAAAAATGTTCAATTTTTTTTTTTACAATTTACACATAGAAAATAGACTTATAATGGATTTGCCCCCTCCACTTTTTTAAAAACTAGTCTTTAATTTTTTTTGGTAATTTACGTTTAAAAATATTTGCTAATCATATTAAAAGAACATGGAGTTGCCCTCCCCCCACCTTTGGGATTTGAAGCATGTAATAAATGGAAGTGAAAATAAAGAAACCATTGAACTGCTTAAAAGCTGAATGATTAGAATTTTCATGATTTTTTTCTCTTTGCTTGTAAATTTTTTTTGGATGAGGCTGCCATCAACCCACCCACCCCATTTTTAAAAAGGCACTGCTACATATTTAATGTGTGTTATCTAAATGGGTGCAATTACAACTGTTTCCTGTATCTGAAGAAACGTCATAATTCTTTAGCTTTGCAAGATTTTGATAGGATTTCAGCAGATTACAATAACTTAAATTAGAGTAATTTCCCCTTATTGTGACGTCAAAGTTCACGGTTAAGTGTCGTCTGACTCTTTAAAACTCCCCTGAGAAATAAAAGTACGCAAACTACACTGTTTTATTTACTAAAAAAGCATGATGTTCTTTAAATCACACATCGTATCTGCTTCTCAAAAGTATTACTTTGATTATCGTGAGAACGTGAGGTTGGAAACCATTGGTACTATGAATTGTGGGTCAAAATTTACTGACGCCGAAAAAATCTATTGGATCAATGTGTAAACCATTGTGACGTCACTCGATTTTTTTTTATTAAGAGTGTACTGAGGTGAACTTTAGAGGTAACAGTGACTGTATGTCGTATACATCGTTATTGTTTGTATATTGTCTTGCTGATTCTCGTGAGAGTGTGAAGTGATAAAAATTGCCATGATTACAGGGGACGATTAAAACAATGCATTACTGGTCCAATTTACTGACGCCAAAAAAATCCGTTGAATAAATGTGCAACTAGTCCGAATTTTCTATTCACACATGCCTTGCTGCGCGCCGGCGAGCTGCGCTCGCTATGATAATACAAGTTTGCAAAAGCACAATTTCTAAAAACAATGACAATGACAAAATGACCGAAGCCCATATTATTGGCCAGAGACACTGGAAATAAACAGAATCTGCGGCGGGGCTTCATGCAAAATTCGGCCATATGTACGAAAGCATCAAGATGACTTGCTTGATGGTTGCGGACATCCGCCACAAGCGGGCAAATTTTGCCCATGCCATGACGAAACTGCTTCATGAATGTAAAGGAGGAAAAGTGTCAAGGTTTTCAAGCAATATTTTGTACAAGCCAGATTGAATACCGTTCAAAAATAAAGTTTGAGCACAATCAGAGAGATGAGTGCCATCAGGGTATAAATTTGAGTTGCAATTTTGTAAATCTGGGTACTTGATATAGCCCCCATTTCTAGCAATGACGAAGTTTGACATGGAACTGTTGGTCCTAACGCGTGCTTTTTCTGCTGCTATGTGCGAGAACATATGGCGGTAATATGTTCTTGGCAAGATCTGTGACCAAATAATTCTACAATTTGGCCGCATAGAGTGGATATTGGCAACTGTCAGTTTCATGTATTTTTGAAGGCGACGCGAGGACATAGTACCAATACTGTTACCCCCACAATGAATTATTAGTACATCTGGATAACCAAACTGTTGGACTAGATCACGAAAGCCTGGCTCAACGTCCTCCCACACCATTCCTTTCTTGCCAAACCACCTTATGGAAATATTGTGAGGCTCCAGATGTAGGTCCTGATTTTTGTAATTGGTAAATGAGTACTCATAGGCGTAGCAGATCAAGGATGAACCCATTATCCATACTGTAGGAGGGGTACCTGCAAACTTAGCATACTATTAGAAAACAGTATTTGTGTTGCGAGGTACATGTACTTATATTCGAATGTATGAATAAACGGCATTCGATTTCCAACGGCCTTTGATCTTAATTTCTTCTTCAGGTATACCCTGTTGAAACATGCGTTGCACTACCAATGCGAAATGAATGGTATTTAAAAGATGTGGTATTCAGACCAATGAATTTTATTGTTTTGTGTAGGATTGAATTAACTGATATGATGTTAGGGGTTTTGCATTCAAGTGGCAGAAGAATGGGCCTGAATCATTAGGTCTTATTGATAGGTATTGATTCAAATGAGTAAATAATGTTGTTGTTTGTGTGTTTAGAGGTATTTGGATTGTGGCACCATTGCCCAGTTGGTCAGTTTTAGAGCCCTTAATCTGAACCATGATTTCAGAGTCTAATAAATGAATGTCAGTCTCAAGTAACACCACTGCATTCCTACTCGACACAGTAAATTCACTCACTCTCAGCAATGTAGAGAAGGCTAGTTCAAATGCGGTTGCAAACATTGTAGTTTCATAAGAGTTAGCACAAACTGAAGACAATGCAGTAACAAGTTGGCATAACAGGGGTAAAGTTATTGGTGCTCTAATATCTTTGGAGGGATTCAAGCGATGCATTCCCTCGAGCATCTTTTTGACGATAAATGTGTTTGTATGGTCAGTGTGGCCTTGCAATTGGAGCTGATAGCTTATACCGCTAATATAACATCTTGCAGTTGAATATGAAATGGAGTTTGATGCTAAGTATGCAATATAATTAACTGGACTGGTGGTGGCCAAAGTAGCTGTAAGGAAAATTTATTACGAATTGTGCCAAATGACTCGAGACCGCGCTGGTATGTATCAGCTGTGTTTTAGCTATGGCAGCAGATAAAATCGCATCTACGTGGGGTCTAAGAGGTTGAATAATTCCGTCGGGATCTGTGTAGGCTGAATGTCTGCATTCGGATCAACTTTTGAACTTTGCCCACTGAAAACGAGAGATAGAGTCTGCTATAGAATTATAATACCCAGGAATATGAACAGATTTTATTTGAATGTTGCGACTTATGCAAATTAACACTAGCGGCCTTAGTAAACGCATGACACGGTGTGATTTACTTGTTTGGGAATTGATAATATGGACTAAAGCCAAATTATCTGTATTAATGATTAATGTTTTGCTTACAAAGTAATCCTGCCATAACCAGATTGCAACAACTATTGGTACAAGCTCCAAGAATGTAATGTCTCTTCAGACTTCAAGTGACCATGAGTTAGGCCACTTAATTACTGTCCAGTGATTGTTAAAAAATGCACCCCCACCACAGGAATCACAACTGTCAGTGAATAGATTGAGTGCATCATTACTGGACCAGGCTAACTCAGGGAATGGGGTTTTACCATTATAGTTTTCAAGAAACTGGATCCATATTCTAGCATCTTCCTTAATTGCATGGGTCACTTTAATTAGAAAATGTGATTTCTTTATGCCTATAGTAGCGTTATAAAAGCGATGACAAAATGCCCTGCCACCAGGAAGTGCCTTAGCAAAAAAAATTAAGTGAGCCGCAGAGTGATTGCATTTGTTTCAATGCAACCTTTTTTGATTGAAGGAGTGATGTTAGTGCAGTCTGAAGCTCAGAGCATTTAAGGGTTGGGATGAAAATAGTTTGTGTAACAGTGTCTATACCCAAACCCAGGAAAGTTAGTTTGCTAGTAGGGCCCTCAGTTTTGCTAAAATTGATAGGTATACCGAACTGTTAACACAATGTTTGAAAAGACTCTGCCAACTGGGTACAATGAGATGTGTCCCTACTACCCGCAAACAGGAAGTCGTCAAGGTAATGAATAATGTTTGGACTATTGCAGTTCTTAGCTAGTACCCGGTGAAGGAATGATGAGAATTTTTCAAATGTAGAGCATGCTATGGCACATCCAAAGGGCATGCACTTGTCAAAATAGTATTTACCCTCAATACACATGCCTAATAAACAGAAATCCGAAGGATGAATTGGCAGTAAGCGAAAGGCGTTTGACAGGTCCATTTTACATAACAATGTACCTTTACCCAAGGAACTGATCATAGTTATTGCTTGATCGAAGGATGAATATGAAACTGAACATAATGCGGGGTCAATGAAATCGTTGACACTGTTACCAGTAGGGGCAGACAGGTTTGTAATTAATCTCCAGCCCCCATCTTTTTTAGGGAGAATACCTACAGGATTACATCTAAGATTGAACAGTGGTAAATTGTTGAAAGGCCCTGCCATGCAACCAAGGCTAATTTCCTTATTGATAATTGTAAGTAGCTCAGCACTATGAACCTGGGCTGATTTCATATTCTTGGGTTTCAGAGGAAGCCTTAAACCAGTGTAATTTAAATGAAAACCAGTACGGAAACCAAGTGATAAGTATTCAGCAGTATCTTTGTTAGAGTAATTATCCAAATAACTTTGCATAATTTTCATCTTAACTGGAGTTGAACCTAGATCCAATAAACCTATGCCTGGCTTGATATGTTTGGCTTGGGCGGAGGGGTAGCTGGTACACGTTAGGACGAAAGGAAGAGTTGTTTGGTTGGTTTATTTGAGTGGGGGTATGTCGTGTGCTATATGATTGTGATGACCAGCAATGTATGCGAGGATGATTTTTATGGCAGTATATGCACAAATGTTGGTAGAGCCATGATTGTCTGCTACAAGAGCCTTTGAAATTATAGTCGTAACATTTTGAGTTTGATTGAGTGTTATGGACTACAGCTGGATTGGACATATACATAAGCCATAGCTCAGCGTCTACAGAACCCCAAGTGATAGATGTGTTGGTAGAGATTTTTAGCCTAAACTGTTTATCATACTCCAACCAACTTGCATTGGGATTTCTGCTAGCCCCTAACCTGATAGTTTTAATGTACTTAAGGATGCCCTGAATGTCTGCAGGGTGTCTCAACAAATAAATGCTGGAAAAAATTATAAATGCATCAGTACAAGAATCAACTGTTGTGATTTTCTTGGATTTGTTTTTAGAGACATAATTAACTGACCGTCGACAATTGAAAATTTCTGTTCTGGCTTGTCAGTATCAAGGTCGGTGTGCAAAAGTTTGGCTAGATCAATATAATCTTTGGACCAAATTTTTTCTTTAATGGATTGGGGAACAAAATTACCAAGATTGTCTGAAACGCAGATAAGGGGTGTTGGGTTTGCAGCAATAGCAGATGCCAACATGCTGCTTGTGGGTAAAACTGTACCTGAAGTTGCAGGTACTAGAATTTGCTGATTGGCGGGCCTGGAGATGGTGACATCTGGCACCAGCATTTCGACTGGTTGTACAGGAGCCTCAGTGGTGGACAAAGCAGGTTGGGGTTGTGGCTGAGTTCTAGAACCACGTCTTAGTCTTGATGCCGCTGGATTGGACGCCGCATATGGGGAAGGTGAATTCCTCTTAGATTTCCTGGCACGCAACATTTTAAGGCGGAAGGAACCGTTATGTTTCCTACAAAATTAACTTACAAACTTTGTTGGTATTTAGCAATGTTTAATGAGTGATGGATCCTGATTGTCGGAGATTGGGAATGAACGTCTACCGCTTGAAGGCAAAATCCAAAAAGGAAGCTGGCTGTTGCGCATGAACGATTGTGCGATGAACTAAGAACGATAACTCTAAATTATACGTGTGAAACCAATAGAGGTAATTGAGAGTTATCTTTCTTGGATCAGCTACTTTTCTATTCGTCTCAATAACAGGACTTGACTCATATTGAGTTAAGTCTGATTATGTGTGCCTTTAGCCACGAACTAACGGACTTGCATTGTATTATTTTTTCAAAACGTTCAATTGTTGGGATACAAAATGATATTTTTTAATGTAAAGTGGGTCATCTCTCCACGTTTTTGTATATTGAAATCGGTTTGTTTTCCAATAGACCTTATTTAGAGTATGAGAAAAATATGGAGCACAGGCCCACTCTATAAAAGAAAAGCCTCCAAGTTCTAAAAAATGTCAGTATTTTCAGGTTTTGATACGTACATGTACAATCCTTACTGAGTCAACATATTCTAATCATTGAACATATCGATCTATAGGTAAAAAATTAATGATTTGTTAAATATATATTGTTTAAATGATTTAAAAAAAATATATCAGATTTATTGATACTTTAATTTTTCAGTAGCTTGTCCGACCGTGTATGGGCATTTTACACACCTTATCCACCCATCTTCTTTGCTTCTGAAATAAGTGCTTTACATGGGTTCATATGATTTTTTTTATCGGTCGGTCGTTCTTAAGCCGATTTGTCAAAATTGCCCGATAGACCAGTTGATTTTTGGTCGTCAATACGTGTAAAGCCAGAGTACCGAAGATATTGACCCAGGTTGAAAATTGAACCAGGGGTTATTTGTTTTTACGTGAATTTTGATCCGGGGATATTTTTATACGTTTATTGCATGATTGTGGGGAAAATATGAAGATTAATTCTCCCATGAAAAATCATATTTCCTGAGAGCAACGCCCGAAGGAAATATGATTTTTTTTCTGGAGGAATTCCCGAACGTTTACGCAATAAATTGTTTATGGTACCGAACGACAGGTGATAATTTAATTAGAATACATCAGATCAGTTTATAATCGTTTTTCATTTCTAATAGAGTAGTTAATGTTAACATTAAACATTTAATATTAATGTTATATTTTATAGTAATAAAAGCAAGTTACATGAGCAAATATTATAAGTGAATTTCATTCAATGCTATCCATATGTGTGCACATATGTCTGTACATATACTTCGCTCTGCGCCCACACTCTGTGTTTACTTCTCAAAAACCAACAAAAATTATCATCTATTCAACTTTTGAGAATATTTTGGCATACCTGTAGCGATGTTTATGTATAAAACTTAAAGTTCAAATTTTCACAGTTACATTGTACATGTAATTGTTCATGATTGTATTACATATATATAACTTCATATATATAACTTCATTCGTTTGAGTTACCTGATGAATTACGGTCAAAATCGATTATATACTGACATAGGAGCATGTGCGGATCTAAAGGGAGGGGTGGGGTAGATCCGCTCCTCCCCCTGGAAAAATTTAAATTTTTGAAATTTACACCGTAAATTTACTAAAACATGCCTCTGACCCCTTCCCCTCCCCAATCAAAACTATTTGTCGGACCCCCCCCCCCCCTCCCCCCTCCCCTCCCACCGCCCAAACTGGAAAAAATAAGAAAGTACTCAAATTGTGATTATATGATAAAATAAATATAAGTTAGCCCCCGTCCATTGCAATCCTTGCATTTCCTAGGCTGTCAGCACGCTGAACTATTGTCAACGAAAACGAAACCGAAACTCTTGGAGAACCCCATAATTTAACTTTGAAATTAGAAAGGCATAAGCGGCAGGTGAAGAAAGGTTTGAATACATACTAATTTATGTTAATATACAATGTTTCTGCTTTGGTGTTTTCACTATGACAATTTGTATATTTTCATAGCTGCTTTATTTAGACTTATTGTACCACAGGTACTTGTTTATGCGGTTATTCGTAGTACAAAACTATGGCGTTCTGTTGGGGCTATTTTCAATTTCGCACGTTCGCCTTTACAAAGGTGAGAGAGTGCTAAATTACGAAGTTACAAAGGCGAAGGAACGATAGTGATAAGGTGCGTCGGAGCAGCGCGAAGATGGAAAGGCGAAGGAGCGATACTTCTATCTAAGAAAATTTTTAGGATCATCGCAATTCAAACTTATTGGCGAAGATCAATACTGTCTTAGATTTAGCTAGCCTAGGCTAAAATTCTCTCTCTCTCTCTCTCTCTCTCTCTCTCTCTCTCTCTTGTCCATTCGGAAGTACTCGGGACACCTCGCGCAATTTTTCAACATTATCATCCGGGCTTATCAATGGCTGCTGCAATGCAAAATCCCCGTAGGCTTTCTATTTTGGGATGTGTATTGAAACCTGAAGCGGTAGAGGGGGCGTTTCAAATCAGACAAGAAATTATATGAATTTGACGCAAACGTCAAATGGGCCGCAAAAATATAATTGTTGTATGAATCATCATTGGTTGTTTACATAAAAAACATAACGCAAAGAAAATAATGAGTTGGTTGTGTACTAATTTTAATGGTAGATTTGAATTTTAATTACTACTCTTTTTGAATTTTAACATTTTACATGTACTATCATTATTAAGAATAGAGTTCGATAATGCTTTTCCTAAAAGGAATTATAAATCTTACAGTTTATGAAGATAATCATTGTTATTTTAAAAGAATTGAAAATAAATCAGGTTAGCTCAAATTTTCAGGTCCATACAAATTTTCAGTCCTTTAAAAAATGATATGGATGTCATTTCATGATAATTTTCTACCAAAAAGCACATGGCAATATAAATTCACACACAGTCATTTTATTTGACGCAGCACATAGAAATTAAGATACATCATTTATATAAAAGTTCATGTCATTCAGGTCTTTAGTATTTCAGGTCTTTAGTATGTCCCGTAAATCTCGATACAATGAAAAAATTCGAAATTTTCCGAATATATCATAGTCTCGATAAAAATGCGTCTAACACGTCAGTCTTTGACCAACTTTTCATTTACGAGCAAAACAAAAAAATTGTAATATATTTAAAAGGCATAAAATATTTCTACATGAAAATTTATTTTAAAAATGAGCATTATATTAATTCATTAAAAAAAGCTATCCCGCAGAAACGCAGTTACAATATTTAAATGTGTATCAAATAACGGACCGCCTCCTGGCGGCCCGTAATAATCTGGACATTTTTCATATCAATGGATGAACGTAGTTTGAGCACAGAGAGGTATTTATTATTAACGAAATATTAAGCGAAAAGTGGTGGAAGCAAAAACTCGGGACAGTGTATGATAAGTCTTCTACAACGGTAAGTCTCCTGTAACGGTGAAACCGGATGAACGTGTTTTTCGCGGTTTTTAAGTCATTCTGTGTCCAATTAGTTTTCCAGACTTTTGTACGCTATGGTTTGGCGAATTGATTTCAATCGTGCTTTCTTACTTTTAATCAACAGGAATATACCTAACTAATTTTTAAATGGCATTCTTATTTACGACCGGGTTAGATTAGTGTTTCAATAAATGAGGAAATGGAGAAAAGAAAAATAAGGACTTAAATGTAAACTTATCATTTATTTTTTTCTTGACTGCAGTAAGGATTTCTAGTCATGGATTTCAGCAACATTACGTCAACGGTTTGGTCATATCTCACGTGGCCCCTCAGCTTTATTAGTCAACCAATCAAACAGCCTATTTTAGGTGGAGTTTTTGGATGGTAAGACTTAAGTTTTCAAAATCTTGTGTTTTAGCATTTTAATGTCGCTCACTACACCTTGAAGTAGTTTTATTATTTAGTCAGCATTTTTTACTTCATAATGAAAGATACTTTAGCATGTATGATGCATAAGAAATATATGATTCAAATAGGCGGAAATACGCAATTTTGGATTTTAAAAAATACGATTTTCAAATGTACAATTCAGTAAATATGAACAAAAGTACTAGGTGGATTCAAACTTCTAATCTTTGATTCACAAGCCCGATACTTTACCACTGAGTTAATGTGGTATTCAACCAAATCAATTGATACAAACAATTAGCTTAAAGAAACCATTTAAACCGTCATACTGTACTATGTGACATTTTATAAAGTATGTCTTGATGAAGTGACCTACTGTCATGTTGTGGTTTATTTTGAATTTACTTGGTGGCGGTAAATTCACAACATAACACTACCTTAAACCCGTATTGCTGTTCACTTGCTTCACACACAATTCGTCATTTTAGATAAACTATGGTTAACGATCTCATATCCTCAGATTTTACATGAAAATATTAGGAAGTTATGAGTTTCAGCTTTTATATGGAGAAATTTGAATCAATTTTGAAGAGCTCATAATTATATTATGTACATGTGTATCAAACATTCCACAACATCCTAGGTTTTGTGGTATCACGATATTAACTAGTAAAGGTTACGTATGTAGTTTTTAAGTTCAATCCGTCCGAGCTTTGACAGATTTAGTCATTTTTCAATTTTTTCATTGTAACTCAGTCGGGCAAATTTGCTTAAATGTGTAAAATACCTGGAAACCTTAACTTAAGTATAAAACATTAAAGTAACAATAAATGTTTATTGCATGTTCATTCTAAAAAAAAAAGATTTTTCTTAAATATTTATAGTACTCCCGTATGATCATACGAATACATGTACTTAGTAAACATAACAATCGTGAAGTTTAAAGGGACTTAGATACAATTTGAGATAAAAAATATTTTAATGTATTTTTATGTGGTAAATGATTTATTTGCGCATTTTGAATGATTGACCAAATTTTGAATGTTAGAAGTCAAGTTTAAGAAAGATATAGAGGTAAGAATTTATTGTTATGCAAACAACGCTCGACTCTTGTATTTGTTTACAAAAAATGTAAGTAAGGTATGACCATTTCTTTCACAAAATGACTCGTGGAAAACAAGATAAACTTATTCAATGTGTTAAAAAATAATATCATCAACAAAAGAAAGCAACATTTGATTAAAATTTATACGATTGAAACACATACTAGAGTGTAAACAATAACAAGTTTACAAAACAAAGCATGCCAAACTCTGTATCTTGCTTGTAACTCAATATTTGATTTTTAAATTTTGACGAAGCATTAAAAATACACATATTAACGATTTTAAACATAAAAAATGGAAAAATGAAATTTAAAACTTTGAGCTCAAATCGTGTCTAGGTCCCATTTAGGTACTTCACTACACCGAGACTTATACTTTTTAAGACACTAAGTCACAAGATGGCGATTTAAATGTTTTTTTAAACTGTTTGTATAAATCGAATCAGGTGTATATCGTCTAGCTTAGTGGTTAAAGTATCAGGCTTGTGAACCGCAGATCATGAGTTCGAATCTGCCTGGGGCTTTTGTTCATATTTACTAAATAAAATTTTTGAAAATATCATTTTTTCCTTTCTAAAATTGCACATTTTTTTGCCTATTTGACACATATACTTCTTATCCATCATGCTATCTATCATAATCAAATAATAGTGAGGCACCTTAAGGAGGCTGGGTGGTTAAAAAAATACACATCAGATCGACCTTAAATTTTTAGATACGATTTGTTAAACGTTTAACTATCATTAAGTAAAGGCAAAATTATATCAATTTTAGCTTTAAATTTTAATATTATCTAAATCTTCTTCTAAAGATGTCAATATAGTCTATAAACAGCCTCGGCCATCCAACCCTTTTAAATAGGTTATTCATATTAACAATATTTTTTTTCTTATTAACAGGGCCATTGTTTGGATTATCTTTCACATTGGATACACAGTTCTCGTGTACCTTGCAGTGCTGTTAATTCTCTCTCTGGTAAAATTATGATACGGGGTGATATTTGTTTTATAATCTGACCTACTTAAGTTTTTAAAAAAGTTTTTACATCACGTTATATTAAAACCAATGTGTTTTATAAGCTCACCTGAGCCAAAGGTTCAAGTGAGATTTTTCATATCAAAATTTGTCTGTTGTCTGTCGTTGGCGTCGTTGTCTCAAACTTTTCACATATTCGCCTTCTTTTCCGAGATCGATGGACCAATTCTACTGTACTTTGCACAAAACATCATTTATGTTTTCTCATGCTGCACAACCTCACCGCAGCTCCGTTTTTGCTGTCTGATAAATGAACTCAACACTTGTGCATGATGAAATATGTCATTTATTAAAAATGACGAAAATAAAGAAAAATATAAACAACATAGTAGGGAATCAGACCCAAAACTGTTCACAAAAAATGTTAAATAACTTATCAATATGCTGATCCCCTTAAAATACACAAAAACAATATTTTGTTCAAAATTATATACAATATATACAAAACCAGCAAAAAGATGGCACCTCAAAAATAAAATATGCCATATGCAAAATAACAAAATTTTGTACATGTATGCAACTTTCGAATTTTCGAGTGGTGAAACGGGGATGGTGGTGAGTGTATCAAAACATTACTCGTGCTAACACTCTCAGAGATGAAGACAGAATGACCCTACACTCACTGGTCAGATACTGACCGCATCAAAACACGTGACCGTATCGCTTAATTTGATTGGCTAGTAAATTTAATTTGGGGAGAATTACACCATGGAATTTTTAACAATTCCATAATAGGTCACTGGGAGGTTTTTAGACTAGGAATTTGGGCTAAAAATAGACATGGACAGTGACCACTGCAGGAAAATTACATAATATGGCCAACGACCTCTACAAGGCCTGGGAAAGAAATGCAACTTATCTAATCAAACATAAACATGAAAAATACAATAAATAAGCAAATAAAATATAGCATTCAACGCATAAATACAATTATTAACATAATTGGTGTTTCAATTTGTTAAAATAAAGGGCCACGCCCTCTTTTAAGGAGAGTATGAAGTATTATTGAACATTTCTGAATACTAGTATCTTAACAAAAATCGTATTCTCAAAAACTGAATAAACAGGAAGAGCTCATTGTTTAACTCAGGAAAATGTAGAGAAAAATTGACAGTCTTTGAAAATTAAAATATGCTCTACAAAGCTGTCGAGTTATTTGATACCCTAAATTTTTTTTGGTTATTGTTGCCCAGGTAAGCGACGTGGCCCCTGGGCCCCTTGTCCAACGTTTTTATGTTGACGCAATAACATATAATAAATGTATAAAAATTCATTTTCTAATAATTGTGCTCAGAATAAATAATATATCAAAAGCGTTTTAATGGTGGTTGTTCCAGGGCGCTGAAAAATTTGGTATTGTCACAATCACCATTCACTGGAAACGAATTTCCGAATTAATGAGGAGTACGGGGGTTAAGGATTCAACCGATGGAAATTTTCCGGGAAAGGTAAAAACGGTAGGCGATTGAAATTCTTCAATTAAATTTGCTCCTAATTGAAGCTTTTAGCAATATTTTCTGAATAGTAAATCAATGACGAAATAAGTAAACAATGCTATACTGAAGCTATACTTAAGCTTCTAACCCGCTTAACTATATTCCCATTGACACATACTGTTCAGTAACTCTCAGAAAAGGTACCCTTTTATTCTTAATTTTCAGATCCAGGAGTTCGCGTCCGACAATTGGATGTTTTCTGTTGGATTGATTTTTGGGGTCGTAATAGGAATGAAGATATGATGACTGAAGTAAAAACATCAGAACACAATACTAGTTTGCATTTTTTTCTCTCTTTGTAATCTATCAGCAGAGTAGAGAGTGTAACGAAAGGCCGTCTTTTGCTACTCGATCTCCATGCATAAGTTAATTTAGGATAAAACTTTTTTCCATGCGCGACTATTTTCGCATTTAGACAGTTGAATCCACGCATCGATGGTTAGTTGCCAATCAAGCAGAGTTTGAACTTCAACTGTATACTAATGCATATTATTCTCTCTAAAAATGAAACAAAACAATGTTGTATCTAATATTCATTCCATGTACAAACTTGGAGATGGATCGCTGCAAGCTTCGTTCATGTACATGTAACATTAGAATTAGAAGATTAAAGAGATCTAAAAACTCAAATTGAACGTATTTTTTCATTCATTCATACTTTATTTCCTCCTTAAGGAGATAATGAAAATACATACAAGTTATAAATTTTCAGTTATAAACATCAAATTATAAGGAAAAGGGAAAGAAGAAAAAAAAAAGATGACTAACATAAATATATATACATAAAATATACATGATTGTATACTGCACTATTGTTCACAAAAATTTCGTCAGAACTGGAAGTTATAAGCTCACATTGCACTTGAACGGAGGGCTCTGAAGTATCGGGCGGCATATGAACGCACTAAACGAAAATTGGTCAGGTAAAAGAACGCATGGAGTGACTTGTCCAGCGGAGTAGATGTATGGCGATCAATAAGTCATATATAGGTCATCTTCAGAGAGACCACTTATTTTTGCAATTAGTGGAATATCAAAAGAATTAATGATTACGCTCCACTACCTATTACGAAGATCGGAAGTAACTGGACACGTACATGAGCAGTGACAGAAGACATCCTTGAATGCGCGATTGCACAACACACAGATATATAGATTTTCATGATAATTACAATGCATATTTGAACACAATTTGGCAATAAATTTACACAAGTTGATTTTGTCGGGAGTTGATGGTTTTTTTAGCTTAACTTACTTTGTATTCTGACCAATAACGGAATTTTGTAAATTCGACTTTGTAATATCTACACATCTTTACTTTAACTATATATTTTACCGTGTTTATTTTCTTTAAAAAGTTACAGCTGTTTTTCGATCAACTTATGGACCAATGATGATTTTCGGATTAAACAGTTTAAAAGAGATACACGCTTTCATTTGCGTCAATTATGAATGACGATGCATATTTTTGTTATTTTACACGCATTAAATGCTGTAAATTACAATGCTGAATTTGATCGCGTTACAAAGATATCAACTTTTTAATTCATGATATAGTTACCGGCCGCAAGAAGGGGGTCGGTAATATGACAAGCTTATCTTTAATAAAAGAAAGGTGAGCTAGCGCTGTAGCCTTTTTTATATACACAAAGGAAAATTTTGCTAAATCTTTAACGCTTAAAAAGGAGACAGTCTTTACTCGTCGAGCAGGAGAGGCCTGAGAAGTTGCGATTGGGTGATTAGGTAGGGCGAAGGTGTAGTTTTATTAGAAATAACATACATGAATGAGTTAATGTTTGTAAACATTAAGTTCAGATTTATTATTCATTCTTTATCATCTCGCGCAACCTGTAGCATGACTGCATGCTGTGCGTTATGAGCAAAATAGAAAGAAAACCCACAACTGAATTAATGTTTATCGCAGTTTGTACACTTTTTTAGCATGTTAAAAGGACAAACCCTAATAATATTCATACTTACATTTGTTAAATTTGTTACAAAATTATCAAAATATCGTTAAAATAACAAGATCCTAGAAAGAGACTTGAGAAAAGGCATTTCCGGTACTAAAGTGAAAGTAAACATTTTAAAATCTTGATATTTTCAGTGTTGTTGGATTTAGACCTTGTTAAAGTAAGAAACCAACTTTTTTTGGTAATGGGTGTTAGAAGAATATCCAAAGTGAAAAATTACAGCGGGCAAGAGATTAAGTTCATCCTGATTTTATCAGAACAAGCAGCCGTCCGAGCCAAATATTCGGGCTATATTTCTTAAATAACTAAGAATGGAGCAGGTCCAAGATTTAGTACACCCCAGTAAAGCTTGACACCTATGTAATATGCTTCCAAGTTTCAAGGCTAATGAAAAAAGTTGTAAATAATTGAACATGTAATATACTGCCGAATAAAAAAATCATCAAGATATATGGAATCACTAGGCAATATGACAGCAATCAAAAAAAATCAAAGAAACCTATTTTGGTTTCAAATGAAAAAACAGGAATCCTTTTGATCTACAGCATGTACAAATAGTGCTAATTTTAAAATAGGTTACATATCAATACAATAATGTACTACAAATCTTCTATGTGGGATTGAAACTGTTCAAGCTTCTTTCACAAATTAAATTTATTTTTAACAGTGATGGTGTGAAAAGTTGACTAGTTATTAATAATTTGAATGATATTATTTCTTAATCTGTGTTTGCAAAGTTTTTGAATGCCTGTTAGAGGAATGAATGGATAGTTTACTGTTTAAACAGCTTGCAATAATGAGGAAATTTTGTCGCCCTTTGGGGTGTATTTCACAAATGGTGGTTAGAGTTCCTGAAAGGGGCATGGTCACGATTTTGGTCAAATTTTATTTTTATGTTTGTATTATTTACAGTGCTTTAGAAATGCATTTCTAATGATCAAATTAAATTTGAGAGTCATTAGTAGAGTTATAAGCAAGATACAGGGCTCACAATTCTTTGTCATGTAAACAAGGCTCGTGTCCTGTTTTTGTTTACATAGGTTCAATATACCAGTAAAAAAATCTTTTTCCAACCTATTTGTCTATCTTTTCATTTATTTTAAGCATAGATATACAGTTCCTAACATTTAACACATTCGTTTTAGGTTTAAAACTGAAATTTTTACTTCAACGTTCAAAATGTAAACAAACGCTTCGATTACATAAGGAATAATTTCAAGCTCTGTAACTCGCTTATAACTCAACAAATGAGACTCAAATTTCGGTTACCTATTAAAAATGCCTTTCTGAAGCATTGTAAATGTTCAAATCGGAAAAATAAATTTTCACCAAAATCGTGACCATGCCCCTTTAAAGGTTTGGAGGAGTGTTTCGGCATCAGAAAAGTTTGCAGTTTTCCCATCGACTTGAATAGTTGTTCAATGGCATCTGTGAAGGCTGTGAAAATCTGCATATTACATGTAGCTATGTTTTGCCTGTTTTTCCCCTAACCTTTTCGTAGGAAGTTGGTATTAGGTATGTTTTACGGTTGATCTCTACAATCCTTGCATTATATGACCTACGATTTTTTTTGTACTTTTATGTGTAGGTTAGACAATAAATTAAAAAAGTTTAGAATATTCGGATGATATCTATTTTTTTTTTAATTGAAAACGAAATTGTCATCGTACAGTCTATCTACAGTAGCTTTCCCAGCAATCGCAACTTCTCGGGCCTTTCCGGCAAGCTCGGAAAAACACCTCGAATGTATTACCTAGGCGTCCATGACAACCCCCCTTTTTGTAAAACTTGAAATAAATAGAACATTTTTTACGATCTGTTGAGATGTGAGCTATACTTCATTAAAGTAAACGATATACACTAAAATATAACACAGAAGCGACATTCAAGACCGTCTAGCCGATACTTATTTTAATAGGAAGCGACTCCATTTTGTATAAAATTCTAACATCCGGTCATGTTAATACATTCGAGGTGTTTTTCCGAGCTTGCCGGAAAGGCCCGAGAAGTTGCGATTGCTTTCCCAGAATGCTCATTAACCATCGAATTCATAATATATAAATTATACTATGATGAATTTCTTTGTAAAATGACTGAATTATTTTGCAATACTTTGTAAAAAGTGTTATTTTACAACTCTGCATTTTTCTCAATTTACGCAATTTTATTTTAGAGCAAAACCCTCTCGTTCGCTCACTTTGAAATCGAGGTATTCCTGAAGTAATCGAGAGAAATGTCGGAAGGGATCGACTATAAGTTGATTTTGCCCGACCGTGTTTACTTCAAGTTGTCCGACCCGGAAGCGATGCAACATTTGTGTTTTTATCGCATGTATGGCTTTAAAACCGATAAAATATTGTTGTGCACGTCCCAACGTGCGTAAAGAATCTTAGTGGGTCATAATATGCATATATGATAAATAGAAAGTAGCAGTGACAAGATAGATTTTGAGCTGTCCGCTAAGGAAACTTGCGGCTACCCTTAAAAAAAGCCATGGTTTTCTACTTTTCCCCCCTACGTTCATTAGTGTCAACAGTAAAGTAAGTTGTATATATCAAGTTAAATATTTATTTTTATAAAGTCTGCAAAAGAATTTTGTTAAAATTTTTATTATATTTTTTTCCAGAATTGCGGTATATATCTTAATAACTAACATTTTTTTCTTCAAAGAGTTAAATGTATAAAAGAGTAGTCTCGTTTTCTAAAGATCTAAAGATTGTTTAAACATTTTATCATCTGAAAGCTGACTTGAGTTCAGAAATACGCACCAACTTTGACTACCACCATATTAGTTTTCGATTATTGTTATAAATTCCCAATATTTCAGGACGAACACACTATTCATGAATCATTGCATTCAGCAGGTATTGAATTCACCTATTCGCAAAAATTGTAGAGACGAGTTTTGAAGAAATGAGATATGACAACCACTGCACTAATAAAGGATTTATCTTATTAAAAATGATAAACAACTAAAGAACCTTTAATGCATACAATTTGATACACAAGGTATTAAAACCAAAATATGACGTGAGAAGTAAATATTGGTGAGTGTTTGCAGGAATTAAAGACGGGGGTGAAATAAAATAGTCTACAGGGGTTCTGGCTTGCAAACGACATGAGAAGACCGGATGAATACGTTAAAAATACGTTAAAAATATGAGCAAGGTGTTGCCGAAAAGTTTTAAATGGAGCAAATACTGTAAATCATGTTTTGCAATTATAAATCAATTCTTAGGGGGTTAAAATTATAAAACGACAAAGAATGTCTTATAATTATGACAATTTTAACATAATTGATATTGTTGTACTAAATAGGATATGTTAAAAATCATAAATTCGTAAATACTAAAGCAAGTTTGAACAATTCAAGATTATGAATTAGAAAGTTTACATTCCATTTCTCAATGAAATTAAAGACAAACGAAAAATGATACGTGAAGATGAAAATGTGGTGGATTCAGACTTTTGTCCATCATAAACCAAAAACAACACTAACTGAATTTCGTAAAAGTTTTGGTCATTGTGACAAGATTTGTTTTCGGGAGTGCGAGTTGAGGAGACGCATCCAAGATTATTGTAAGAAAGTAAAAGTGAATGTTACAGGAATGTAGATTACACTCTACTGACTCTGGAATAGAAAATAAAATCAGATAAGCCAAAAAATACTGAGAAAAAAAGAAAATATGTCTTCTATTTTACTTGGATCAAAGAAATTCATGCCTTTTACTTTTTACTTATTATTTCGTTACAGGATATAGAAGAAATCAAAAAGATTAATTGTTCCACAGAAGACTTAATAAAGTAAGCGTTACCAGTATTGTTGTATTCTGAAAAATCTCACCGAAAATGAACACTGTAACACACAATTTTGTTTAACTTAAATAGATTAAATCGAACATGGTTTTAATCTTGTAAACTAATCTTGTTTTACTTGGACAAAACCCCAGCCAGTGGAATTTTATTAACTTCAGACATACAAGGTCTATTTTTTAATTTTTCTCGCTCATTTTATGTATTATCGTATTCTGTATAGATAATAAGTAAAGGTAATAAACCAGCGAAAAATGAATTGTGGAATTGCTTCAATACTGACTTTTAGACCTTGATTAAAACTTGAAGTTTCTTCATTTGAACATGTACTTATCGAATATAATTTAAGTGACAAGTACAGAAAAATGCACATATATTTATTACGCAAAAATGATTGGTGAAAGAATTTTCTCAATTTTCATAATTCAGGGCGCCAAACAAAACTCAAAATTAATCAATATGACTTCGAACAGCCATTCTACGATGGATGATGTGGAAAGTGAAGATAACACCACAGCAAACCCAAATGAGCAAGATTTGGCCAATTGTGAAGGTGAAAATGCAAATATAAATAGGCAAGGGGGAGCTGCCAAAGAAAAAGCAACTGATAATGAAAGCGGTTATCTACATGTATATAGCTTCCGCATTCGTTCTGATTGGTTGCATTCATTGAACTTTGGTCGGCGTGGTCTGGTTTTTGTACTTAAGATTGGTGTTATCAATTTTGTTGGTTTCCAATACATCTATCGTGCAATTAATAATAATTTTATCTCGCCCCGGTGGCAATTGTAAAATATGTACTTCTAATGCAATAATGAAATCTGTTTTGCGAAAACGTTTTAAGTTAAAAGCAGAGATGCCAAGTAGCAGAGAGAGAGACAGAGAGACATATAAAATGAAATAATTAAACGAATAAGGTTAGGCAAGGAAACACGTACATCTAGCATTATAAAACGGCTTAAATTTATAACATCACATTGTCATATTATCACCTTCCTATAGAAGTAAAAAGGCGAAATAGTGTTCAAAGAATTTAACGTTATTGTAATATTTGACAAATTTGAACAAAATTGGCGGTGGATTTCATTTTATTGTAGAATGTAAATCATTATGCAAAATGGAATGTTATTGACCATGCTCTGTGACCTCAATTATTCAGGATTAGATTCCAAATAATTCTTAGAAATAAACAAAACATATATTAACTTATTAAATAATTAAAATAATTCTTAGAAATAAAGAAATATATTATATTACCTCAGATTTTAAATTGTTTGAAACTATTGCTCAATCATGCCTACTTATTTAATTTATTTATTAATAATATGACGTTTAGTAGCAAAGCTATGGAAAAAGTCTGTATTTTTTATTGGTCCTCGTAGATACTATATTGTATATGTAATTTCTTTCATTTGATAGCATACATTTATTTTGTGCCTTAGAAAGGATACAATGTTACAGATAGGAATGTTTAGGAAACTTTTTCTAAAACCCTTTAAGGAAGATCTACGCTGCAACTAGTATTTGTAATATTTTCATAATATCATACAAGTATTCTTTCTGATATAAAGTAGAATCTCAATTGAAATAATTTTTGGACCATTTATTGATTTAGTTTTATCAAATAGAAAAAGGGTTTTAAAAAACTTAAACAGGAATAAAAGAAAGAAAGAAAGGAAATACGCAACGTAAAATTTCATGGTTTGATTTTTGGTATTAATGTTTTAAAATATATTTTATAAAACATAATCTTACATTTAAACAATTGTAAGGAGGTGGTTTAAAAGTAGTCTTAAACAAATGTCATAATTTGTTTTATTTCAGACGTCGATATTTCTAATACAGCGTTGTTTTTTTAGAGTAACAGCCATTTTAAAACGTTCAATAATAACTATTACATTTTTCTTTAAAAAGTTGGTTTGTCTTTCATATTTACAATTAAGATTCTGATTCCCCTACTTTGTGCCACTTTGTGAAATTTATCCGGCAGTTTAAAAAAATGAAGAAAAGATAACGAAAATTAACAAATGGATGGAAATAGACAGACAGGCTGTAAGATGGAGGGATGATAAAAGAGGTTATCCGAAAAGCTCATTCGATTTGAATGTATGATACCATTGCAAGTTAAACACTTTAACAACTTAAAGCTACAAATTGAAAATGTGTTTTCTGTTTCTGTGTGTAAATCTTCCTATATCTCAGTCTTTGCAATCTGAGTAATATGAATTTAAATTTGCGTTCTTTCAGACAACAATGTAAAGTCGAATCCTTTAAACATGGATTGTTGCAACAGTGTGTCCACAATCAAAAGCTTTTTTAACAGACGACCGACAGGTGTTTTTTCTTGGTGCAATTGCAGGATGGTAAGAATCAAACAAAAGTATATATTGATATATAAAAATCCTTGTTCTGCATATGGCAGTTAGTTCACTTTAACAGCTAATTATATATGAATAGCTAGTGCAGTTCAGTTGCGCAAAACCTTGACGAGGATAATGCGCGGGGAAATAAACAAGCAAAAGCTATACATTCGTTACGAAATATTTTTGACTGTGTCCAAGAATTTCTTGCTCCTAAAAGTTTCACAGAAAATAGGGCCGGCTAAAATTTTAATAACAACAAACATATTTATTTCCTTCAAACATGCAGGAATTGTATGCTAAGATGTATTCAGTTTTAGCCCACTTTAAAGGGGCATGGTCACGATTTTGGTCAAGTTTTATTTCTCTGTTTTTATTATTTGCATTGCTTTAGGAATGCATTTCTAATGATCAAATGAAATTTGGGTGCGAGTCGTTGAGTTTTAAGCATGATACAGGGCCCACAATTCTTCGTCATCTAAACAAGGCTCGTGCCCTGTTTTTGTTTACATAGGTTCAATATACCAGTAAAAAATCGATTAAATGCTGGTTTGTTTATCTTATTATTCATTTTAAGCATAAATAAACAGTTTCTAACGATTAAAACATTTATTTAAGGTCTAAAACTGGAACTTTCACTTCAATATTCGAAATGTAAACAAACACTTTGTTTACATAGCAAAGAATTGTAAGCTCTGTAACTCACTTATAACTCATTAAATGACACTCAAATTTTGGGTGCCTATTAAAATTGCCTTACTGAAGCATTTTAAACATTAAAATCGAAAAGATAATTTTTGACCAAAATCGTGACCATGCCCTTTAAAAACGCAAAGACGACTTCACATAATTGTCAGGTTAAGCAATTAAGTCATTATCAGGGGAAAGGACTCTATTGAACACTTATTATTTTAGATTATTTTTTATATAATTTTTTCAAGTTGCACTTGTTGCATCTGAATAAATTACGGCAGGCAGTTTGTTACTTTACTAAAATGATACATTTGCATCGGGTGTATTAAATAATATGCTGAGCTCGACCCCAATGGTTACCATTATGAGTATTCAAGGAATGATATATAATAAACATGAATGTTTAATTTTTTAGAAAATACTTTTTCCATTTTAACAGCGTTTTTACTCTTATCGTCGGAAAAACAGCTCCACTCTATCTTGCAGTGGTGGCGGTTGTATATCTGGTAAGATCTTGCATTGGTATGTCTTCTTGAACATGGTCTTTACACTGATATAAAATAACAAGACAAAATCTGTCAAAGTGGCAGCAAATCAGGTTTTCTTTTGTGTGAACATAAGTCCATAATCCATTTGACAACCCTGAATTGATGAACACTACCTATCCAGAGAATAAGGGTACTCTATATGCAACATTTTTGCCAAAAAAAATAACTCAGTTCAGTAGCTGGTATTTTTTTCAACAATTACCAGAAATCAATACATCTGATATAAGTACAATTGATCTGCAAAAGAACAACTTCCTATCTATCTTGATAACTGTAGGAGGAGTTATCCGTACAATAAGGGTACCCTATATGCAATATTCTGCGAGAAAATGTTCAACAGCTGGAATTTTTTTTTTCATAAACTATCAGATATCAAAATCCAAGCAATATTCCCACTTCTGGTATAGGTTTAATTTATCTGCAAAAGAACAACTTCTTATTTTGAAAACTGTAGGAAGAGTTATATGTACAATAGGCATATATGGTATTTTTTGGTTTTAATCAACAGAAATCATAATCCTAGCAATATGCACACCTCTTACATATATACAATTGATCTGCAAAAGAACATATTTCTATCTTGAAAATTGGAGAAGGAGTTATCCGTACAATAGGGTTTTCCTATATGCAATATTTTGCAAGAAAATGACTAAGTTCCACAGCTTGTATTTTTTTCGTAAATTTTTTGAAGTCAATATCCTAGCAATATGCAAACCGCTTATATACGTTATATTTCTCTGCAAAAAAAAAAAAACAACTTTCTATCTTGAAAACTATAGAAGAAGTTATTTGTACAATAGGTGTACCCTTTATGCAATATTTTTAAAGAAAATGACGTAGTTCAACATCTGGTATTTTTTCAAAAATAATGAAAAATCAAAATCCTTCCAATATGCACATTTCTTATATATGTACAACTAATCTGCAAAAGAACAACTTCTCATCTTGAAAACTGTAGGATAATTTATTAAATAAGGGTACGCTTTTGGCAGCCGCTCGTCCGCCCACCCATTTCAAAAACCGGATATTTTCGTTGGAAAACCCGATTAAAAAGCATTACATGCCAATAGTTTACAAAGATGATCCTTGTAATGTTAGGGTTGTTCGATATGTAATGTGTATTGTACGATATTTTAAAAGCATTTCACTTAAATAGTGTAATGAATATTACACCCATCGAAGCATTGTCCGCGGCTGAAATACATGTACGAGTATGGGCCCCGATCAAAAGTAAAAATAAAATGAAGGGTTCAAGCATGTTCGTCTACGTTGTGATAAAGCTTCATTACATGTACAAACATCTCGGCTTGTGAAGCAATATTTGAAGCTGGAGAAGGTTACCATATTACAACACCCACCACACTCTTCAGATTTAGCTCCATGCGCATTTTTTCCCAAACTCCAAAACTTAAAAAGTTCTCATCTTGCGTTGTTACAAGTCTCGGCAAGTCTTGGCTCAGCCATCAGTCAGTGCCTCAGAGGTCTACCAATAAGAGTTGGACATCTCAGTCAGAGGGAAAATATTACTTATTAGGTTGGTTACTGACTCACTACAAAATATATCGGGTTGATGACTCTTATAGATATGTCATCACCATTTCAGTCCCTGGGAAAACAAAATAGCTTATGTTACCTTTATTCGGTCAATATAATGAGTAATTGCAGGATAAAAGAAGACAATTGCTGTTATTTCTCTTAATGCATTTGGATGAATATAAACCGATTAGCTTCTTTTCTCAAAAGTAAAACTAACAACACTTATATACACACAATGCAAACCCCTCAGCACAAATAAACTCAATTTTAGACGAATAAGCTATTATCTCTAACATACAAATAAATAACTTTTATAAGTGATTTTGAAATTTAAAGTTTCATTTTGATTTGTGATGAAAAAAAGTTTCTTCTGGTTTTACAGGTGGCTCTTCTTTTGGGCAGTGGCTCTGACAACAAATTTGGGGTCTTTGAAAGGATCAAATCTACAATTTTTTCAACACTTTTTGACAAGATATGGAACTTTTTCGCATTTTCACTCGGTGTTCTTGTTCTTGGCGGGTTTGTTTTATGGTAAGATTTGTCAAGCATTAATCAGCGAAAGAAACTTAATCGATAACATGTACCACGACGTTAATTTACTTTACTAGGAACACTTAAAAAAACCAAAACTAGCATTGTGAATGCGCACTCTAAGTACATGTTTTAGTTAAAATATTTTAGCAGTACATTTTCGGAAATAAAACGTAAATGCTGTCGTTAACGATGTGATGGGTTAAACAATATAAGGACTGAACACTTTTGACGTTGCGCATTCGCCCGTAGCAAAACAGCATGTCTTTAATCATTTTTTTCTCCAAAAAATAAAGTAGTTTTCAATTTTTGGGTAATTTTTGACAAAGTGTTTTGAACAAAACATAGTTGTATCATAAAATTGTAGTGAACAAATTTTAAATTTTAAAATCAAAATGAAATTCAAAGATATAAAGTTGGTCATCTGAATAAAATACATTAAGATTTCAACATTGTCAGAAAATAGAGAATCTCTTTTTTATTTCAGGGTGAAGGATTTATATTGTAAAAATCAAATCATACAAAGGTATCTTTATATTTAAAAAAAATACCATTTTAGGGGACCCCTTTTGATGCCTTTTTTCATCGGAAAATCATTTCTTTTCTACTTCTCATCGTCGGCAGTTGCATTTCTGGTAAGCAATTGTATTGTGTGTTGGTAAACATGTACATGTATTTTGTAAAAAAAAAAATCATTCCAAGTTTGGAAAATCATTGATTTTATTTAATTCTGAAGAACTTTTTATATTTTTTGGTAAAACAGTAACTTTTATTTTTATTATTATCTTCTTGAAATTTTGACGTTTAAACCTAAACTAAACTAAAGAAATTTTATTTTAGATTGATCAATTTTATTTTGTTGTTTTACCTTTGCACCTTATCAGGGCATGGCAGCTATGAAAATAGTAGGACAGAGAGGTGAAGAGGAAATTAACATAGACAGTGTCCCTCCCCCATCCCCCGAGCTTGTCCCTCCCCCAGCCCCCGAGCTTCTGTCGCCGAACGATGCGATGCCGGATAACAGACAACAGGAAGGGTATAGTCAGTTTGCTAGTTCTCAGGACCAGGCCTCGCAAGATCTTACATCAGGGAGAGAAACCGTACACATGCCTCCATCCAAAAAGGCTGTACTCGCTAACGCTACTCTCAGTAAACCTATTCAGGTAAAACTTGTTTGAGTTTATTATATCTTTAATTATAATTTAATTTTAAATGTTACACTCCGTTTAAGCAAGTAAGTATTAGCTCATAACATGTTGTCCATGTTACAATATGATGTGCATGTAAATCTTTTTAAACCAAAATGTATTTCCTAGATTAATTGTAATGAAATTTCATTATAATAAATATTCTTATTATCAGGTTTTTTTTAACAAGAACAAGCTAAATTTTGACATATATATGTTATAGAAGTCTTTGCGCTTTATCAATGAAAAATATTTATTTACAACTAACGTTTTTATTACCATAAGTAAATTGTAATGTACTAAAAGTAATCTGTTCTCTGTTCTTCAATATCTCAGGTTGAACTGCGTTCTGTTGGACAGCAACCCCCAACTGCACCATCAACATTTGAGCTAGTTCCCGTCAGAACTGAGCAAGAAAAATCACTACCCACACATGTAGAGGTTCCCCCGTCCAGCCCTGGTAACTTAAAGCTCAGTCTGGACCATGTTGACCGTCAGATTCTACACTCTATTGAGGACCACGCTATACAAGTGCAGACAGTACTTAATAAGAACTAGCACTGAATATACAGTTTGTTAGTCTAGTACTCGTAAAATAGCATATGTATGGTATTTTGTATAATTGTGCATATTTGTGTGCCTAAATTATGTTTACAATTAAGGTGATTGGAATCTGCAATCAAAAAAGTTTTTGTAATACATTTCTTTACTCACACTTCTTTAAAATTCAATATATTTACATTTACTGTATATTTCCGCTTATGTTTGCATTGAATATTTGCGACGTTCACATTTCAATACACTTAGCTAATTCATGCTCCATGAGCACAAATATAAATGTCACCAAGAGTTTTAAATATATCTAAACGTTCAATCTTACATTACCCTTTTGATATGTTCTTATGAAAATAATCTTAAAATCATATCTACTTTAAAAAAAATTCTCTACAAAGTTTCTGGAACTGCATAATTTTTAGTCGCGGTAGCGACCTAAATTACATAAAACATGTTAATATGGCTGTTCTATACATGTATATTTCATATCCCTGACTAAGAACGTTTATAAAGGCTTCACACCGGATGTGTTGAATGTTTTCGGCCTTTTAACACTCCAAGCAATGCAGACAAATTATCAGACCGCGCTTACGTGCAAAAATGGTATCAACATGCTTTACTTCAGGCGCTATTCTATGGGCATTTAGTGTAACCTTTCAGCACTGAAATCAAAATTTAAAATAGATAAGTTTTTCCCTCGATTATACCGGTATTTGAATTTTATTCAAATGAACAATGGCATGAATCAAAATAAATTTTATTTTAAATCAATACATCAAAAATGAGAAATATAAAAATACTATTTCAATGTATGCAAAAATACATACATGTACATACTCAAATGGGAGGGGAATATATGAATCTTGGTTAAAAAAGATTTCTTAACTTGTAAAAACTAAACATACTTTTGTGATCTTTTTCTTTGTCCATGTGAAACGGTATCGCAGAATATTGCAACAAAGCACAATTCTTGCATAATACTTCTTTCTATATGTTATTAGCAGCTCACCTGAGCTGAAAGCTCAAGTGAGCTTTTCTGAACACATTTTGTCTGTCGACCGTCTGTCCGTAAACTTCTCACATTTTAAACATCTTCTCAAGAACTAAGGGCCAATATCAACAACACTTGGCACAAATCATCCTTAGGCAAAGGGGATTCAAAGTTGTAAACATTAAGGGCCACACCCTTTTTCAAGGGGAGATAATTAGATATAAATGAAAAATTTTGAGAAATTTTGAGAAATCTTCTTCTCAAGAACCATAATGCCAGGAAAGCTGACACTTGTGTGGAAGTATTCTCAGGTAATGCAGATTCAAAGTTGTGAAAATCATGACAAACCTAGAGGTAGGGTGGGGCCATACTGGGGAGTCAAAGTTTTACATAGGAATATATAGAGTAAACGTTAAAAATCTTCTTCTCAGAAACTAATCAGCCAGGAAAGCTGACACTTGTGTGGAAGTATCCTCAGGTAGTGTAGATTCAAAGTTGTGAAAATCATGACCCCGGTTGTAGGGTGGGGCCACAATGGGAGGTCTAAGTTTTACATAGGAATATATAGTGTAAATCTTTAAAAATCTTCTTCCCAGAAACGAATGAGTCGGGAAATCTGCAATTTAGATGAAAGCATCCTCAGGTAGTGTAGATTCAAAGTTGTGAAAATCATGACCCCCGGTTGTAGAGTGGGGCCACAATGGGGGGGGGGGGTCAAAGTTTTACATAGGAATATATAGTGTAAATCTTTAAAAATCTTCTTCCCAGAAACGAATGAGTCGGGAAATCTGCAATTTAGATGAAAGCATCCTCAGGTAGTGTAGATTCAAAGTTGTGAAAATCATGACCCCCGGTTGTAGAGTGGGGCCACAATGGGGGGGGGGGTCAAAGTTTAACATAGGAATATATAGAGTAAATCTTTAAAAATGTTCTTCTCAAAACCTAATCAGCCAGGAAAGCTTACACTTGTGTGGAAGTATCCTCAGGTAGTGTAGATTCGAAGTTGTGAAAATCAAGACCCCTAGAGGTAGGGTGGGGCCACACTTGGGAGTCAAAGTTTTACATAGGAATATATAGAGTAAACGTTAAAAATCTTCTTCTCAGAAACTAATCAGCCAGGAAAGCTGACACTTGTGTGGAAGTATCCTCAGGTAGTGTAGATTCAAAGTTGTGAAAATCACGACCCCTGGGAGTAGGGTGGGGCACAATGGAGGGTCGAAGTTCTACATAGGAATATATAAAGTAAATCTTTAAAAATCTTCTTCCCAGAAACTAATCAGCCAGGAAAGCTGAAACTTGTGTGGAAGTATCCTCATGTAGTGTAGATTCAAAGTTGTGAAAATCATGATCCCTGGGGGAAGGGTGGGGCCACTTTTGGGGGGATGTTAAAGTTTTACATAGGAATATATAGAGTAAATCTTTAAAAATCTTCTCTGAAACTAATCAGCCAGATGATTCTTTATAATTCTTAAGACTTTGACTCCAGGACAATTCTTCGGACTCACAAGAAGGTTCAGAGTTTGATGTAGCTTTATATCCCATATTTAAACAATTTTTTAGGATCTTTTTGAGAACTGCAATACTCAACATGTGATATGACTATAAAATCTTCCTAATGATTATAAACATAAGAATATCCAGGGGGAAAATGGATTTAATTTATACAGGATCTACATGTATTATTGTACATTGTCCAGATAGTTTGTATTATGACTCCATTAAGCTGATTTCATCATACCTATTGTTCCTCAGGTGAGCGAAGTGGCCCATGGGCCTCTTGTATTTTTATACCATTGTGATTTTTTTCCCTTTTTCATATTTTTGTAAAATCTAATGATCTTTCTCTTAAGGTTTCAAAAAGTGAGCATCCGAGCTTCAAGGAATTGGTTTGGGATTTAATATTCTCAAAACACATTTCTGACGAATTGGAGAAAGTGATGTAAGTTCTCAGTTATAGGCTACCCTATGTTATAACAGTGTTTTTGTACATAGACGTAAACACAATCTACATCGCCCTGAAGTTAGTGGTATAACTTTAATATAAGATGATATAAACTCTTTAAAGGGGCATGGTCACGATTTGGTCAAATTCTATTTTTATGTTTTTATTATTTTCAATGCTTTAGAAATGCATCTCCAATGATAAATAAAATTTGAGAGTCATTCGTAGAGCAAGAATCAGGGTTCGCTATTCTTTGTCATGTAAACAAGATTCGTGCCCTGTTTTTGTTTACATAGGTTCAATTTGCCAGTAAAAAATCTTTTTTGCAGCTTCTTTGCCTATCTTTTTATTTATTCTAAGCATAGATATAGTTCCTAACATTTAACACATTCGTTTAAGATTTAGAATTGAAAATTTTTACTTCAACGTTCAAAATGTAAACAAACACTTTGTTTACATATCGAAGAATTTCAAGCTCTGTAACTCGCTTATAACTCACCAAATGACACTCATTTCGGTTGCCTATTAAAAATTACTTCTTGAAGCATTGTTGATATTAAAATCGGAAAAATTATTTTTGACCAAAATCGTGACCATGCCCCTTTAAAGTGTTATATAATAAAGTTCTCTGTACAAATTTGAACCATTTGATATGATTTGTTACCCTTGAAAATTACACTTTGTTAAAACTGAAAATGTTTAAAGGCGTTAATACAGTATTTATTATGAAGATCATGTATAGTGATCCGTTTTACCATATAATGTTTACATTGGTTATTTCAGAGCAATCTTTCGCTGGTTAGCTACCAAGAATCTTAAAGAAATTACATTTGACAATGTTGAGAAAGGCAGCCCTGAGGAGGTTCTTCTCGAACTCAAAAAGGACAAAACAACATACGCTAAAGTGTTTGACACGATGTGCAAGTAAGTACATGCTTAAGGGTTCTCTAGGGACTAGGTTTAAAGAACAAAACGTTTTGAAAGAGAACCAGAATTATAGGAAGAACTAATAGCTACCGAATTATATCAATAAAAACTGGGTTTGACTGTTAATGCGTTATAAGTCATAAAACAATTTTTTAAATCTTTTAACTGCTCAAACTCAGATCATTAAAGTTTAATTCAGGATGATCCAATACACTTTAATCATGATGTAACCTAATTTTAATTTCATTCCCAATGTACAAAGACCTAATTAATTTTCAAAAAAAATTATTCAAACGTCAATCATATAGTTGTAATTAGGTAAAATCTAATATAACAACGTTATATAAATAAGACAGGTTTATGCACATCCCTCTAGTCAATACACAGTTCTGATTGATTCTGTCCACCTGGTATGACGTTAGTGACCCAGCTCCAGAGATACCCCCTACACACTACAGGTTAAACTTGTACGATACATGCAGGTAACTAAGCAACATAATCACTTCGCAATTCGTGTTACAAGTACATGTATACAGGTTATCGTGTATTTAGCATTTTAACCTTAATGTACTTTACCACTGCGAGAACGGGGTTATTGTGGCCTGTATGAGAATTTGACGACTTACATACATCGATTGCAAACATAAAATATTCATATTTATTAATTCTGCATATTTTAACGTTTGTCAAGGCTAACAATGAGCTGATCATTAGTGAACAAATGCCCTACCTCACTGATTCCTAAATCGGTGACTGATCTGTCATGCGTGCACATATAAATAATAAAAGTTCTTATTACATGTACATCTATCTGGTGACAAAGTACAGAAATTAAGATTGTACTCAGGAATAACAATAAGTCGAAGAAAATTTGAACATTACATCATGCGGTTGTCAATTAACTTTTATTGTTTTTGCATTACCATTATTCAGTATATTTTTTTTCATGTAGAGCATATATGTGCCAATAAGCTATTTTTGGTCTTCTCGTGTCAAAAATCAATTTGTTTTCAATGCTTTCAGTTATGCTGGAATACACTCCATAATCATTAGCGGCTATTGTAAAGGGGTCGACTACAATCCCGGCATGAAGTTCAATTCAGACAAAAATAAGCACTCCTGGAACGCAGTCTACATCAACGGAACTTGGGGTCTGGTGGATGCCCAATGGGCCGCCAGGGAGGTTATTAAAAAAATCAGGAAACTCCACTACCGGCTAGATGAGTATTACTTCCTTCCTGATCCTCATCATTTCATCTGCGACCACTTCCCTGATGACGACCAGTGGCAGTTGTTGGAAAGGCCCATAACGTTGGAGGAATTTGAAAACATGCCACACATCAAATACCAGTTCTTTAGATATGGACTACAGGTTTTGAGTCACCACTCTGTGATCATTTATGGACGAGGTGAAGTGAATGTCCGTCTGGGATATCCTGCCAATAAAGTGACCGTGAATTTCGACTTTAGCTTGGAGTTCGAGAGTGGTGAGGAGGAGGAGTACAAAGGAACCAAACTGAACCGCTACGGCATGCAGGAGAGTGTTGAAGGAATTGCTTCCTTCAGACTTCGCATTCCAGTGAAGGGATCTTACATTTTTTCCATTTATGCAAAGGAATATACACCAGAGAACAAAGTTAATGTGTATTCCAAAGTTTGTGGGTATAAGATTATCCAGGAAGAAGTATCACTCACAGAACCACACCCCTTCCCACCTTGTGCTTACCTGAACTGGGGACCTAGCACCTATTTCTACAGGTATGGTCTGGCCACCAACCAACAGACTGCCCAGATCTTGATCAGGGACGGAAAAGCAGAGCTACAGATTATAATACCCAATCAGATGCAATTCATGACTACACTGAAGCACAATGATAAAAACGATGAAGACCTACAAGGCTATGCGACTCACAGAATTGTTGGAAATACCGTTTATTTCAACATCACTGCCCCGAGTCGTGTTGAATACGGACTAGAAATTCATGCCAATGACCCAGAAACCGAAGGTTCAACTCTGTATCAAGTGGCACAATATTTAGTGGAGTGTAACGAAGATGTGAAGACCGTTCAATTGCCAAAAATGTCGGCTGGGTATCTTGGAGCTAAACCTGAATTTAATGACTATGGTCTAAACACTTTAAGTCACCATATCCCTGTAATTCACCTAGAAGCCAACACCGTCGAAATTCAGTTCTCGGTTACCCAAGAAATAAGAGTCAAGGCCAAGCTGATAGAAGTGGAATCGGATCGAGAAACGCCAGAATTCGTCTTCATCCAGACAAAGGATTCGGTAGTCAGCTTCATCGTCAACTGTCCGTCCGTAGGATTCTACAAGCTACAGCTGTACGCAATCCCAGTCTACGACCCAAGCCAACAGCTAACAGGAGTCTACAACTACCTGATCAACTGTCAGAGAAAGACCGATAATGTCTTTCCTTTTCCCATACAGTACACCAAGTGGACGGAAGGCTGCTACATGTGGGAGCCGCTAATCGTCCATAAAGAGATAGAGAAACCCACAGTCAACTTCCACGTCAAGATACCAAAGGCCAAAGCCGTCGCCGTAGAGGTGAATCAGAAGTGGACCCAACTTCAATCGTTGATGCCAGAAATTTGGCAAGGGGAGGTAAATCTGGCGCCTTTTTATGGAGAAGATGTCGAAGTAACTCTGAATGCTACCTTTGGTGGAGACAAGACCAGTTATTCAGTATTGCTTAAATATTCAATTTAGATATATACTGTATTTGTTCATGTATGAACATAAATATTTTTGTTTAATAAACAAATTTTCTCTTCGGAAATCAAACATAATTACTGTATACACCTGCTTTGTTAATTTCTGAATGTTTTAAAATTCGCCATTAAAATTGATTGATTTTATATTGCCTAATGATCCCAAAGCATTATTAGTTCAACACCCGAAACCATTTACTAACTAATTACATTGTTTAACAGTAAAGCCAAAAACAGCTTTTCATATGATTTCTATTATAATTATATGTTATGTGTAATCCTGACAAGTGTTTGATGTGCACAGTTGTAGGTTGTTTGTTGAAATTAAAATGTTATTTGAAGACCTTTGATGCTTTAATATGTGATGAATTTATTTTGAAACCTTTGGGTCATTACTTCGTTGTAACTTCCTAATAAAATATTTTAAAGATATTGTAATTTTTATGATAATTAATGTTAACAAAATATATACGGCATGACTATTTTGTATGGTTTACTTGTTAAAATAAATTATAAAAAAACGTGAAATAGGTTTTATGGTTTATTTGATTGACTTTTAGGATTAGAACATTGAAAGGTAAGAAGTGGATGTATCTTGTCATGTTGTTAAAATTTCACGGATGGCTCTTATCGTTTATCAGGTTTCTTCCGCGTGTATCCAATTTCTGCTTAGTTCGCGACGATTCCCGAATCGCAAAAAATAAATTGGCGTAAATTTGATACAAAGTTTGTTCTTGTAATAGAGTTCTCTCTTTCCTGATAAAGTAAACAGGTAAGTAAAAGTACGGTGAACTATGTTCAGTTAGTTAAGTTAGAGGTACAAATTGCGGGATTGGAGAACAAGCGCCAGATACTGTAATAGATTTGTATAGGCCTCGTTGTTTATTTAATAATCCATTGACAAGCTAATTAAAACGGTCGTTTTCCTTGCGTAAACCGATGTCTAATTATACCTGAGCTACTAGTAACTATATGTAACGGTACATGATATATTTATTTATGACTGTTTGCGTCTCTGAAAATAATTGTCGGTAATTATTTCACATTAAGGAAATCGTGTAAATGGTTTCATAGTCCGTATTATTTTTCATTATAAAGAGCGACAATTTAGATACTTTTCTCCTCTTACCGCACAGGTTTAAATAATCGTGAATTACATGTATATTTACAATGTTAGTTTGAAAATGTGAAAATTTGATTCGATTAAATTTTATATACCGTTCTAAGCTCTGATTCGCGGAAAAAACATGACGCGAAAAAACCCGATATACAGTATCTATATCTTTGTGAGGTTTGTTGGGCTTTTTTTGTTAATTGTAGGTCTCAAAGTCTGAATAAGGAGGAATAAAAAAAACCCAGACATTTGAAATATACATGTAGTTCTAATATCAAAATGACACATAAAAACCTGCTCAAATAGAAGTAAAACACTTACCTTCTAAGATTCAATCGAAAAAGAAATAAGTACAAATTGTACTTGCGGTTCTATGTAATCGTCAATGGAAGTTTCAAATTTAAACTGATTTCACTCCAGTCCGGCGTTGTAAAATTGTCCCTTCTGACATACCTTATATTTTTATTAAGATATGTAGTCATACATGTATTGCAAACTTTATAATTTAGAACATAAGAGGTAGTATTCGCTTACAGAAATGTCAGCCTGGCACTCTTATAAATACCTGTCAATAGACATATGTTCCGCCCCTTGTGCTCGCCTTTCAGTCCCGATAGTCTTCAGATGGTCTCTAACCTTTATCGGATGTTTCGACCCTGGACCATGACATCCTCTACTTGGTGAGTCAATAGTGGTTGCCAATCCACTATACGACGGACTCTGACTTGGCACAACTTATCCGGTGCACCTGCCATAACCAGCATGATGCCACAAACCCCAGTCTTCTTATTGTTGTTTCTCATGCTCTTCCTGAAAGTCCATCATGTGAGCAGCTTTCACACAGATTGAGCTGGGAATTCAACCGACCTCTACAAGAAACAGCCAAACGCGTCATCCTCTATTTTTGAAGACTGTCATGAGGTCTGCATACTTAAAGATTTTCTATTGTGTGCCGCCTCACATTTTTCCAATGGGAGAATCAGATCTATTGCGAACATCAAGTTTTCGACCAACTGCTTTGAGACTAATGTTTACACTGCGTCCGGTCCTAGGTTAGTTTCCACGATGTTAGGTTAAATTATCTTTCTATCTAGATCAACTGAGAGCTCCCCGTCATGCCCTGTGTCGAGCAATGATGTATGTCTTGCCACTTTTGCTTCAGCTGTTGATTCACAGTGTCTCAAAAATTATATCTGCCTTTGCTTCGTGTCGGATGGTCGTTTCCTTTTCTTCTCCATTTCCAGCATATCAGCCAACTCCTGAAGGACCTTGTCATGTCGCCATGTATTTTCCCCCTGATTTACAGCTTCTTGTCATCATGATAGAATATGATCGCTCTCTTTCCACACACCTTACAGTTTGGGTCTTCACTTTTTCCCCATTGTTGCAAGTTTGCAAAGGATAGGACTGTGTCATATACTGACCTCTGTAAGAATGATATTCTACACTTGTCTAGACTTTTCTCTAAAGTTCTGTCTGGATTAACTCCCGCTCTGGCACGTCCAACGTCATTCAGGCACCGGATTTCAAGTTCCATTTAGTTTGTTTTTCTTTTACCTTCCCATGTGCGCCTACTTCAGTCAGAAGCATAGAGTATCTCTCCAATTCCCTACGAAGTACCCGTCTTTCAAGTTTGAAGTCTGCACAACAAACTCTCTAAAAATATGACTGTCACAGTACAATACTAACTCTACCTTTGACCCTTGACCTCATTGATTGAATAAGGGTCAACCACAGCATAAGGGGTACCCTTTAGCATGTTTTAAGTCTTCAAGCAAAATGTTCTCAAGATACTGATCCATTCAACACTTCATGATCATTTTCTCTTTAAGATGTGCAAAACAACTTCTTTTAAACATATTTAACAACATTTAACAAATACAATCCTAAAATTGCATTGTTTAGATAAAAAAAAAATGTGTGTGTACGCATAGAAGCAGGATTCAATGACGCCTTTAATGCTACAAAACATTCTGGCATGAGATTTTAAGCGTCAAATGACAAGTTTACACATTTAATATTGTTCTTAAGTAAGAAGAGATTTGGAAGTCCAGGGACGTTATATTTAATTATACTTATTATAAAGCTAATCACAAACTATCATAAAGACAATCTAAATTAAAATGACATTTGAGAATAAAATATTGTTTTACTCTATAAATGACATTTCATTCATTTCGGAATCACAGTCTGTTTGAAATTATCAAATGTACAGAAATTTATTTCAATGCCTTACCCTCATTAGCTTTGTCTACTGTAACAGTTCAGCATACTATATACACCATATGCATGAATGCATAAAATGAACATATTATATAATGCATACAAAGAAATAACAAATACAACTAACTTAAGTATGTAATGAAAAATATTTTATTGCACATATACATGACACATGCGTACATTTACATGTGCTTGTATCCAAAACAGTAGTAATAGCACTATGCATATATAAACAAAACTAAAGCCTATTTCCAGACAAGTTGTGTGTATATATTACTCCTCCTGCCATTAGTCTTTTGTAATTCTTCTGCCTCCCGCTTTAGGAAATAAGCATACATCATGACAGTGTATCAAACAAACAGCTACTTGTAGTACATCACCGGATTTAAACTGACTACAGGCAATAAAACGAAACTATAATCCATAGAACCACTTAACTCTTTACACAAAATAATTGTTTAAAGCATGCAAAAGTGGATACATTACGAATGCCAATCTTTAAATAAAAGACATCCTGGCATGATACAAAGATATAGTGTGAGAAAAATTAGCTCTATTTTAGCATATTTCATTTCTGTTTACACCAGGATTTTGTTTTGTCTTTTTGACATTGGTAGCATGCGGTGAGTTTTTTAACGAGTGGTATAATACATTAATATATATATTGTTAAATTTCATATGACGCATCAGCTTTTAGTAGGATATAGTATTGGTGCAAATATATATTTAAGATACATTTACAACACTGCCTGGTACCGAGGAATGGATTATGCAAGTACTAAAGCGATCAACCTTTACATTCAGAGCCGAACCCTTCTAGCTTCCAATTCCAGTATCAAAACATTGAAAAAAAACATTATTTAAGAGACTGTCCTGATTAAAGAATCAATCTTATAATAAATGTCTCAAATAATAGTAAACTGGTTTATTGCATTATTCTGACCATATGTACGTAGTCCATTTAAAAAATGCATGTTTGCATACATTACATGCCAATATCGATCAAGCCCAAATGACCCTCCCAGCAGAAATTCGGTATTAGCCTCCCTAATCTGCTTAATTGGGATCAGATTCATTGCCTGAGCTCCCGTCTTATTTTAATAATTTCGATTGTGAATGACATTACTTCAACATTGCATCCTTCGATGATTTGATTCGGCAATGGTCATTAATCATCACCTTTTTGTTAAAGTGTGTTTAAATTTTAACAAAAGAAAACATTTTGTGACCATTAGTTTTGTTTGTATAAAAAAGACGGTATCTTCCATTTTTTTTCTCAAACAATTTTATGATACATATACAAGTATAGTTATATTTGTATCGTCCGAACCTTAAAAAAGCTTAAATACATCGAAAAAATGATACGGTAAGGCATTGGCAAAGCAGTATTCTTAAGTACTTTATTTAGAATTTAAAGCGGACTGAATCAATAGTATGAGGTTCAATCAATCAATCAATCATACCTGTAGTCATATATTTGTATATGTTTTTAAAGAACAATCACTAAAAGACACTAAAAGCCATGTAATTTGTGTTTTGTCTGTATTGAACGTAAATCAATTTTTACAAACATCTCTGTCAACAAAATACCTAAATAAAACTGACGTCAAAATTTCATATAACAAATTATCAGTAAAAAAATTACTATCACACTGGTAGTTTTTTTTTTGGCCAGTAGTGCCACAAATCGTGCATTTCTTCCCAAAATTAACTTCATTAAAGAGGAAGAATGCCTCTACAGAAGTCAGGTTTTAAAAAGGCAATTGAAACATTATAATACCAACCTTTTAAATATAATTGTGTGAAATTTCAATACACTTTCTGATGCAAGCACAGTCCATGAGATATGTGTTTATTGCGTGTTAAGATAAACGCTCTCATCAAAAGTATTTTAAAGCTAAAAGATATTTTTTTTTTCAAGCCCGTCCATTACATGAAATTTTGAAGAAACATCAGATATATTACTTTCTGCGCAGTCATGCATTAATATGGTTCTAACGAATATCAATAATTGGCTCGGAATCAATTGTAAAGACATCGGGCGCATAGCATATCCCTTTCTTTACAAGTAAATTCATAACTGAAGTATTTCAACATGAGTGTTTGGCAAATATTTCTCCTCTATTTTCTCAAGTTTGGTTATTTGGATGGTTCTTCATTTCATCAACAATTACACTTTTTGGGAATGGACTGTGGAAATAGTATCACGAGTCACATTATTTCAGGGAGCACTAGAATTGTCAGATCTAGGGTAAGTCTCATTAACACCGAGGGAGGATGGTGCCACAGAGTAGATGAGATGTCGAGTTCACTTCTAACAATATTTTTTTAAGATAAAATTTAAAATCTGTGTAGTATTTAAACAAAATCGAGTCAAATAAAAAGTATCATAATTCACGAAAAAAAAGTTTCTTTAACTTTCCGGTAATATCGGGCGAACATGCAAATGTAAAAACTTGGGTTTATTATTTTAGGAAATGCATTTTGTAGATAGAGTGTGCAGGTCATTGCTTGATAACTACGGGCTGTGGAACCATTTTGTTTGACAGTAAGATCAAGTACAGACAGAAGGGTTCATGCACTCTGGTCACTGAGTCGTCGCCAGTAAGTCCGTACGTATTGGAGAGCAACTCGTCTGTGTGCTTCATGAAGAAAGCGTCTGTAGTTACAATCTCAATCAACACCTACTGAAACAACAATAACACCGACAACATCTCCAACTACATTGACAAAAACGACACAGTCGACAACGACACCGACAACAACTAGTACAAAGACAACAACGACACCAACAACTTCGACAACAGCTACGACTACACTGAAACCAACGACAAAAACATCGACACCGGCAACAATTAAGATTACAATGACAACAACGGCACATGCAACAACGGCACCGACAACAATTACGACTACACTGACAACGACACCGACAACAACTACTACTACACTGACAACGACACCGACAACAACGACACCGGCAACAACAACACTGGCAACAACAACACTAACAACAACGACACCTTCAACAACGACATCAACAACAACAACGACACCGGCAACAACGACAACGACACCGATAACAACGACACTGACATCAACGACACTGACACCAACGACACCGGCAACAACGACACCGGCAACAACGACATCCGCATCAATGACACTGACACCAACGACAAAGGCAACAACAATACCGGCAACGACATCAACAACAACAACGACACCGGCTACAACGACACTGACACCAACAACATCGGCAACACCAACAACAACGACACAGGCAACAACAACACCAACAACAACGACACCGGCAACAACGACACTGACACCAACGACAAAGACAACAACAATGCCGGCAACAACGACACCGACATCAACGACACCGACAACAACAACACCGGCAACACCAACAACAACGACACCGGCAACAACGCCACTGACACCAACGACAAAGGCAACAACAATACCGGCAACAACGACACCTACAATAACGACATCAACAACACCGACACCGACATCAACGAAACTGACACCAACGACAAAGGCAATAACAATGCCGGCAACAACGACACCGACATCAACGACACCGACAACAACAACACTGGCAACAATCAACACTAACAACAACGACACCTACAACAACGACACCTGCAACAACGACACCGACAACAACGACACCGATAACAATACCGGCAACAACGACACCTGCAACAACGACACCGACAACAACGACACCGACATCAACAACACCTGCAACAACGACACCTGCAACAACGACACCGACAACAACAATACCGGCAACAACGACACCTGCAACAACGACACCGACAACAACGACACCGACATCAACAACACCGGCAACAACGACACCGGCAACACCGACAACGACAACATCTATCGGAGAGGTAAGTTTACTTTTGATTTTACACTGTTAATTGGCTGATATATATTTTAGGGCTTTAATCTATTTCTTTTATTTCTACACATGTATAGTTTAGTTCTATTTATTCAGCATAAGTCTATGAGAGCAAAAGCAACAGAGTAATGAGAACTTTGCAACAAAATCGTCACAATGCATATAGCTAACGCTTTTCTGCTCTTAAACTTAGGTGTTTTTTGATATCTCCATATTGGAACTTCTTCCTATTGATATAAGCAATAAAATTAAGCATAATTTTATAAATGTTTTCTTTCCGGAAATAGCTACCTCACAGCGTAGGTCAATGGTTTAGAGTGTTAAGTACTAATCTGTAAGTCATGAGTTTGAATCCTGATGGGGCTTTTATTATTTTAGATTTTGTATAAAATAAATTGTTTGTCACATTTTTCAACTACATGTAAATTAAGGTGGAATAACACGTCGTTACAAAATGACTAACCGCTGATCGAAACGACTTTCGTTTTACTAAAAGGATTTTATGGACTGAAACATGTAACTTACACCATAGCCGATTGGATAAAGTGTCCGACTTGTGATACGTACATTCTGAGTTCGAATCCCGCAGGGGATAATGTTGTTACTTTCTGTAATAATTATTTTAGATATTCATTTTTTATCCCCAAACTGCAAATTTTTCACTTATTTGACATTTGTACAGTTTATTTATCATTATATCTTTCATCATCAAACAATTTTCTGTTAATTTGAGTGACTTTTTCCAGGTGTGTTATTCCACCTTAAAATACGGCCAAGCCGGCTATCTGGTTACAAATCCAAACCTCCAAAACTCGGAAATCACATTGTTTTCTGTTCATCATAATCTTCTATAGTTTGTCCGCTATCTGTTTCCTATGATGTTATAAGGCACAATGTCCATTAAATGTAAAATTTTATCGGGATTTTTAACTTTCATGATGCATCCTGCTACTTTGGCCATTTTGACCGCAATGAATGAATAACGCATGCTATGCATCGGTTTTAAACAATTTTGATTTAATTTAAGCACACTTCAAAATATTAGCAAGGAAAATGTACACAGGTTTATTTTTAATTTGCCTGAACATTATGACCTTTATTAACCATACCCGTCTCGACGTCGGAGCAAATTTTAATATGAGGCGAAATAACGCGGTACGCTTTTGTGTCGTTTTTTTTCCAAAAAAAATTTGTACATCATTTTTTTTCATTGCAATATCGCTTAATTTACACAACACTATAAACAGTTAAAATGTTATGGTATATTATTGCTTATATCATTACGCAGCGTTGTATCTTTAACGGTTGATACAACGCACAATTGTGATTTTGCAAATGGCCCAACAAATACGCCATGATATAATTACCGTTTTTGTATTTTATTCACCGGGATTCATTTGTGCAATCCGTGATGCCTTATATTGGATCAGTTGGAAAATAAAACGATGTAAAAATCAATTTTACCCCCCAAAAGACCTGTGATGAACGGGTCTTTGAGCAAGTCTGCACCTTCCTTTTGACTGTATAATGATATTAAACGGATTCTGGCTTGAAAAAAAGGGAATTTGATTTTGACTTGAAATAAGAAGATAACGTAGTTTTAAAAAAGTAGACATATTACACTATATGAACAAACATGTATTGGTTTTCATTAAGAATAACTTTCTTGTTTAATCAAATTCAGACCATCATTGATATAATAGACAACCTTGGCGACATGTGCAACATGAACTCTCAATACAGTAAAGCCATAGTTACTACCAATGGGGTTCATCTCTATGACGACGCCGCGTCACTGACCACTGGGGCATGTAGGAATATGACGAATGCAGAGTTGTTCCAAGGATTCGCCTCCCTCCCTGATAAAAGCACGTGGACAGCTCTGCTTACCCACACCAATACTTATATTGACCTATTTACATGTATGCTATTTCGTTCAACTGCAGCAGCTGGCGAAACGTTAACTAGTTTTTACATGCAACTAAACCAATGCTTTCACAATCAAATACCATTTAATGTATTTTGAGATTCCCTTACATCTATCTATCTATCTATCTATCTATCTATCTATCTATCTATCTATCTATCTATCTATCTATCTATCTATCTATCTATCTATCTATCTATCTATCTATCTATCTATCTATCTATCTATCTATCTATCTATCTATCTATCATAGTTCTACATCTTTCAGATGCTGGTCAAGTTTATCGATGGAGTAATAAAAAGGGAGATCTTGTCCCAGTATCAGGGTATCCCAAAACCAAACAGGCTTACGTTGCAGATGCCGTTTATTACACTCCTACAAACAGCTTTAGCGGTGCCCATTGGTCGGTTTACACACAAATCACCGGCGGCATGACCTTGTACTTCTTTGACGCGTCCACTGGCACAATATATTACCACAACAACCAGCAACCTTATGAGGGCAGTTTCCCTATCAGCGACAAGACAAACGTTGATACCTACGGGAGGCCATTAAACCTGTGGTACAATCTACCCAGCAACGTGGTGGGCGTTACCGGACAAGGCAACACCAATCGTTTTATCGTCGTTGACGTTAACCTGAATGTGTATTTCTACGATATACAAGACCCAGATAACGTCAACACTTCTCCGCCGGAGTGTTCCCTGCAGGGACAGTTACGGTTTTGATTGGGTTTATAGATGTACTTTATTAAGTGAGTATGATGGTCGGGGCCATTTTATGACTGTATTGATCTCCTTTAGAAGAAGAGCTCTGTATAACAATACAGGATAATACTCAAAATTTAAAGCTTAAGTTCGTGGGGTTTTTTCCTTTACTAAATAATACTTTATATCTTTAAAATAGATCATTTCGAATAATTAAAAGTAGATTTGAAAGGTAATTTGTAGACCACCCAGGCTCCTTAAGGTTTTCCAAGAGCTTTAATTTAATCTAAACAAAGAATAATTGGTTTTATGCATTCATACTTTATTAACATTCTTTAATATTCATTGTACATGTACATATCAAATTTAGCGTGGGTGCTAGACCTTCTGAAATTTTGATTTTAAGTATCACTATGAATCAAAACAACATTCACAATACCAAACCAGACACCATTCATATCAGTTGATGCTTGCAAAAAGTCCATTCATTCGTGTCTGTGAATTCTTTAAAGTGAGTATAAAAATATCTATAGAGAACGTTTTTCATGAAAGATCATAGACGCACCAAAAATTCAATTAAAAATCTATACCACCATTGTATTATTTTAAGCAAGCATCCGCATACATTAGCCTGATAGACTTGATTGTTTGCTATTTTATATCCCGGCGTTTATATCCATCAATTCGTGTTTGTGAATAATTCTTTAAAGCAAGTGTAATAATGACTATATTGAACTGTGTGGTTTTTTATATACAAAAGATGATAGATGCATCAAATCTAATATTTTGAGTACTTAGCCACGTAGTTCACAGTATAGGCAACGCGGATCCCCAATTTACCGCGCACCCCCGGCCCGCGGTCCAGATTGCAACGCGGTTTAATAAGGACTGGTGTCGGGTGAAACCGCGTACAAAATGTATATCGCTGTAGAGCAAGTCAACAACGCCGCGGTTTTGACGATCAATTACAGGTAACAAAAGTATCGAACTGAAACGCGAGTTATAGTATATCCGGGTTTTTTTTTCGCGTGTCACAAATTTGCAAAATCGGGGAAAATCTGTAACATTCTATATTTGCATCAGTCATTTTTCGCCTAAAAAAAGTTTCTTAAAGAAAAAAATGCAGGATATAATTTCTGCTTATTCAATTATTTGCGATTTAAAATATATCGCGAAAAGAGCGAAAATTATATAATCGCGAAAATTAACGCATATATGGTATCTCCCTCGACTAAAAATAATTGAAAGCTACAAGTATTTGTGTAACTTTGTGTATTGTATCATATAAGGAACCATCTAAAATAACATATGATATTTTTTCAATTGTTTAATTCATTGCGTATTCATTTTCAGTTTGACATCAGAGTTAAGTTGATAATTAAATTGACAATATATAGCATCCATTTGTAATATTTTAAACAATTGATCATGCAGTTTACATGTACTTCTGTAGAATCTTAAAATCACAAATACCACTGAATTGTTTTTGTCTTGGTGTGAGCTAGACGTATTTCTGTAAAAGGGCCATTCTTTGTTGAGTCTGAATTGACTTCATCCTAAGGTACTTTCTTTGACCATCGCTTTGGAACACTGAGAAAATTTGACTTCCCCCGGAACCTAGCGATATACATTATACACTAATCACTCATACTGGCATCAATGCAAGTTAATTTTGTTGATATAATCTGTCTTCCGGGGAGAACATACAACCGTATATCCGTTAAATTTCGCGATGATCTTATTTTTGTTTTTTTTCTTCGCGGTATTGTTTGCTATAAAAAGCTTTTTAAATCGCTAAAACTGGTCGTTTGACTATGAAAACAAATTTTATTAATTTTCTTTATTACAATGTAACGTCAGCTTTCTCTGAGTCTAGTTAATCTTTCTTTTCGCCAGAAAAACTACAGGGTGTCCCGGAATATTTGATACCATTTGAAATTCGTAGAAATAAAATAAAATTTGGCCAAAAACTTGTAAATTGTGACTCAAATAAAAAGTAAAATATATAATTTTTTCAGAAAAAAAAATTGGGAGGAAAACGTGCTTTCATTAAAATTATTATGTCAGAAGGTTACATCATTATATTTTTGGTTTCATTGAATTTTAATCAAGACCAATCAGACAAAAGAGAGGCTCTCTCCGTTTTAAAACTGTATTTAATTTATCAAACACAGAATCCAGTTATAGTTATACAAATTATAAAAAAAATTAATATCCTGGGAAAAAGCGATCAACTCAACAAGCAACAGATCTTTGAATTGTGGGATGATTTGAGAAAATGGATACCATGCATTGGCTAATGTGGAATTTTGATGTTGTCATTGATCAAAAGGGATGTCATTTGGAGCACTCTGTTTAAATTTGTTTTGTTTTTATAAACAACGCCCAATCTGTCAAAAACTAATGAATGTTTATAAAATTTGTTGAGTGAAAATTTACGTTACATATTTACATGTATATAAAATGCATTTGATTTTTTGTTCAATAAATCTATACTACTATATTAAAATAATAGACTCGAATTTGTGGGCTTTAATACCGAGAAATCGGAAGAGTACTGCCATTTGTTTTATATATTTTAAACATTATGGGCACTTAAAGATTACCAATTTGTTTTTATTTTTTCTCAATCGAGCTTCACTAATTCATAATCAACGAAAATTTCTTTTAAAAATCCGGACATCATATGGATTTTTCGGTTTTTACAATCTTGCGCATGCGCATTACATTGACGCTAAATCATGGGAGGCTCTTTATTTTTTGATTCCACAATATCACATTTGCATGGATAAACTCAGAAACGATATTACAAAACGTGTAAATTTTCATTGAAAATCTGTCATATATCTCTATATAACTCAGTGCATTTAATATGAAAAATCCCGATAGTTCCGAATGTCGACTCGAAGCGAGTGAAAAACATTAGTGGAGAAATTAATTTTTTAGATTAAAGGTATTTACAGCCTCAAAATGGTTTGTTATGAACGATTTTACTGTTATTTTCAATGAGGCTTCATTAATTTTCTCCAAAATCGTTTCGGAGCGATTCTGCAATTTTTGGCTACATTACGGGTATATGGGAGGCATTTTAACTGTGGTATAGGCCTGTCCGAGACACAGTTAGATTATTCCAACTCAGCAGAGTGTAGTGAAATTAATAACATTATTGTAGGCTTAAAGCTTTATTATGTAAATGGCAACAATAAGGTGTGTCGATGTATCTATTTCGTAAATGTCCGATATCACATACAATGTCAACCCGTGCACGCACGGGTCAAAATCTAGTTTAACAAAAAAGTTTTTCAAATAATAATGGTATCAGATATTCTGGAACACCCTGTAGTAGTCTCAGGAAAAGGTCAACAAACGTTAATTGTAAGACTTAGTTTTCACAAGTAATAGCTTTCCGAAAAGCTTGCCTGACTAAATAAAAGTATTCAATGGAAGCATGCATGGATCGATGAGGCTATGTTTTAAAAAATGAATTTTAATTTTCGCTGCTGATCATAAATTTATAAACAGAACGTTTAATATTTAAGAAGAAATTTCAGTCTTTTTCTTTGATCTAGTGCATGTTCATCACTTGAAATTAAATAATTTCATTTAATTTTAGGAATGCACATGCGTGTATCATTCAAATAATTGCATGTACATGTAAGCTTGAAAGCGGAAGATAAAACAATCAAATTTTAAATGGTTCTTGTTATATTAAGAAATATAAAGGAAATAGGAAAGGATATTCAATCACTTATTATCTTCATTCAAAAAATCTTGACAAGCAATTAGAAAACAGGGGGAATTCTCAAAATCTTGAAGGAAAATCCTAATCCGTGGTGAGGGGTGGGGTTGTTTGCGGGTAGTTTTCATAATGATTGTAACTTCAACTCAATCCAATTAAAATCCCTATTTTCAGTGTCATATATTACGAGGCCCTGTTTTGCCATTCACGCAGCACTAAGATCCCCAATGATTTGAAGGAACTCTTCCACTGGCAGAGATTCATTTGAAAGGGATCAACTGATTTTTTGACATTTGTTTTGTAACAACTACATATATCATCCGCTTCGGCGAATTTGTTCCTCCAGTAAATATTTCAGCTACATGAATACATATTTGTTTGAATTCAAACTGATGATTCGTTGTTAGTGATGATAATCCAACAGCAATTATTACTTGCATTGTACATGTGTAACAACTCGTTCTGTTGACACCCTTGTCTCGCACTGTTCAAATATGGCGATCTATTTTTAAATCAGGATTACACCATGTACACACGGGCATGGTGAACAGCCCTTTTACTTGAACACTCTTGCTCACTGTTGCTTAACATTTTCATCAATTGTAAATGGCGTCAGGCAATAATTTTACAAACGTTCTTTGATTAAATAAAGTTACACCAAGTTATAATGTACTAGAATTTAAAATATTAATATTTCATTTATCATGATAACACACTTGAACAGCAAAGATAAGTCGGTCAAAGGGACCTGGTCCCACCGTCATCATCTCTCCTCAAGTCAAAACTTAACCTCAAGTATGAGTATTGACCTCAGATTTATGCACTGTTCTTTAAAGGATTTGAGTTGAGGAATGGGTTGAGTGATTTGAAAATTTTAGCGAGGGCAGAGCCAGATCATGGTTGTGCGACTTTAGAATAAAAAGCTACTTAAAGGGGCTTGGACACGATTTGAGCTCAAATTTTCAAAATTTATTTTTTCATTGTTAATGTTTAGAATGGTCAATATGATGTTTTTAATGCTTTGCCAACATTTGAAAGTCAAATATTGAGTTACGTGCGAGTTGCAGGGGTTAGAATTCTTTGTTTTGTAAACAAAGCTCGAGTCCTGTTATTGATTACATAATTATGTGTTGTATTGGTATAAGTTTCAACCTAAATTGTTGCCTTTTGTTGTTGATAAAATTATTTACACAAATTGAACCAGTTTGTCTAGTTTCCACAATTTATTTTGTTAAAGAAATGGTAATTTCTTTACTTTACAGAATTTTTAAACAAATATAAGACTCGAGCTTTATATAACACATGACTTCTTTCCTCTGTATCTCGCTTGTAACATGACTTCTAACTTTCAAATTTTGGTGAACCATTCAAAATACACAAGTAAATAATTATTTTATACACAAAAATCTAAATTATAATTTTCATCTGAAATCATGTCTAGGTCCCTTAATGCTTCGTAATGCAAGTTCATTAATGATTGCCATAATTGTGCGCCTATATTTAAGAGCACAAGTCGGAAGAAGAAAAGTTTATGCTACCTGGCATATTATTTTTAAACGGTAAAATTGAAATCGAGAAATCCCCTACTTGACTACTTTCTTCCAAGAAACATGCATCAGTGATGGTAAAAGTTGGTATGCCTATAGGTCCCTGCTTGCAAGTTTACGGTGGCGCAAATAATTTCAAATTAATTGGCTCCTTTTTTTTTTTTAAATTTTAAAAAAAACCTGAATATCTAAAAAGAATTCTTGTGTTTAAATTTTGATATCCCGTGAATGTCATCAATACAGCTCAAAGTGATATATTACTTAAATATATTTCATGTAAGATTGTTTTTAATGCCACAGAATACCGGGTATTTATTATTCATTTTTTCTTTGCTCTTCTAAAAAACATCGTTTAATAATATACATTGATTAATGATCGTGTTTTATTAATATATATATATATATATATATATATATATATATATATATATATATATATATATTACATGGCTTCGAGGGCTACCAATCTAATTAAAATTAGACCTTTAATCTCGCTTCCTGTTATGGATAGTTATCGCTCAAACTAGACCTTTCATCTCGCTCTCTGTTATGTATCAGCAAGGTTATCGCTCGTCAAAGGAGATCCTTTCACGAGCGATAACCATACAATAACAGAGATCGAGACGAAGGGTCTAATTTTAATTATTTAGATTGCCTTGCGAGAGCGACATACCAGAATATTTGCCCCGAGGTGCCAGGAAAGCCCTGGAGTGTTATGTCGCCCGATGCTGAAGGCAGAGGCCGACATAACACTCCAGGACTTTTCTGTCATCGAGGGACAAATATTCTAGTATTGTCGCCCGAGAAGACATGTCATATATGTTATATAACATTTTAAAAAAAATCAAACTATCATAGGTAAAGAACATATTTACCTTATTAACAAGTGTATTTTATTAACACATCTTCATATCTTTCAAGTCAATGTAAGATGTTCTGTAAAATGTCGATCGGTGCTTTCATATGATAAGTTTTCAAATTAAACTTAAAGTTCCTCTGAATAGCAGACGCTGTCCTGACATTTTGATTTTCGAGGAACTGTTTATGTTTGCTTAGCTAAATTTCGAACCCGACGTAACAAGCACTTTATTAAATTACATTAATATTCATATAAAGAATTAACAAAGATAATCAACTGGAAAATTTAATGAAAAATATTTTATTGCACACATGCATGATACTTGCGCACATGTACATTACATTAACATGTACGTGTATCCAAAAGAGTAATATTAAAGCTATTTAGGTATATAAACAAAAGCTCAAGTCTGATTCTAGACAATTTGTGCGTATCTATTATACATATAGTCCCAATGCCCTAAGTCAATTTTCATACATCTGGCCCCTCCTCAAGGAAATGATCAGTGCATCAATACATCGTGACGTGTATCAAACAAAACAGCTACTTGTAGTACATCACCGGATTTTAACTGACTACAGGCAATAAAACGATAATATAATCCATAGAACCACTTAACTCTTTACACAAAATAATAGTTCAAAGCATGCAAAAGTGGATACATTACGAATGCCAATCTTTATATGAAAGACATCCTGGCATGATACAAAGATACAGTGTGAGAAAAATTAGCTCTATATTAGCATATTTCATTTTTGTTTACATCAAAATTTTTTGTTTGGTCTTTTTAACACTGGTACATGTAGCATGCAGTTGATTTTTTCAACAAACATTATATTGTTAAATCTCATATGACGCATCAGCTTTTAATAAGATAAAGTATTAGTGCAAATATAATTAACAACCGTGTGCATCTAAAGTCCATATAAAGCTTGGGCAAAATCATATTATGAATATCACAAATTGTATTGTTCTTTGATAAATCAAACCATATAGAAAAAAAGCTACATAACTTAGTTACATTCTGTGTGGTCAGTATTATAACAATTGTGCAATAAAGCAAATAAGCATATTGGCAACTATATGTATAAATTGTGTAGTTTTGTTTTCAAAATCAGAGGCAACAAAATATCAACAAACACTTTTGAAAAAAACATTAAAGCTAACAAAACAAGCATATATCTACTACAGTAGCACATCAAAACACAATAAAGCCAATCACTCTTTGAATAAACTACATAAAGTTGGCACTGTTATTTATTTCAATATCACATTTAAAATTTGGTCCAAGACAATAAACATATTTCCTTAATATGGTTGCTCCCTAAATTAACTGATCAGTATAAAATTTTAATATAGAGCAATAATTAGGTTGGACAATCTTGGGTATACATTTTGTTCTAATCTTTTCAATTCAAAAGAGAAAATATTGTTTAACTTAAAAAATAGAAAAATTCAAAACAATTTATTATTTTCGTCTAACTTTCAGTTTTCAGTTGTCTAGTTAATCATTTCACAAATAAATATCTTCTTTCACTTTGTTTGACTTTGAAAAGAGCATACAAAAACAGCCAGGTATCCACTGCTTGGTTGTTAAGAATGAGGGTGAAACCCGCTCCTTCATTTGGAATTCTCTCTATAATATCATTCGTCCATCCTGGGTAATTGAAGTCAAAGTCGTACTGAGGAGCAGAAATATATCCCAGAAGAGTGTCTCGCAAACTGTAATGAAAAGAATATATAAGTTTGTAATATTCTTGATATATTAATTCTTTACTTACAATGAAAGATAATGATAAATCTGCATCTGTGTAAAATTATATAACATACGTTGTTGGATATACATATAATATGATATGAATTGTATCAACACAAAACAGAACTACACGTACATGTAACTGAGATACTGATCAACTCAACGTTTTCCACTTTAATGAAGAACATTATGTTAACAGATATTTCAGAGGATATATATTTCTTTATATTAACCTCAACCTTTGACTTAGGAATTCAGTTAAAGATTGTAGCTCTTAATATATATTTTATTCAACAAGCTTGATTTCCCTTGTTGTAGTAAACAAGGGTCCAGTGAAGATTTTATATATAAGATTAATATGACCTTAACATTTGAAACTTAAATTAATTAAAACTTCAAGTCAATGAACGTGTCTGCACACCCCTAACCTATACAAGCAGTCTTTTGATAAATACTGGGCAAGAAGAGAGAAGCAATGGTTCTTACATCGATTTCAAAGACATCTGCTATCATGACCTTAGTCTTTGACCTAGAATCTTGATTTGAGGTCACAAGCAATGTTATTGTAAGGAGGAGCCATATTGGGAAAGGGCAAAGAAAATGTAGTCTGAACATATATTTTTCACTTAAGTTTGAAATGACTTTTTGTTTGAACTAGAAACTTTGTACTTTGTACATAAACGTTGATGTGTCCAACACCAATTGGCTCACAGGTTTGTTTTCTTAACTCCATACATTAAAATCATATACTTTCAATGTACACTAAATGAAGTTAATCTAGTCTGCACCATCTTACGGAAGTTTGGCCATGTCTACATCATCATCATCGGTTCCTTTAGGAACTGTTATAGTCAGCATAATGCACTCAAACAGGATCTCCAGCAGTAGGTCCAGTCTCTCCAGGGAGATTTCCTCACACAGGGACGTGATCAAATCTTGCTGTGCAGCATTAAGCTCTCCCCTCAGTTCTGTCACTACACCTTCAAATGCATCCTGGAAAAGAAAATGAATTTTTTTAATTTTGTTAATATCTATGATAATTAAATCGTTGTCCAAATTTTTTAGTAGTCTCTGCATACAACGTGATGTTGTTGTATCAAGACATAATAAATCCCAGTTGATCCAAAAATTGTACATGAATAGAAATTCAATTAGCTTGCTTTAATTGGTAACCATTGACAAACAATGGCACCATGTACTACTTACAGTATTTGCAGTATATCTTGTGCTCAACATGACAAAACACCACTTCATAGATGCTCATATTCTTTACCCATTTAGAAGAGTTTGGAGAAATTTTAAAATAGCAACACTCTTTGGAAGAAACAATCTACAAATTGAATGAGTTCTCCCTCCTCCCTTGAATTCATTGATCTTCATATTAATTTCAGCATTGTACAAAGTTAAGTAATATTATTCCTTCTAAAAATGAAAGAAAAATACAGCTGCCGGTTATTTTGTCCTTTTGACTGTATAGATGAACATAGGCAAATCAACTGACCTCTTTGTGTGAGGCTCGTCTTCGGGTTTTCTCCATGGCGAGAGTGATCCACAGAGACTGGGCATGCTTGCATTCACATGAGGACCTTGCCTAAAACAGAATGCACTCAAGTTTAGTTATTAATACAATGCATCAATTATTAATGTAGAATCATCTGATGCAATGAATAAGAATAGACAAGGTCTATACCATTAAAGAATATAAATTCCAAATAAAACCTTTTGACTAGGGAAGGGGTTTTCCATCTTGAGGGTCTGGGTCATGAACTTCTCCAAGGACATATTGGGGTCTCCTTTTACAGACTTCAGGAAGCTGATGGTGATTTCTAGCTTGTCCAAGGTCTCACAAAGGTCAGGGTAAGCTCTGGTCTCCTCACAGATCTGATTGGCTACTACAGGGGTCAAAGGTTCCTACAATACAACCAAACCGATAAGAGTGAAGCACTTGCAAATGTACCCCTAAAATGATTCTTTAATTCTCACCCTATTTTGCTTTAATAGAGTCAATTTGACTTCTAAGATATTGACCTGTTTGATTTTCTGTCGGAGATCTCTAAACACCACAGCATTAGTTGTCTCTGATCTGTACGTCATCATCTCAAACTGCAAAGACATTAACTTTACATTTATTCACACTGATTCAACAAATGTACTGACGGATGAGCAACAATTTTTCTAACATTATTACTGTAACTGTATATTTTGTGAAGGACTTAGAATGAAAACTTTATGAAATGATGAGTGTGACTCTTAACGTTTGTGTAAGTTACATGTACCTCATACACTGGCATCTCAATGACAGACTTGGAGAACAGGAATCGGTCCATGAGCTGGCACTCCAAGTCCCCAAAGTTGTAGTCTATCTTAGTGCCCTTGCCCACCTGGAATGTGTAGTGACAGTTGGCCATCACCATTGGGAGGATGTCCCTGTCAGGGTGGTGGCTGATCAGGTGAGCCGGGGTCACGTCTCTCAACTGGACCTTGGGGAGCTCTGTGTACCTGTCAATCAAAGTCATTTATGTGTACTATATATACAACTTCACTGAAAATACATCTATACATGTATATGTATAATCCATTATAAATACTGGTATATAATGCAACATAGAATTTCAATCTTATTTTAACATGATAATGCATACGTGTACTCATCTATGTTTAATGGTTTATTCTCTTTGTTCAATACCCAACAGCGTCTGCATTAAAACTATAAAAAGAAACAATTGAAAGAAAACTCCCATGAGACTTACTTTAGCTTCTTCACCTTGCAGTACTCCTGCAGGAAGTTGTTTTGTTTCTTCAGTAGATAGTACAGTAGACCAAATGCACATAGCCCATTGTCCCTGAAAGTGGGCAGCAGCACAGACACTGGGTGGGCATCAGTGATGGGCTTCTGGCAGAACTCCTTGGGGATCTTGGTAATTCCCTCCAAGGTCGGAAAGGCTACAGAAATTAAACAAATAAAATGTGCTCACTTCGTGTAAAAGCAAGTCATATTGTTAATTGTATTATGTCAAAATTTGATTTCCTACAGTTAATGCATTAAGCAACAATTGTTTTGAGATTTATCTGTAAATAATTGTATTCTGAAAGCAAACTATAACTTTCAGGGACCGTCAAATTTCAACTCACTTTGTCTTTCATATAATTATCAAAAATTTGTAAAACTGTAGTTATTACTATAAATCCTTAATGATGAAAGTGTTATATAACCATAATAACATTTCATGCAGCAGTTCTTCACTACATGCTTGTAAACATTATCCACCATGTGTTAGTTTTCAACGGTTTTTTCCCACTTAGCCAACATTCTGAAATTTTCAATTCCCACTTTGCCAACATTTTGATTTTCACACCTGAGTGATCAGGAGGCTATAGTCTTTTTTCAAGTGTAAGCGTATTTGTTATCAATTACCTAAGAATAGTTTGTTGCATTTAGTTTTTGGCTATAACATGCATAATTATGATAATCAAAATAAATAAATAAAAATAACCAAAGAATTTTTTTTTCAAAAATAGATCAGCAATTTTCTTCAAGATCATTACATGAAACATTTTATAAACTGGATGTATATATATAAGAAATAAGGAATCATTCTTTGAGTATTTTGAGGTGATAATTTTGGTCGGGGCGTTATCGAATCCAATAAAGCCCGAAGGGCTTAATGATAGATTTGATCACGCCCCGACCGAAATTATCACCTCATAATATTCAAAGAATGATTCCTTATTACTTATATTTATATAATTTTAAGCTATCGTATGATTAAGTATTTAAATATAAATAAGCAAACCCCGCTGGCGCCTCAATTTTGCGTCATTTGTATTATGGGTTATATAATATAAAATCGATACGTAGTGTTATCACAGGCAAAGACACTGGAAAATGTAAATATACATAAATTAGATAGATCAGCAGTTTTTTTTAAATAGACTAGAAACATGTATTACTATGTTGTAATATAATATTATATTTAATCAACCTATTGACATTACAATTTAACGCAAATAACACAGTTTTGTACCTCATGTACATGTGTATTTTAATGATTTGATAGAATAAACAAATTGAAATTGATAAGCATTATTCTGATTAATTTACAGAATCAAAAGCCTGAAAATTAAGAGTTCTTAATTGTTTGATGGACTGTTGGTTAAAGGATATAAAAATAAAAATGCCCGATATTCAGGTGCAGGTCAACTTTCTTAAAAAAAAAACGACAGAGGAGAATTTTATCTTCTTAACTAAGAATATCACCATTAAAAATATGATTAAGCACTTTACTCAAGCGTTTTTTGTATTTTGTTAATTTCATATTATCTAGATTGGAAATATTCAAAATAATCATAGAAACCAAAGAAAATTAAAAAAAACATAGAATTGAAATATGACCCATATGATTTAAAGATAAAATTTCCAACGTGACTCTTATTATTACAACATTTTTCAAGGCCAAGTTTAAATTAAGGCAGCTGATATAATTATCTCAATAAATGATGAAAATAGACAAACCATGATATTTATATGTAATCAATGGCATAAATCATAGGGGAATATGTAACAGTTAATTTTTTAAAATTATATTTTCATCTGAATGAATTATATAAAGTACTAAGACAGAAGCTCAATTCATATTTATTCCTCTGTAGACTAACAAATATTTTATCTCTCCTACTTTTATCGGAAAACAGACTATAGCTTACCTGTAATTAAATTCTTTTGTTCTCCACCTGCACCCCATTCCCACTTAGCCAACACAGTTTTACCTGTATTTTTTCAAAATGTTGGCTAAGTGGGAAGACACCGTTTTCAACCATGCAGCCCTTGCAAATTAAAGTCATGACACGGAAATGTGTTACATATAATACTCGATTTCTGCATTGAAACAGTGTGGCTTATTTTCAAAAGGGAAAACAAGAAAGACTTCTGATAATCTGCAACACATACTGTAAGCAAGGAGCTTGTCTCTCACACACTGCCAAGCCAGAATAAAGTCATTCACCAAACTCCTCATCTCATCCAACCGACCCTCTACAATGGACATAAGTGCAGGAAATTTGAAAAACAGTTTCAGATAATTCTGTACATTATGTTTATATAATGTAAACAGTATTACCTAATACTAATTAAATCCAAAGGGTTATTTGAGCATGTAAAACTATGACAAAAATTTATAACTAAGTTTTCAAAATTATATTTAAATGAATTTTTTTTTTTTACCATTTTCATACTCTTTTATCATATCCTTGATGGTCAGCGTTAAAGCCTCCTCTCTGTCCAACTTCCTTTGGAATCGCTGAATCAGCAATTTTTGGAGTTTCATGATACTAGGGACAAAACGGATAGCTCTTAGCTGCTTCTCCTTTAATAAAATAGATGAGAACATTTAAATAACACAGAAGAGAAACAATCTCAGTAGGTTTAAGATGCTAGATGAATACTGTGTATATTCCTTATTTTAGACGGGTACTTAATACCACAATTCAACCGCTTCGCATCAAATAATGAGTATATAAAATTGCGAATGCCAAACTGTAAGCATAGTTTCATTTAATCTACATGTGTCTGAAAAATAAAAGCAGGATTCTTAAAGATATCTTAAAGATGTGCTTCTTGTGATTTTACGTTGAAATTATTTCTTTCAATTGCATTAAATTAGGGATCTACTGTAATGAAGTAACTTATATTATCTACTTCTCCTTTTACTAAAATGAATTCTGACCTCCTGTAGGAACATGAGCAACACTTTGTGGGTGGGAGCCTGGACCTGCACGGTGTGTAGGAGGTGGTCCATGGTGATCTGGGACCTGTATCGCCACACAGCCGCCACATTGTGGTGGCTGCTGGGGGAGGATCGCTCAGATGGAACGTTTATCTCAAACAACAGGCACAGCAGTGGGTCCGACCCTGTCAAATTCAGCAGTTGTATATCATATTATCATTAAATATAATCAAAAGAACAATATCTTAAGAATATCTATTTACATAGTTTTGAAAGGACTAAGTAATTTTGTATGAAATTAGACAAAGTCCAGTCTTTTGCATTCAAAGTGACATACCCAATCTCTGATCATTGGCAAGCTTTATATTCATGGTCTTAAGATCTCTTGTCATTTCCTTAAAGAAACAGTACACATCAATTTAAAACTGAAATATGATCACTGATTATGCTGAAATGTGGCTCTAGGTAATCAAAATATTACAAACTTGAGGATATAGCAAATTTATAATTTACTTTCATTACTTTTGTTTATGACTTTAACAAAATTGAACATTTATTTACTCAAATATAAACAAAAGTACTTTTGCAATAGTTATTTTTTAATTCCAGAAGACTCTCAACAAATCTGCTTTATCCATTAATTTATTATAAACATGTTTATTCAAAAAAGAGCTTTACTGTATATATATCTTCACACTGATACCTGGAGAAGCGGTGACAAATATGTTTTTGAAAAATCTTCTTCCCATTTCTTTCTAGCAGCCTTGTTGGCCAAAACACATATATCTTGGTTCAACTGACCACCTGAAATGTGGAGAGAGAGAGAGAGAGAGAGAGAGACAGAGAGAGACAGAGAGACAGAGAGAGAAAAAAAAACCCTCTTTACAATAAAACAAAGAAACACTTTATATTTTTTTTTAAATAATTGTTGATCTAACCCATACCAACATAGTTCCTTTCCCCAGAATTTACCTCTGTGTTTCCTCATCATGTCTCTGCAGATAATGTGTATAAGGATATAGACATCATCCACACTCCTCCCTATGGCTCTCTGAATGGTCAGCAGGTCTTTCTCTATGTGAGCCAACAAAAAGGGCAGCACATTGTCAGCATGAAGGTCTGGCTTTATCAGACTTTGGATGGCCTGCAGCAATCAAAACAAATTATTTATATGTAGAGTTTATTTTATGGTATGCATGCTGAAATTCTAGTCTAAGAGAGGCTTTATCAAAAAATTATTAAACTGATTCATAAAATCTTACTTATCTACTATTTTAATGTACTCTTTGCATGTGACTTCTGAGGAATCTGACCTGTTGATTGATACTGGCCCCTAGATACATGGCCATGTGAGTGAAGAGTCGTACTATAGCACACTCAGTAGGGAGAGTCCTCTCTCAGGGCTGGCATCTGGTTGTCTCCCCTCCGCCTGACCCAAAACATGTCCTGTAGCAGTCTGGTCTAGCCTAAGAAACACACACAACAAATTCTGATGATGAATAACATATTTTTATATATTAACAAGAGACCTTAACGGTCACCTGAGTACCATATAACCCATAGGCAAACTTGTCGAGGAGTTATATATGCATTTAATTAATTAGGTTTCATTCTGGAGTAGAAAAATTATAAATTTGTAATGACGACCACCTCCCTGCCTGAAATCTTTAAAAAAGAACTGTGAAACCTATAATTTAGGTAGAGGAGTTAGTGGACATCATAACCATGCATGTAATCAGTTTTTTGCCCACATGTGTGGGTGTAGCGAAAAAGATTTTTCAAGATATAAAATATTTTTACTATATGGCCATATTGGCCCCACCCTAGAGCCTGAACCCCTAACACAGGTGTCATGAATTTCACAATTTAGGCAGAAGGCTTCATGGACATCATAATTATGCATTTAGTTTTTAACAAATATATACGTTAGGAGAGAAGAAGATTTTCTAAGTTTTAATACATTTTTATTTAATGGCCATATTGGCCCCACCCTAGAGCCTGAACCCCTGACCCAGAGGTCATGAATTTCACAATTTAGATAGAGGGCTTCATGGACATCATAATTATGCATTTAATTTATAACAAATATATATGGCAGTAGAGAAGAGGATTTTCTAAGATTTAATACATTTTTACTATATGGCCAAATTGGCCCCACCCTAGAGCCAGAACCCCTGACCCAGGGGTCATGAATTTCACAATTTTGGTAGAGGGCTTCATCGACATCATAACTATGCAACCAGTTTTTTTCCTCACATGTGTGGGAGTAGAGAAGTAGATTTTGGAAAATTTGGCTTTTTTGCATGTTTGGCCCCACATGTGGCGCCCCGGGGGTGGTAGAGCCATGAATTTCACAATTTAGATTCCTCTTACCATAAAAATGCCTCACACCAAAAATTGTAACAATCAGCCTTGTAGTTTTTAAGAAGTTAAAAAATGTAATATTGTTAGCGCATGACGCACGTCGCACGACGATCGACGGACAAAAACGGATAGCAATAGGTCACCTGAGTTTACTCAGGTGACCTAAAAATATGTACAGCAAAACTCGAATATAAAGAAAATGGATATAAAAAATTTACTGCTGTAACAAATTAATATTCATGTTCTAGCAAAGTTCTTATATATACCAATAAATTATTACAGTATATAACGAACACAGTTATAATGAATTTACAGCTATAACAAAGTACTTTTCAGACCCTGCTGGCACATTTTCAATATGATTTTCATTTATATAACAAACATTTTTCATTACAAATTTTATTGAAGGTACATGACACATTAAGATGCATTTACAAATACTAAAATTCATATCATAATATTCATTATTTTTAAAGTAGTCGGTAGTTTGAAGTATTAACAGTTAACTATTTTTTAACAAATTTGCTATAAACAAGTTTTGCTGTATTATATAATTTTGTCAAATTTAATTAGAATCAATACTACCAGTAAGATTTAAATAGATATCCCTTAATTTACAATAACTGTATTCTGCGCAAAATCATTTTTACTATATCAGAAACATTCTACAAATCATGTGGACAGATGGACAAACCCTTGGTCAACTATATTGCCAGCACGTAGTTGGTACGACTGTCCCCCAATTTCCAGGCCACAGTACTTACACCTACCAACAGTGGCTGGCTGACCACACTGCAATAAACAAGATACACAAACTTACCCATCATGCAACTGATTGTTGGTTATAAGTTGATGACCTTCACCTCTAATTTCTGCACCACAATCCTTACAACGCCCGCTATAATATGGACGACCACATTACAATTCACAATCGTTGACAATCATGTGAGCTACTGGACCCTAATTTTTAGTATTACATGCAAGTGTGTGAAAAGTGAAATTCCAGCTTTAGTCTTCAATGGTTGTGGACTTAATCATGGATAAAACTTCTATTAACCTGAGGACAAGCTAAATTAATTCAGACCCATTGTCACCAGAATTTTCAAGCCACTCAACTCTGTCCTCGAATCAATTTCTTCAAATAAAAGTGGATAAATATGAGGTCAATACTCAGACTTGAGGCTGAGTATTGACTTGAGGAAAATTGATGATGGCAGTCTGCCTGGCTAAAACAGATATTCATATAGCCATCATAAAAAAATGAAACTAAAGATTTTTATCAGCTAGCGATACATATATATTCATTGAGACGAAAAGAAGTTTACATGATTGTGAATAAATAAAAGGGTGCTTATTAAACGAAAAAATAAAATAAATTTAAAAGAAATCAAGCAATACTGGTCATCACATGTAATATAATTTGATACATGTACATGTATATACTTATTAAACTACTATTAATTTAGAAATGTATTTCAAAGTTATCAGAGAAAAAATTATTATCCTGCAACTACCCCTTGCTTTGACAGATTATAAAGGTAACCAAATTAATCAACTGAATGCCCCAATAAACCAGTAAGCCTTGTACAAATATCCTACATTCAAATGCATTGTGACATCATCTTTCTTGCTTCTTTTACACAATGCGTTCATGGTTTCAACTGCAGATGTGCATTGAAATTTAACGAAATAAGCTTCTATGAGGTGTAAATTGTAAGATATTATGTTGCAGGATAAACAAATTACATGATAACTGTCTTGAAATACAAGCAATATTTGGGCTTGGGTCGAAAAGTAAAGAAAGCTCGGCAAGCCTCGCCCTCTGTCAAGTTTTCTTACCCCCGCCCAAATGTGGCTTATATTTCAAGACAGTAACCAAGTATTTTATATATACTGTATATCAATACATGCATGATTCATAGTTTATGCTTAAATTAATTTGTTGAAAGAAAACAAAACACGACGGCACACATAGGTAAAGAGCTAAATGTGTCAATTCATCTATTACTTACATTTCCAATCACATATGGATGGCCATTAGGACAACCTATGGAAAAGATAAGTTTGTGGACATTATTACATATACATTTCCTTCTAAGCTCACTTGGACTGAATGATAAACTGAACCTTTCCGATCAAAAGTTATAAAGACCTTTATATATCATGATGTTTGCTGATTCACAGGTAACAAACAAATCTAATCCAAACTTTGAATACACTAAGAACTTAACAGGGCATTTATAGTCAGGTATGGTATTAAACATTATTTACTTACAATAAAAAACTGAATTTTCATCACCTCCCTTTCTGGCTGCCAACAAAGCTTCCTTTATTTCATCAACATCATCTTGTGGCATAGTTGGTAAAAAGGAATTCTGTAGGCAATAAAAATAAAAGCTTTTTTCATGAAGATTTGAAATTTTAAACATCCCTTTAATACTCTAGTTTAACATTAAGGAAATGTTGCAGAGAGTCTACATACAGAGCCTAAGAGAGAATTCATACCCTCCCTCCAACTATCTAAAATGAGGAAAACACACTTAAGATCGAGATAAACTGTAAATTCCTAATTAAACGCGAGGAATTAATATCCGCGTAGAACCGCAAGAAGCCCCTCTCCCAAATTTTAAAATCTCATTTTTCATTTCCGGACTTATGTAAAGTACATGAGACTGTGATAAAATCTCAGCATTCGCAATTTTATGTACTTGCTATTTAATGGAAAATTGTGGAGTTACGGAATTAAGTAGTCGCGTAAAATAAGGAATCTACAGTATAATGCAATATACAAGTATTGGCATTTGAGCCCCTTTTCCCCGTCAACCCACCTGCATGTTCCCTGGCTGTTGTACCAGTCTGTTGAGTGGTTCCACCAGTGTCCTCTCCTCTGGGATCTCCAGCAGGGTGATGAAGAAATGGTTCAGTAGACACACAGTACTCTGGTGGCCCAGGTCCATCCACTCCTGTACAGTCAGCTGGGGGTTCCTCCTCCATATAACATTTCTACACAGTGCAGCCGGAAGATCAGTCTAGGGGAATATAAATATAAACTTTATTTGTCAAGTAACATAAAACACTATTAGTAATTATTTATCATAAATCCTTAGTTCTCACTTCAATAAACATATAATTTGACTATAAATCATGATGATACCTGATTGGAAAACAGTGGATGTTGATAAAAGAACTGCTGCAACTGTGCTATTGCCTAATAATTAAGAAATAAATCTATATAGCAAACAGCTGTTGGGTGCAATAGGGACATAGAAATGTTGACAATGAGGAACAATTTCAATACAGTTTCAGTGTTGACAATGTTTTGTTCAAACACAATGTCTACAAAACCATCTATATATATCACAGAATATTTACAACATTTGTTTTAAAAATGCTCATAATACTGACAATGTTCATTACCAAATTACCACAACACTGAAAATGTTGCACGGTTTTGAGTCATAACATGTTAAAGAACAGTATTGTACACACATGTTAAAAATGTCTACCAGCTTCTTTGAAGCTAACTTAAAGGTAAAAGCAAGAGAGTGAGTAGTAAAGTCTTGATCACAGAGAAGGTGAAGGTCATACAAATTATAACAAAATTCAAAAGCATTAAAACATATCTATTCGAACTATGATTGTAAAAAGAAATATTCTCAACAGAATCTTTTAAAGTATCAGTAAACCTAACACAAAATAAGTAATAAATAGGTAAGGTCAAGGTAAAAAAATGGAAGAGTATAAAACTGATCCCTTCATTTTTGTATAAAATACCTGATAAAAAAATTCAATGGTTTCTTTAAAACTGAACTACAAAGCACATGCAAATGCAAAGTATAATGGATGGAAGGTACATGTATTTAGCACAGAAAAATGAAAGAGAGGCATGACAAACACTAAATCACCAGTGTATATCTGATGATCAACATTTTCAAGGCATACAAAATCTTGATTCATTAAATCCTTACATATGGAGTGACTCTTCTTTTGTTTTCAGGATACAGATAAAATATAGTTATTTCTCTCATCACAGCTAAAAGGACCAGGGTTCTCTTCTGATAATCTGGTAGCTGGACAGCCTACCAAAGATTTTTAACTTATCATCATAATGATACTAGTATTACTTTTTTGTTAATATTTATTGACATTTATATGAACACGGTATATTAGGATGTGTATGTAAACTATTTAAAAATATGGATAAAGATACCTGGATAGCTTCACTAAAGATGTCCATGTTCTGTCCTAGAGCTGCCTGTGTCAGCTTTTCTCTCAGCTCCTTGTACTGGTCCTCACATACGATGAATCGGTCACTGCACTCAACAATCTGACAATACACAATACACTCATATAGAACTTTCTATGTATTTAATTTCTCATTTATTGACTTCATGATACAATGATAATTGATTATCAAAGATAGCTTGGCAAGTACCTCATTTTTCTGGAGCTCAGGTACACTCAGCCAGCGTACAGTGGTGGCATCAGTTGTCTTACAGATCTTCTGGTAAGTCTCCACACCAAAGCAGCGACACAGGTGTTTGATCAGAAACAATCTAGAATCAGAAGTCACCATCAATATATCTTTTTGCGTGCAAGAAAATTTTGCAAGAATCATGAGGGACTCTTCATCTTGGACTTTTCTTACTCGAAAGACATATAATGCCTCTTGTAATTGATTGAAACTAATATTAATGTTTGCTGGGTTGCAAAATAATATTCTTTAATTAAGTTTATGTCAACATTACTTTGCAATGTCTTACTTTGGCTGCCTTGAGCCACACTCATCACAGAGTTTCCCTGCTGCCTCTAGAAGCTTCCTTGTCTGCTGGCTGTGTTTGATTGATTTCTCCACCAGTAACTTGTGGAGAACCTCTGCTACAACAGTCAGTCCAAACCGGGTCTGTGCCATACAGTACAGCTTCTCCACATCCAGCCCCTCTCTCACCAAAGAACCCACGTCATGCTGTAACATCTGGGTCGCCATTCTGATTTTGTACTTCATTGGGTCTGTGCTCTTGGCAACCTCATGATTGAAGGAGTCCTTGAAATAGGACAACAGTTATAAAGTGTACTTATCACCTTGAAGGTAATAATTTATCAATGACTTTTTCTCTGACTGATAAAAACAAGGCTATGTACATGATGTACATGATCTTGCTTTCAACTCCTAGATCATATTTCTATACATGTCTGCATGAGAAAAAGAAAGAGAGGAATGAATCATCAATTTTATGAAACCCAGCTTTTACCTCTACACACTGAATGATCAAAAGACAAAGCTCAACCATTTTCTCCTCATTTTCTTTCAGTGACATCAAATCCTCTGCTTGTTGCAAATACATTTCTAAGTACTGCTGCACTTGTTCAGAGCTGTGGTTTAAGGGTTGGCAAAAATTAGGTTATAATTGTCAAAGTAAATGAGAATAAACAAAATCACTTTAACTAGTATGACAGAATTAAAAAGTGTAGATAACACAACATAATAATAAAAGAAGAACTAGATACGATCTCGTTGTGAGCAACAAGGAGGTCTTCTGTCTGATTTTAGAATTTGAAATACATGTAAGACCTTGGTTTTGCTATCTAACAGCTAAACATGATTTAAAATATAAGAAAAATGTCTACATCCTAAGGTAGCTAGATATTATTTTGTTTCAGGTGTACGAGCTTTAAATTGGTTGAAAACATTTAGACCCCCTTTAGTCTCTAATTTGAGGGGCCAGTCCCTTTTTCTTAATATCAAATGAAAGGTTGTTTACTTTTAAAGACATTTTGTTCAACAAGTGTTAAGAAATTTGGTACCTTCTTGAGATATCTCAGAAAGAACGTTTTAGGGGTTGGTCCCTTATCTCCTTATTGGGGCCGCTGAACAAAATTTTGAAGGTTGCATTTTGTTTAGAACATTATTTTGAGCATCTTTTCTTCTATACTGCATTTCAAAATATTTTTTTCTTTTTGAGATAAGGGATTAGATTAAAGTTTTGGACTTTTGACCCTAAAACCCCCTAATTACGTAACAAGGGAGAAAATCATTATACTGTTAGGATACATAACTGTAAAATAAACGTATTTGCCTCTATAATCTATTACAAGTTATCCCTCAATAAAGAGTTATACATAAAAGACTAAAGAGCCCTCTAGGTCCCTAATTTGAGGGGCCAGTCCCTTTTTCTTCAAATCAAATGAAAGGTCATTTAATTTTAAAGACATTTTGTTCAACAAGTGTTTAGAATTTTGTTACTGTTCTTGAAATACATGGGAAAAAAACATTTTTAGACCGATATCCCTTATCTCCTTATAGGTGCTGTTTAACGAAATTTTTAAGAGTGCATATTGTTTAATACATCATTTTGAGCATCTTATCTTCCATACTGCACTTCAAAATATTTTTACTTTCTGAGATATCGGTGATCTAAGTTTTGGCTTTATGACCCCTAAAAAACCCTTATTACGTAAAACATTATAAAATCATTGCATTGCTTACATAACTGTAAGATAGACATATCTGCTTCAATCTATAACCTTCTACAAAATATCTCTCAGAGAAGGGCTACAGATGAAAGAATTTAGAGCCCTTTGGTCCCCTAGTTTGAGGGACCAGCCCCTTTTTCTTGATATCAAATGAAAGGTCTTGTAAATATAAGCATTTTTTACATTACATTTCTTAACAAAATATTTTTCAGGAAAGAGATAAACAAAGAAAACCAGAAAAAATAATGACCGTTTTTTAATCTCAATTTTCAGGTCCAGGAGAGCTTCGACGCTTTTGGTGATCGATATGGTTTAAACCTTCATGCACAATTTCAGTCTTCTGTCTACTGTCACTGAAATTTTCATGTTTATATCTGCTATAGTTAAAAAGGAGTACTGCCGACAAAATACCCCTCTGAAAATCGATAAAACGACTTTATTCCAAAACAGGAAGTGACGTTATCAATTAAAACATTTTTCGATAAGGCTCATATCATTATCTATTAGATTGCAAAGTTTGCATGAAAATTGATTAAGTAGTTTTCGAGATCTCGCGTGCCCAAAATTTGTAAGAAAAAAAACATAGAACTGTCCTAATGGGACTAATACCCCCGCAAGGCTTATTTCAAATGGGACAAATAATTGAATTGAATAATAAAGGTTTGGAACACATACAAATAAAAAAATTCTAGAATTGTAAAAAAAATTAGTTAACAAAGAAAAATTAAAATCAAAATTGTCAGAATAACCCCTCCCTTTGCAGTAAATGGAAATACAGGTAGCCAAGCAATGCTCTTCTGTTGATAAAACTTTGAATATCTTTATAATAAGAGTCTAATTGACAGATGCAGTTTTCCTCACTTTTTCCTATGGTACAATGGAACTCCATATCAGAAAATTGATCCCATAGGACTATGCAGATTTTCTTTGATGAGCTTGTTAAATTTATTAAACTCCGAAAACATTACCATAATTACCATGCTATGTAAAAATAGCCGGAATGTAAAAAAGAAAATTTAATATTACAAGCAATTTTAAAATTGCCAAAACACTACAATTATCAGTATTATATATAATTTTGAATTTCATTTAAATTAATGCCCTATAGGGTCACTTCAATTTATTTCAGTAATATATTTACACAACTTCTAAAAATAGTTAACTTCTTTATTAATAATGATATAATACTAGTATTTATTTCCTTATAATGATAGAAACTTTCGGTTTACATGAAACAGTTTTAAAATTGCCCCAAAGCCAGCGCCCATTTTACAGATTATCAATTTTCCCTAAACACAAATATGCTACATCTAAACCATGGATCAGATAATAGCCCCCTTGGGACAAATTAATTCAGCCAAACTTGTCTTTGATGTTCTTATTTGCTCCTAAGAATTTATCATCAACAAACAAAAATTTTTCATTATCAGTTAGTAGAATACTTATAAAAAATAAATCTCGTTAAGGATGACGTTTACTCAGAACGAAAAAAATTCCACTGATGATAATGAAAAAACCAACTATTGTGTGTTATAGACCTTTCATTGTAGTGTTAATTTTCATATTCAAAAAAGTAGGTCAATGACCTACTTTTTGAGTTAATGGCCATTGTATATTTTTGGAAAATTAAAGGAAAATCCCTTAAAATTTTACACTATGATTGAGATTTTCTTAATGATGAAAATAATACAAATTGCTCAACACTTCTGAAAATGAAATACAATTTATGAATAGCAGTGACATTAAATACATACAAAACATTAAGTTTTCGTTCAAAAATGTTATAAATATTACAGTCCGAATTTCCTCTATCATTTTTTAAATTCCTACCCATTTTTTATCCAATTTTACAAAAAATTGAATGATGATAATACAAACACATTTATAGTATTAAACTACTTATATTGATCTTATTCTGTTGGCATATAATTTATATGAGGTCAATGATCAAAATTTTGAGATATGGTGTCTTTTCTCGTTTTTAAGCATATTTCAATATTTTTTAAATTCGGACCATACGGTTATCATAATGAATACATGAGGTAAAACTAACAGAAATATGTAAAATTAAATAGACTAAAATATAAAATCTGAACTTTTAATATTAGAGTAATTCAAAAAATATTTTAGCGGAAAACAAAATCTGCAAAATTTAGTCCGAATTTCCTCTGTTTGGCTAAAAGTCTATTTTTGTTTTGGCATAATTCCATAATATAGTAGAAATATCGAATGTTATGTCAATAATAATTCATTTCACAGATACTTTTTGTGTTTAGAGCAAATTTTAATCATGACATTAACTTTATAACAATTCGAATTTGAGAACTCAAACCCTGAGTAAACAACACCCTTAAGACATAAAGACAAAAAACCTCCATCTGGATATATTTATATAAATATATTCTAGAGTGTTAATTAATTCATTAAATCTGTAAGATTTACCTCCCTTACTTTTTAACATCAGTGTACAATATATGGAATAAGGAAAATGAGAACTGTCATAAAATCATTAAATCATTTGGTCTGATCTAAAAAAAAAAATCTTCCCCCGGGGACCATGATTTGAACAAACTAAAATCTACACTACCTGAGGATGCTTCCATTTTAATTTAAGCTTTCCTGGCGTCATAGTTTTTGAGAAGAAAGTTTAAAGATTTTCTCTATATATTCCTTAAAAAAACACATCTTCAGATGGTGATCAACATATGTGGGTCATTATCAAAATATACAGCCTTTTGCGTCAGTGTCAATTTAAAGGGGGAAAATGATGTTCTGGGGAATATATACAGTACCATTGGGTTTTAGAAACTTAAACCTATATTGTTGAACAAATAAATCGACAATTCTACTGCTTAAAGTATAAAAAAAATATTATTTGTTATGAGATTTCAGTGAATTTATGTTGTCATTAAATTTTCCAACGTCTTTAACCTACAATATCTTCAATAATATTGATGTTTTATTCCAAAAATCACCGTTGATTTTCAAAACAACATTCATATTTTAATTTCTGATATGCTCCTTAACAAGTTCTCTTTTAAAAACAATGAATTTGATGAGATATATGCTTGTACAAAAAAATTTTGTCATTGGTGTTTCTAGGCAAATTATATAAAAATATCTTAAAATACATCAAGTAAATAATATTGTACTACAGTTGGAATCCCTCAGATCATAGTGACATGATTCCCTGTTACTAAAAAGATAAATGTATCAGTGATGACATCATTGTGATAGAAAATATGGCAGAAAATGTTAGTATGCTCCGAAAAATACAATGTAAACTGTGTCAGTGGGATAACGTGCTATTTAAGGTTTTCTATTATGAAAGAACAAAAAAGTTGTTCACACAAATGATGAATGTTTATCACATTATAACATAGGCTATGTAGCTTTGTGTAGTATCTGTTCTCTTGGGTCATACTGCTACATTTACTATGGATACATCAGTGGTATAACGGTCAGTGGTGTAACCAAATATTGTTGTTACACCACTGAAAAAACTGTTACACCACATGACATTATTTAATTATTTTACTTTTTCTTCCATTTCATTTATATTTTGAGCATTTTAAACACTTGTTATTTATCAATTTTACAAGTTAGACACTGTCACAATAAAGAAAGCTTGACTATTTAATTGCAATTGTGTTTTCTTAATCTGGAAAATGAGACCTGTTACACCATTGACATTATTTGAAACACCATTGACATTTTGTATGCTCTAATTATGTTTTACTCATTTAAATACTTGATTAAAAGATAAAAGTAAAAACAAATTTATTCTAATAAAGAAATGAAATAATCCACATTTTATTTTTATTAAAAAATCAAATTTTTTAATGACTTACAGTGTATTATAAGATATGTTATTCCACTGACATTTCACATTCCCTATTATGTTATACTAAAATCTTTCAAATGCTTAAAGGTAACAAATGCTAGCTGAGCTTCAACAAACATATATAGACAAAGAGGAAGTGTATATGCGTTGTATGCATTGATTTTTGAGAAAATTGGAGAAAATTCAATTTTATTGTCCAAAATGTATGATTGATATGAGCTGGTGTAGTATTGACGATGTTGTTTGTGAGATTAATGAGGCAAAGAAAGTTCGAACTCGGTACAAGGTGGATATAAGTGTGTGGATGCCAATAGTAGAAAATATAACTTCAAGAATGAGTGAATTCATGTAAAAAAACATCTACATGCAATTTTTCTGTCAGTGGTGTAACACTGATTATAAGTGGTGTAACAGTGTGTCTATCTTCAGATTATGAAAGAATGAGGCACGAAAACTTTTATTTAAGATCAAATTTATCATGTTTTGAATGCAATCAAAAATAGAAATTAGTTTATTTTACAAAATTTAACACGTTATCTCTTATTTATTATCGCTAGGTCAGTGGTGTAACTTTTATGTCAGTGGTAAAACATAATAATCAGTGGTGTAACATGTACATTTTCCTCCAAATAAAATTAACTGACAATAATACATGTATATTTGAAAACACCAGTGCATTTATAGTAATGTCTTTTTTATGCTCCATTGAAAGAAAAATCCAGTTGTGTTCTTTTTAATGCTCAAATTAAAAATTTGTTGAGTAACATCAAGACTTTGTCTCAAATGTTATGTTGGTCACTATGTAAATGTGTCAAATATTTTCTGTTATCTAATTCTAATAACTTTAAATGAATTGTGTTGATATAAACTTTATGTCCATCATTTTAAAAGAATTATTTTATTTTATTTAAGAATTTTTCCCTATACTATATACCTGCTACACCACTGACAAAATGTTCACAGTTCATTAAATTTCAGTCTAATTATCAATCAAATGGTAGATCCCAATGTTTGCAAATTGTAAGATGTTATACTTCATTGTTTGTTAAATGTGTTTTTTGCAATCAAAGTAATTTTTTCAGCAATAATTTTCTCATGTTTTACATTTTTCAAAAGTCTGCATATTTTGATAATGACCCATGTACAAATTTTCAGACTGTTCCATGCAGTAGTAAAAAATTCTACAGGGCGGGGGGGGGGGGGAGGGGCAAAATTGCATCTACAGACAGACGGACAGACAGACATAGTGAAACTAATATACCCCCCTAAACTTCGTTTGCAGGGGTATAAATAATAATATAGAAGAATAGGGAAAAAGAAACAAAACAATAACAATAAGGTCTTCTGTTGGAAATGGAAGACCTAAATAAATCAAAATCAGCAGTGTTGATGTAAACAAAATATAAGCCGAGAACTGAACCAAACACTGACCTAGTCCTGAGCAAGTGCTGTATGAGGAAGGACCGTAGGATTGGTGTAGGATCAATGCCTTCCTCAAACACAGACATCTCCTTACTGGCCATCCTTCCTCCCTGTCCTCTCCGGGCGGTGGCTGTGATGCAGGACAACAACTTCTGGACAACTTCATTGGACGGGGGCTCATCACCCGAGAAACAGAGCTGGGATACAAGGTCCATAAAGAAACTGTTGCACCGACTTTTGAAAAGATTTAACTTCCTAATTTTAAGGCTGAAAAAAATTATAAGATAAATTATTACAGTGCCCTTTAACTGAGCCTTTAGTTTCTAAGCTACTGAACAACTAAATGATGTTTCATAGAACTGCTGTTAAATATCACTTCTGTTTTAAAAAGCAACTTCTGTTAATAATCTCTCAAGACTGTCTACAAGGTTTTTCTTTTAACTTTTCATTAATTATTTCAAATTGATTCAAAACAAGTTTTGCATATTCATCTCACTCTTCTGTGATGTCTTGACGAGGGTTGAAATGGGTGGGGATCACATTATGACAGACAGGACACTCCCTGGTCTCAAGAATTGCCAATTCATTGTAACATTTAACACAGATAATGTCCCAGCAGGGAAGTTGTACGGGTCTCTCAGTGATCTCACTTTCACAAGCTTTACAATCCTCCTGTCGTCTGTAATTCATTTAAACAATAAGTGCACATAATTCAGAAAATTTAGGTAACTGCTTCAAATTCGCCAGAAAAATGAAGAATTACAATGGAAAATATATTTAATCTAATTGAATTTTTAACTTGCAGGGATGAGAATATAAAAAGAAGATCAAGTCATCTTAAATTTAAATACAAATTGAATATTTTGCATGATTTACATATTAAATAAATACTGTGTTGGATTCTTTATTTACTAAATGTTTTTCTATGGCCAAATATATCCAATATTAAAGGATAAGACAGATTTGATGGTCAATTTGTTGTCCACCCCCATCCCCTTAAGGAAGGAGTCTTTTCTGGTTTTCGACTTGTCAAACGTAAATTTGATTAATTGTTCATTAAATCAAGATGAAAGGAAATTAAAATAGTATATTTTTCTTTCTTTTTTACTATCATACAACTTGGCATAGAAAAATGTAATCAATGTTTAGAATGGAACAAGGACTATATTTTTGGCGTTATATTGGCGTAGGAAAATATCACATGTTGCGCAATTCAGAATTGCTGCAGATTATATATATATAATGAGTCTGTTTTAGCTTTTTAAAAACAATAACAATAATGTTGGATTTTTTTTTACTAATGTGAACTAATAATATGATACTTGGGTTTCAGAATATGTTTTTAAAATATGATTTGCCTATCAAATAACATTTTTATAAGCTTTTTAAAGCGCCCATTCTATACATTGATTTTTGTGAAAAAATCACTAAAATCAGTTTTTCTCTCTTATGAAACGGTCAATATATTAGCTTTTCTGTCAATTTATATCTTTATATAAAGTCTTCATAATACATAAAAATTAGAAATATTTTATTTTTGGAAGCATAAAAAAAAATCAAAATTTCTTCAAAATTTAAGAAAATTAGAGGAAATGCGGGCTAAGCAATATCAATTTTAGTATAAATATTTATTCCAATTTAGTAGTATAAGCTGATAGACACTCTCATGGTATAAGATTTCACTGAAGATTTGAATCTTCAAATCTTAAACAAATGTCTACAGAACTATAAAGAGCTACACTTATTTTTATCACTCTTTACGTTGAGGAAAAAGGTAGTGACCTTGACCTGACCTTTATCCGAAAACAAAAAGGTCAAATTTAATTAAACTGATAGAATCATTAAGTAATAGGATCCGTTTGACTGTGTCAAAATTTCATGCATTTCTTATTATAAGAAGTATGTTTGATAATGAAAAGACTCCTTCCTTAAAGCTGACATGAATTCATAAATACGCATTATTTCCCTTTTATCTCCGACTACCGCCATATAAGTTGTCGATTTCTATTGTTCTGCTCATCGCTACACACCCCTATATAAGGCCGAGAGCACTATTCATGCTTCATCGCATTCAGGAATTTCACCCGAACACGTTACCTTGGACAAAAAGACTTGTAAAGACGCGTTTTGAACAAAAATAATATGACAACCACTGCACTGGCAAGATATATCCAATAAACGACGAAACAACTTGAAGACAGACTAAAATCCAGGCGCAGATACTTCGAAAATTCCTCGATAGTTGTAGACCGTTTTCCTGTGTATGTTATAACATCACACATGCGGAAACCACACACTGTGGCAGATCGAGCAATGTCAATTATCGCATGGATTTGAGAAACGGGACGTTTTTGTAGGAACGGATGGAAACGTTGTTTCTTTCTTGGATTTACTATCATTTAGCTACTCTGTTGGATGTAGTGTCGCCGGGGTTTTCAAGAAGATGCAGACGTTATGCACTCTGTATGAACGACACACGTGTTCGATGTGCATGCGAAGTAAGGCAGCACTGTGTGTGCAAAATAATACGAATACCTTGGACATCCTTTCAAAGAATAAATATATTTAATTTGTATTTCATTGATTGTTGTTTTCTTTATTACTACATTTTACTACAATGTGTAGTTCATGTATTTAGAAGTCCGTGCAACGTAAATGCCTCGCTCGGAAAGCAACTTTCTCAACCGGTATATATACCCCAGTGGCAGTAGAGGAGCGATCGAAACTAATATGGCGACCAAATGCTTTTATGAATTCATGTCAGCTTTAAGCTACATTTTTGATATTCCCAAAACCACTGAAGTAAATGCACAATCAATTATAATACTTTGACACTAGTTTTTACCCAAATGTTCTGGTCACAGAATTTTTCATGCATATCTTCAGGAATTTTTCCACCTTCTCCAAAGATTCTATGTTCTTGAAATCAACATTATCCTTAAGCATCTGTGAAAATGAAAATAGAATCTGAATGTCATTGATTATCTTTAAACAATTCTAACCACAGTTTGAAATGATAACTAACCTCTCTCTCTCTCTCTCTCTCTCTCTCTCTCTCTATAGAGAGAGAGAGAGAGAGAGAGAGAGAGAGAGAGAGAGAGAGAGCACTAAAAAACCGGCAACACTCCTTATCTATAATCTATGGTATCGGATCAAAAGATACACGGTTATAAGATGAGATACAAAAAAGCACTAAAAATAACCAACAACACGAATGATAAAGTAAAATATTGTCAAATTTTCGGGACAACCCGTCCCTTCTTCAGGACAACAAAATAAAAACAAGAGGCCCATGGGCACATCGCTCACCTGAGGAACAATAGGTATGATAAAGTCAGCTTAATGGAGTCATAATACAAACAATCTGGACAATGTACAATAATACATGTACATCCTGTATAAATAAAATCCATTTTCCCCCCTGGGAACTCGGATAGCCCTGATTGCTGCCAATATTTACAAGAGCAGACTTTAATCACCGCTCCTGCACATATATAGGGACTCAACGTTACGCAGGCAGGGATGACCGCACACCTACGCATCTCAACAGGTACCAACGTTAATGCAAGCAGGGATGACCGCACACTTGCGCCAATAGCTCAACCTAACGCAAGCAGGGAGTGCCGCACACTTGTGCTAGAAAGACCAGAACACCAGCAGGGATGACCATACACTAGTGCTCCGCCGCAACCACCAGCAAAATAAGCGAGGATGACCGCACACTTATATTAATGCGATATTGAGCAGGAATGATCGCACTCTCTGTATCGTAGGTAATATCACACAAAGATAGGATAGAGCAGGAATATGTCCCCACACTCAATCAAGCCGTACCTATTCAAAGTTTATCCCCACACTGTCATTGTCCCAATAGCAATAGACACTGTCCCTATATATGTGCCGGCCTAAAATAATTTGTGGTATCTTAAAACGGGAAATCAAAAATAAACAAACTAATCCAGCCTAATCCAAAACTACTTATGCATAACACTTGATATACATTGAATATTTATTATTGTATAAAAATAATACACTGTAATCTTCACACTATTAGTAATTATTGGAAACATTAATTAAATTATCAAAAATCAATAAATCAAAGGGGAATAACTCTAACCAAAAATACATTAATAGGCTGCCCGCTTCATTTTTACTTTGTTTACAAACAGTCACATAACTATTCCTACGGCGTGTTGTGTGTTAGCGCGATGTCTCGTTTATCTGAACACGATGTCGCGCTAACGCAAATGGCCCTATCCGGACACCATATGCTTTGCCTTAAGTACGTAAAACATTTTATTCGGAAGAACACTAGCCTCGCCTTCGAAGAGCTATATTAAACTATAAAAAACAAAATATCGCAATTTATGCTATTTGAAGCATACTGTAGTGTTGACACAAGCTTATCTTTTAAAAAGATTGGTGAGCTAGTGCTGTAGCCATCATAAAACACAAAAAAGATTTCTAAACCATTGGTTTCATTTTCTTAATCGATTGCTTATAAATAGGAGGGCAAAGTGGTGTACTGGAATTTCGTTGGGGTGGGGGTCTCAAATTCGAATTGCAAAACTAGAGTGGGCTTCACATCGGCAATGTCATAGCTCATTCACTGTGCTTAAATCATTCTTTCAAAAGGCCAGAACACCAGCAGATAAGACTACACACTAGTGCTCCGCCGCAACCACCACCAATACAATCAGGTATGACCGCACACTTGTATTAATGCAATACAGGGCAGGGATGACCGCACACTCTGTATCGTAGGTTAGAAAACACGAAGATTAGATAGAGCAGGGGTGTCAACACACTCAATCTATTCTACCTGTTCAAGTGTAACCCCTAACAGTCGCTCGTCTTAATGCAATAGACACTGTCCCTATATATGTGCCGGCCTAAAATAATTCATAGTATATAAAAATTGGAAATCAAAAATAAACAAACTAATCCGGCCTAACCCAAAACTACTTATGCAGAACAACTTATATACATTGAATATTTATTATTGTATAAAAATAATCATCACAATAATTGGTTAACAGTAGATGCATTAATTAAAATTATCAAGAATCAATAAATGAAGGGCAATAACTCAATACAGTAATACAAAAAGATTCTAATGAAAAAAAAGCTGCCTTCACATGTTGAGTATTGCAGTTCTCAAAAAGATCCTTTTCAATTGTTTATATATGGGATATCGATGACACCAAACTCTGAACCTTCTTGTGAGGCCGAAGAATTGTCCTGGAGCCAAAGTCTTAAAAATTATAAAGAATCATCTTGCTGATTAGTTTCTGAAGAGAAGATTTTTAAAGATTTACTCTATATATTCCTATGTAAAACTTTAACACCCCCCCCCCAATGTGGCCTCACCCTACTCCCAGGGATCATGATTTTCACAACTTTGAATCTACACTACCTGAGGATGCTTTCACACAAGTTTCAGCTTTCCTGGCCAATTAGTTTCTGAGTAGAAGATTTTTAAAGATTTACTCTATATTTTCCTATGTAAAACTTCGACCCCCCATTGTGGCCCCACCCTACCCCTGGGTGTCATGAATTTCACAACTTTGAATCTACACTACCTGAGGATGCTTTCACACACGTTTCAGCTTTCCTGGCTGATTAGTTTTTGAGAAAAAGAGTTTTAAAGATTTACTGTATATATTCCTATGTTAAACTTTGACCCCCCATTGTGGCCCCATCCTACCCGCAGGGGTCATGATTTTCACAACTTTGAATTTACACTACCTGAGGATGCTTCCACACAGGTGTCAGCTTTCCTGGCTGATTTTTTTTCTGAGAAGAAGAGTTTTAAAGATTTACTGTATATATTCCTATGTTAAACTTTGACCCCCCATTGTGGCCCCACCCTACCACCGGGGGTCATGATTTTCACAACTTTGCATTTACACTACCTGAGGATGCTTCCACACAAGTGTCAGCTTTCCTGGTTGATTAGTTTCTGAGAAGAAGATTTTTAAAGATTTACTCTATATATCCCTATGTAAAACTTCGATCCCCCATTGTGGACCCATCCTACCACCGGGGGTCATGATTTTCACAAATTTGAATTTACACTACATGATAATGCTTTCACACAAGTTTCAGCCTTCCTGGCTGATTAGTTTCTGAGAAGAAGATTTTTAATGATTCATTCTATATATTCGTATGTTAACCTTCGATCCCCCATTGTGGCCCCACCCTACCCCTGGGGGTCATGATTTTCACAACTTTGAATCTACACTACCTGAGGATGCTTTCACACAAGTGTCAGCTTTCCTGGCTGATTAGTTTCTGAGAAATTTTTTAAAGATTTACTCTATATATTCCTATGTGAAACATCGATCCCCCCTTGTGGCCCCACCCTACCCGCGGGGGTCATGATTTTCACAACGTTGAATTTACATTACTTGATGATGCTTTCACACAAGTTTCAGTTTTCCTGGCTGATTAGTTTTTGAGTAGAAGATTTTTAAAGATTTACTCTATATATTCCTATGTGAAACATCGAACCCCCCTTGTGGCCCCAACCTACCTGCGGGGGTCATGATTTTCACAGCTTTGAATTTACATTACTTGATGATGCTTTCACACAAGTTTCAGTTTTCCTGGCTGACTAGTTTCTGAGAAAAAGAGTTTTAAAGATTTATTCTATATATTCATATGTTAAACTTCGACCCCCCATTGTGGCCCCACCCTAACCCTAGGGGTCATGATTTTCACAACTTTGAATTTACACTACCTGACGATGCTTCCACACAAGTTTCAGCTTTCCTGGCTGATTAGTTTTTGAGTAGAGGATTTTAAAGATGTACTCTATATATTACTATGTAAAACTTCGACACGCCATTGTGGCCCCATCCTACCACCGGGGGTCATGATTTTCACAACTTTGAATTTACACTACCTGAGGATGCTTCCACACAAGTTTCAGCTTTCCTGGCCAATTAGTTTCTGAGTAGAAGATTTTTAAAGATTTACTCTATATTTTCCTATGTTAAAATTTGACCCCCATTGTGGCCCCACCCTACCACCGGGGGTCATGATTTTCACAACTTTGAATCTACACTACCTGAGGATGCTTTCACACAACTTTCAGCCTTCCTGGCTGATTAGTTTCTGAGAAGAAGATTTTTAAAGATTTACTCAATATATATTCATATGATAAAATTTGACCCCCCATTGTGGCCCCACCCTACCACCGGGGGTCATGATATTCACAACTTTGAATCTACACTACCTGAGGATGCTTTCACACAAGATTCAGCCTTCTTGGCTGATTAGTTTCTGAGAAGAAGATTTTTAAAGATTTACTCTATATATTCATATGATAAACTTCGACCCCCCATTGTGGCCACACCCTAGCCCTGGGGGTCATGATTTTCACAACTTTGAATCTACACTACCTGAGAATGCTTCCACACAAGTTTCAGCTTTCTTGGTCTTATAGTTCACGAGAAGAAGATTTTTGGAAAATTTCGCAAAAAATTTCATAAATTCTTTATTATCTCCCTTTGCAAAAGGATGTGGTCCTTAATTTTCACAACTTTGAATCCCCTTAGGCTAAGAATGCGTTGTGCCAAGTTTGGTTGAAATTGGCCCAGTGGTTCTTGAGAAGATGTTGAAAATGTGAAAAGTTTACAGACAGACGGACAGACAGACAGACGGACGACAGACAAAATGTGATAAGAATAGCTCACTTGAGCTTTCAGCTCAGGTAAGCTAACAAGAGGCCCATGGGCCACATCACTCACCTGAGGACCAATAGGTAAGATTAAATCAGCTTAATGGAGTCTTAATACAAACTATCTGGAAATGTACAATTAAAATACATTTAGATCGACCCTGTATAAATAAAATCCATTTTCCCCCTGGATATTCTTATGTTTATAATCATTAGTCCCTTTTCTAACAGGATGATTTTATAGTCATATCACAGGTTGAGTATTGCAGTTCTTAAAAAGATCCTTAACAATTGTTTATATATGGGATATAAACCTACATCAAACTCTGATCCTTCTTGTAAGGCCGAAGAATTGTCTTGGGGCCAAAATCTTAACAATTATAAAGAAACATCTGGCTGATTAGTTTCTGAGAAGAAGATTTTTAAATATTTATTCTATATATTTCTATGTTAAACTTTGATCCCCCATTGTGGCCCCACCATACCCCAGGAGGTCATGATTTTCACATCTTTGAACCTACACTACCTGAGGATGCTTCCACACAAGTTTCAGCTTTCCTGACTGATTAGTTTCTGAGAAGAAGATTTTTAAAGATTTACTCTATATATCTACATCACCTGAAGTTGCTTCCAGATAGGTTTTAGCTTTCCTGGCTTAATGGTTCTTGAGAAGAAGATTTTTGAAAATTTCTCAAAATTTTTCATTAATTTCGAATTATCTCCCCTTAAAAACGGTGGTGGCTCATAATTTTCACAACTTTAATCCCCCTTTGCCTAAGGATTATTTGTACCAAGTTTGATTGAAATTGGCCCAGTAGTTCTTGAGAAGATGTTGAAAATGTGAAAAGTTTACGGACGGACAGACGGACGAGAGACAAAATGTGATCAGAAAAGCTCACTTGAGCTTTCAGCTCAGGTGAGCTAAAAACATGCACTATAACAAATAAAGAACACAATTTATTTTTCAAAATGAATCATATACATGTATATACCTACATATTTCCGTCAGCGATATTAAACTCTATTTAAACTTATTAAACTCGAGAAAATGACGAGCATCTCAACAAAACATATTGCATTATTCTACCATTACGCTAAAGATGATACCGAATTACCGATAGCCTGAATGAATTGCATTTTAGTTCTTTCTTAATACATCAAATGTTGCTTAATTTGCGCAGGTAAACAGTAAACTGTTTGATTTTACTGAAGTCTCTGTTTTGATTTGATACGTAAAAATCAGAAAATACAAGCGACAATTCCCAGGTTTACGCAAAACATAAATGAAAACGAAACGAAAATCACAACAAGCTAACACCACTGTCATAAGTAAAAACTGTCAACGCATTGAAATATTTCGCCTCAATTTACTTCACAAAATCGGCACCAATGTATTTTGCATGTTTCAAAGGTTCCCTTCATACACGAACTGTTGCACAACAAACAAATTCATCATTGTCAGATCGAATCGTTTATCATATAGTGTCATGGTTGCTTTAAACAAAGAACCTCGTTTTAGAATTATGGAATACGAATCTTGGTAAAATGGGTAAGCAAACCCGGGCCGGGGCAAAATAACAGCCGGGACAGATCGGCAATTCCAATTACGCATTATTTTGCAGCAATATTTACAGCGAATACAAATATACTGGTCAGTAAATATCTTGAAATTTTAATGAGATTGGCAGATAAAAACTGTCAATCTTTTGTTTTGCCCTGGCCCAGTCATGCCTACCCATTTTACCAAGACTCATGGATGCTATAAATTGCTTGAAACACGCCTTTTCTTTCTTATTATTTTCGTAATAACTCAGATTTGAAACAGAATTAGCCCATAATTTTTCCTTCCCATAAGGATTATTCATGCTAAATTACATTGAATTTGCCTCAGTTCTTCTTCAGAAGAGGATTTTTGAAAATGCATCCCCCCACTTTTTCTACAGTTTCGAGGTTCTCTCAGCATTGAATAAAGATAGGTCTTTCATTTCTGCACTTTATATTTGTCTTACCAAAAGGATGCTTTGTGCCAAATTTGGTTGAAATTGGATAAGCGGTTTTAGAGAAGAAGTTCAAAATTTAAAAAGTTTACAGACGGACGGATGGGCAGACGGACGGACGGACAGACGGACGAGGAACACAATGTGATCAGAATAGCTCACTTGAGCTTTCAGCTCAGGTGAGCTAAAAAAGTGGCTAAAAACCAAATAAAAATATCAAAAAGAAAGAGAAACAAAAAAAAAACCCATTTAGTGCTAGTTTTGTAGATGTTTCTCTCCTTTCATAAGTTGTTTTTATTTTGATGTCCTGAAGAAGGGTATGGTTGTCCCAAAGCCCAAAGATTTGACAATATATATATATATATATATATATATATATATATATATATATATATATATATATATATATATATATATATATAAAATTCAACTTTACTTTCATGGCCATAAAACGCTTCGTGGTTTATAAAGCATGATAAACTGATTCAAACCATCTTATATCATATAAAACTAATAAATATTGAATTCACTGCTCATAATTTAATTGTTATACTCTTCATAATAGTTAAAAACAGTCATTTGACCTTTAAAATGACGTAAAATTGTACAAAATTCAAATGTAACGTCAGGTGTATTGATACGTTTTTGACGTTAGTCTTACTATGACGTAGGCAACATTCTTTATACGATATAACATAATTTTTTAGCCAATTAGGAAGCGCGTTACAACCAGATATATATACAGTACCGATCAGACCCAACCTAACATCAGAGTAAACCCCAACTCAACCCCAGGTTTACTTTTTGGGTTTACTTGGGGTTTACATTTTGAAAATTTGGGTCCACTCAGGATTTATTTTTTGTGTTTACTCGGGGTTTACTTTGGGTTTACTTGGAAATTGCTTTTGAGGTCATCTGTATGCACAGAAGTGTGAAGCAGACTAGTATTTTATCTTACCATCCTACTGCCTGTAATTCCTACCCTTTGTATATTCCGAATACACAGTAAGCGTCTGCTTTCAGGGGTATACTTCTGACTGGGTTTACTCTCTGTATCCACTCTGGGTTTACTTTAGGTTTACACTGGGTCCACTCTAGTAAACCCGAAGTAAACCCACAGTAAAACCAGAAAGTAAACCCAGGGTTTAGTTGGGGTTAACTTTCTGTTAGGTTGGGTCTGATAGGTACTGTATATAGCAAATTCAACTTTTCAAGTTTACTTTTATGGCCATCCTAGGAGGTTCTGTTGTTCTCTTTCATTAACGGGCATGAGCAATATTTGGAAAGGATTTTAAAGCAATTAATCTGTGTGACTTTAACTTAACACTTTTTCGATAAAGAAAAACCCAGATGGGACCACAATAAGAGATCTAAGCCCAGGACAAAGTAAAATTGTGACTTTGACAGCTTATCTCTCACCTTTGAACTTGGTTCAAGGTCACTGAACATTAAAAAAAACCAATTAGTACTCTATGAGCCAGATATGGCAAAGGAGATACGGTTTGGACAGAAATTTTTTAGAAAAATAATAATTGACCTTTAACTTAAAATAAACTGGTTCAAGGTCACTGCACCCACATTACTTACGGTATTGACATTTCCCTTTTTAATTACATAGAAGAATTATGTAAGAAACTTCATATCATATCACATCTCTTTGAAACTCAGTAAACTATGACGCTTTATTTGAAGAAAACTCATTTCACTAACTTACCACCCAAAGAGTCATCGGCACTCTACCATCATCATCTCATCAGAACAGACGTGTTGAAGGAACAACTTCATCACTACCACCTTAGTCCATACATATCTTAATAAAAACAACTATAAGTCTAACTACAAAATAAACAATGAACTACATATGTTGTGGAAAGAAAAATGAAAAACACAAATTCATTAAAAAAATTAAAAAATCTGAATTTGATAGGAATTCACAATGAAATCAGTGTCATTTAAAGCTGCATGGTTCGATTTTTTTGTAATTACAGTATCAATTTTTTTTTCATACAAATCATATATCTTATAAAGTTATGGACTTTCTCCTATTGGTCAACAGAATCAGTCTCCTTTCAAAGTTAGAAATATTCAAAGTAAATAAAAATAATTTCTCTTTGTGCAAACGAAAAAACAAACCAAAATGCATCAGGGGAATGTTTAGAAAAGGAAACTGCTTGGTTTCGTCCCCCGAATGATTGGGGTTATTCAATCCGCATGCTATGCATCGTTTGTAAAGAAAACAGACTTTAGAAATATTGGCGAACAAAACGTACACATGTTTATTTGTAATTTGTCTGATCATTTCGACCTTTATTTAAAGCGATGTCTAATTCGTAATACAACCATACCCGTCTGGTCGTCAGGGGTGAAATTTAACATGAGGCGAAATAATGCAGTACCTTTTAATGTCGTTTGTTTTGTTAGCAAAGGACTATGTTCGGTTTGGTCAAATATCTGCCCCCGATTTTAACCAATTTTTAAATAGTATCGTATATAAATAAAATCTTCACAAATCATTGTATAGAGGATGCCTATAGCTTTAATCTTGATTTTAGTCATCATTGCTCATTTGCTGTCTATCTATGACGTCACCTAAATGACCTATTTCCCGCAAATTTGCAAACAAATGAAAATATTCTCATTTTTGCTCTATATTTTGCATTCGGAAGTATAGAGCGCAGGTCTGCTCAAGTGCGATTTTAACATATATTTTTTATCAGATAGATATACACATTATACTAAAAAATTGTACTTGAGCAAGCTTGCGCTCAATGATTCCGAGTCGAAAATCCATCGGAAAACACCCATATTTTGCTACAAAACATCAATTTATCAAAATCATGCAATCTTCATGACGTCATTTCTAGATTATGACGTCACTGTGGTGATAACCTTTTACACCTTCATTTCCAATATGGTTTGAAATAAATTTAACCTAATTTTTAAAGCTTTTCTAAAACTTTGATTTTGGGGGCAAAAAATGCATAAAACCGCACATAGTCCTTTTGTACGTATTTTTCTTCATTGAAATTTGGCATTATTGATGGGTAAAACTACTGCAATGTCTATTATAATTATACATATACATGCATGTACTAAGCATAGCCATCGTTTAAAAGCATGCATAAAATTTGATATAAAATCGGACCAAGCAGCTTTAATTTCAAGTTACCTTGCCTCTTTAATTCCTTCCATACATCTCCTACCAAACTCCTTCACCCCTGTCTGGTGCCCCTCTGTCACAAACTGTCCCAGAATTCTCTCTACCACAGGTCGGTACTTGTGCACTTGTTTCTGCCAGAGTTGTCTACCTTTCAGGTCACTGATGGAGTCTTTGTTTGGCTCCAAGGATTTCAAAAGTAGGAACAGGCCAAGGATATCAAGAGTCTGACAGAGAACAAAAGCATCGCCAAATATACTTCTATTAAATTATTTCATGTAATACACTAAATATGTGATAAAAAAATTGAATAAAATTTCCAATTCATTACAGATAGATAGGAAACAAATTATGGCTATGAAATTGATAAACAATAAAATATTTTTTGTATATCTGTAACCTCATAATATATCCCCTTAAAATATCAAATGGATTTTTAAAATCATCATGTGGATCCAATATGCATCATTTTTTCAAACAATCTATTTTCATGATGATATGTTTCTAACACCTGGCCAACAATAGTTGAAAAGGCTCGATTTATACCCCCAAAATGTAATCAGCTGGATTTTTTTTTCAAAAGCAAGTACATTTTCATTTATTTTAACTTGTTCACAAAATTGTACCAGCGACAGTCACTTAAATTTTCTGCATTGAAGGTGTTTTCAGGCTCTGAGACAGAAAAAGCTTATTCATTCAAATATCTTGCTTAATTCTTTTTCTGGTCAGTGACCCATCAGTCAACAACTGACCCATCTGTACTGAAACCAACTCAGGCTTTTGATGTTCAGTTTTATTCATGGTATTTTCTACAGCATGTAGTAGTAGTAGTACGCTTTTAGTAGTAGTACGCTTTTAGTAAAAAGCTGAAAAAAGAATAAAATAAATTAACAATACTGAAAATACTGACATTTGACAATACTGACTCTATGAATACACTGATTGAAAAAATAGACTGACTGAATTCTTTCAATGTAAATAAAGTAAAAAATAGAATTGATATTCTTGTAAGAATGTTAGACACAATGTATAACGATATCAATAAGTATACATATAAAAAAATTCATAATATCTTAGTAAATTTACTTAATAAACATGATACCTATAATTTCACGCACGGATGATTTTGGCGCCAATGAGTGAACTATTCTTTGTATACATTACAACATCATTATATCAATAAATACTGAACATATGGTTTATATTATATAAATAATAAACAAATACAAGTACTTACACCGTAGGGCTTTAAGTTTCTTGCATGGAAAAAATGTACGCTTGTTCAAAATGATAATACGGTGACTCTACCGAAGTTGTGTACTGCACGGCTCAGAGCAAAAATCTCTAATGACAAGAGAGTAGAAGAAAAGGGGAGTAACTCACTCCAGAAAATTAATTCGTACGTAGAATACTTCTGAAAACACCACACTCCCCACCTAATATCATCCAGATATTACAAGTATGAACAATGTTAACTATTAAAAATACTTAACATGTACTAGTAAGATTAATTACCCATGTACATTCACCAACATTCTATTGGTAATTATAATAACAGTTAGTCAGTTCACTGTAAGCAACAAGTATAGTTACGACCTAGTCAATTAATAATACAAGTTCTGTAATGGGTCTCACAAAAGTCACACGTTTCCCATCTCTGATGACGCGAATTTCCACCGTCCTGACTTTACCATCATTCTGACTCGGGAAAACTCTTGTAACGAGACCAAGAGGCCATTGTCCGCGATGAACCGTCGGATCGCGCATGAGGACGACGTCACCAGTCTTCAGATCAGGTTGGTTGTTCTGCCATTTACGACGGACTTGTAAGTTCTGCAAGTACTCATCTCGCCATCGCTTCCAAAACATGTTGGAGAGATACTGGACGTGTTTCCACTGCGATACGTACATGTCTTTAATGTTATGAAAGTCAACACGCATCAAGTCAACACTGAAGTCCTTCTGTGTTAACAACATCGATGGACTAATAATCACTGGATCTTCAGGATCTGTAGAAATAGGACATATCGGTCTAGAGTTCATGATTGCAGTAACTTCGCACATAAATGTACACAACACTTAATGAGTAAATTCTTTGGTTTTTGTGTTGAGTAGAAGAGAGTCAAGAATCTTCCTTGCAATCCCGATCATTCTTTCCCATGATCCGGCCATATGCGACGCATGGGGAGGATTAAAGGTCCATTTGGCTCCATTTGTAGACAGAAATTTCTTTACTGGTCTAGACTCTACATAAATCACATCAACATTAATGTGATCTAATGCTCCTACGAAGTTCGTTCCACGATCTGATCGAAATTCCTTTACGGCTCCTCGTATGGATATGAATCGTGTAAGGGCATTTATAAATGCTGAACTGCTTAGCTCCTCTATGACCTCAATATGGATGGCCCTAGATGTGAGACAGCTGAAGAGTACGGCCCATCTTTTCGAATGTGCTAGTCCTCCTCGTGTTCTGCGAGCTACAATGTTCCACGGACCAAAAACGTCAACGCCTACTATAGTAAACGGAGGTGACGGAACAACTCTGTCTGCTGGCAGGTCAGCCATGATTTGTTGAGAGGGAGGTCTACGTAGTTTCCTACAAATCACACACTTATGTAACACAGAATTGATAATCTTTTTGGCTCCTATTATCCAGAAACCGTGAGATCGTAGTGCACCTTCTGTGAACACTCTTCCTTGGTGTTGTACCTTCTCATGATAATGTCTGACTAGTAAAATGGCAGCATGTGATTTCCTGTCAATGATGATCGGATGTTTTTGGTTTATTGGTAACGGAGATTGACTAAGACGTCCGCCGACTCTCAGAATTCCATCCTTGTCCAGAAAGGGGTTGAGCTGTATGAGAGCACTTTTACGAGGTAGAGGGGTACTGTCTTTCAAACAGTTGATTTCTTCCTTGAACGAAAGTCTCTGAGAACTACGGAGAATGAACAGTTCAGTTTCATGTGATTCTTCAACACTCTCTTTAGGGAAGGTCCCATCTTTGTCTTTCTTGTGGAGACATCTTCTTCTTAGAAGTCTGAATGCACAAACTAAACTGTGCCACGTTGAGAATTTCACAAATCGATCAGCAATAAATTGCTGTACAGAAGTTTTCTTCACTACTGGTTTTATTTCTTTGTCACCCTCAGGTTCGATCAATGAAAAGTCTTCATCTAAGCTTATGTTTGGTTTATTTGGTCCAGAAATCCATTTATCCATCACTTCTTGAACTGATTTACCAGGTCTTGTTCCAATATCTGCTGGGTTGTTGCCTGTTGAAACATAGTTCCACTGCTCAGATTTGGAACGTTGATGGATGATGCTCACACGGTTGCTAACGTAGTTGTAAAAACGTCTTGAGCGATTGTTCAAATATCCTAACACAACTTTGGAGTCTGTGAAGAATTTGACGGAATTACTAGGTAAGTCCAAATTATTTGTTATCTTTTCACTCAGTTCAGTGGCTAATACAGCACCACACAATTCCAATCTTGGAATAGTATGTCCTGATGACGGCGCTACTTTGGACTTTCCCATAATGAATCCGACATTGATGTTGTCTTGTTCATTGACTGAATACAGGTAAGCGACAGCTGAAATGGCTTTTTCAGAAGCGTCAGAGTATATGTGTACTTCACAGGATTTTGATTCGCTAAGTGAAATCTTTGTGAACATCCGTGGAACGTAAAAGTCACTGAGTGAATTCAAAGATTCCTTCCACTGTAGCCATAAATGTTCTTTGTCACTTGGAAGTGGTTGGTCCCAATCATTTGTAACTTTGCAGAATTCTTGCATGAGTAGTCTTCCATGGATGACAATAGGAGCTATGAATCCCAAAGGATCAAATATACTATTCACTATTGATAAAACTCCACGTTTGGTAAAAGGTTTGTCTTGAAAATTTGCATTAAAGGTGAAACAGTCACTGTTTAAGTCCCATGCAATACCAAGGCTCTGTTGCATTGGTAGATCGGTAGATTGGTAGTCTGTACCGATATCTATCGAATTCAAGTTCTTCTCCAGGTCTTCCATCGGGAAATGGATGATGACATCAAGACTGTTAAAGGCTATTTTATGTAGTCTGATTTTTCCTTCTTCATACAACACAGACTGAGTCTTCTTCAATAGTTTCACTGCTTCGGAACTATTTGGGACGGAAGTAATCCCATCGTCAACATAAAAGTTTCTATACACATAACTTTTCACATCATCGTCTGCGTTTTCCACCGTTTTCTGTAAACCATACATCGCTACAGCTGGGGATGGTGTATTTCCAAACACATGGACTTTCATACGGTACTCAATGAGTTCCTCGTTTGGATCGCTGTTGCGGTACCAGAAAAATCTTAGAAAGTCACGATGATCTTCTGTCACTAGGAATCTGTAAAACATCTGTTCAATATCGGCCATAATTCCGACTGCATCTTTACAAAAGCGCAATAATACACCAGTTAGGTCATTCACAAATTTTGGTCCACTTAATAAGACACTGTTTAATGAAACTCCCTGAAATTTCACAGAAGAATCAAAGACACCACGAATTTTATCTGGCTTTTTGGGATTGTAAACACCAAACAATGGTAAGTACCAACACTCTTGTTTGGGGTCTAATGTTGGAGCGATTTCCATGGCGTCACTTTCAATGAGGTTCTTCATGAATGTCACAAGATGCTCTTTCTTTGTAGGATTTTTCTGTAAATTGGCATGCAGCATTTGAGCACGTTTTAATGCTTGACATCTGTTGTTTGGTAGTGACTGTCGTGGGTTTCTAAATGGGAGGGGCGCTTTCCATCGTCCATCTTGATCTTTCTGAAAGGATTTATCCATTAATTCCATGAATTCACGATCGTCGAGTGATAGTCCAGTCTCATTATCATCTGTCTGAACATGAAATATGTTTTTCTGAATTTCGAATTCTGAAATGTTACTTTTTAACTGAAACACATTGGAACATGGTTTAAAAATGGTTTCACGATGACTGTCAATTATGGTAGTCTTGTATGTCGTAATGTTTGGTTTGTGGAATCTTTCTAAACAAACATCCCCAACCACGACCCATCCAAGGTTCAACTGTTGTGCAAATGGTGCATTTCGAGCTCCAATACGCTGATCCTTGACATGATGTGCTTCTGCTAAATCTCGTCCGATAAGTAACAGTATCTGTGCATCTGGATTAAGCGCAGGAATCGGTACGTCACGCAAATGTGGTTGATGGCGTATAACATCTGGTGTGGGAATTTCACTTCGATCATCAGGAATGTCATTACACTCAGTTACCATCGGAAGTTCCATGGTTACGGATCCGTCGATGGATGACACAAAGAAGCCTGAAGTTCTGCGTCCACTCATCTGTTGACGTCCAGCACACGAAGTCAGTGTAAATTGGTGAGTATCTGATTTGGATATATGCATGTAGTCAAAAAGTTCTGATCTTGCAAGTGTGCAATTACTTTGATCATCGATTATAGCGTACAAGGTCAAAGTTCGGTTTGGATCACTCTCATGATAAACGTTGACAAGAACAGTTTTTGCACATGATCGTCCTGAAAAGTTGTCACCACAAACGGCAGTACACTTGTTGTTGACATCGTGTCCCCTGTTGTCAAATCTTACAGAGGCTCCAAGTGGCTCCCCACCGTCAAATCTTGGAGTGGTTCCTTGATGAGCTTGATGGTACTTAGGTGTAGTATGCATGGCTGTGTTGTGTCGTTCACTACCACATTCTAAGCATTTCACATTAGCATCACAGGTTTTATACACATGAGCTGTAGATTCGCAGCATTTGTAACAAAAGTTATTGTCACGTAATATTTGTTTTCTTTCTCTCAGTGGTTTCTTTCTGAAGTTTCTACACTCGTTGAGTGTGTGTGGAGCATTATGTATTGGACAGTTTGGTGATGCTGTAAATTCAGTTTTCTTGACATTCACTTTTCTGTTTGGTGTTTGGTTCGGTTTCCAGGTATCATATTTTTCACACGTAAGACTTGGATCATTCAAAGTAGTTGCTGCTTCACTGACGAAATCGCACAGAACATGAAATGGGGGAAATGGAACATCGTTAGTTTGTTTAAATTTACTAGCTCTGGTGACCCATTTGGATTGTAAATTGCTCGGTAATTTGGCAACAATTGGTTTGACTCCTACTGATGTATCAAAGTAGCTCAGTAAGTCATGATACTTTGCATTTCCCTTTAAACACATAATTTCTGACAATAGATCAGAAAGTTCATACAGTTTTCTAACATCACTGTCTGTAATTTTTGGAAATTTGTTCAATCTGGTTTTCAGAGATGTTTCCACCATTTCTGGCGATCCAAATCGTTCATCTAATCTTGACCATAATTTCTTCACACCCTCGAGTGGATTGTGTAGAGTTGATGTTCTTATGCTTTTTGCATGATTTGTGGATGTTGGTCCTAACCATCGTATCAAGAGATCGAGTTCCTCAGGTGGAGAGAGTTTTAAGTCTTGAGACACAGATTTGAAACTACTTTTCCAGGTTTGATAATGTTCCGGCTTGTCGTCAAAGGATGTTATCCTTGACAACATGAGATCTTTCTTCAAGATAAAATTAGCGAGCTGTGAAAATTGTGAGCTTTCACTAGTAGGTTCATGTTTTTCTGTTGACACATGGCGTTGTTCACTATCATCAGGAAGTTCAGTAATAGTTTTCCGATGAACTTTCGGTTGTTGAGGAAACATTTCAGCTTGTGAAATTTCTGTAGTTGTTGTAGGTATAACGGTTTCTTGGTTTCTTGGTTCACAGTCCGTTGTTGTTTCGTTGTTGTACTTGAAGACATCATCAATGTATTTTCTTGTTTTCTCTGTCGAATCTATTGTGTCTAAATCTGTGTCTAATTGACTGTCTATTACATCAAATTCCACCATAGCTTGTAGTTCAGCGTCAACAATTGCTTTTTCTTTTTGAGCACATAAGAGTTCTAAATCTGTTTCCAAGTCAACTGATTTTCTTGTTACTTCAGCTCTTCTCTTCTGTTCTTCTTCCTCGAGTTTAGATTTTTGTCTTTTGAGTTGGTTTCAGTACAGTAAAAAGACCATGGCAGAGTTTCCAGAAGCAGACACAGTTGAATCGTCTTCTTCTGGAAACTCTGCCATGGTCTTTTTACTTTATATATATATAAATATATATATTATATATATATAAATAATAAACAAATACAAGTACTTACACCGTAGGGCTTTAAGTTTCTTGCATGGAAAAAATGTACGCTTGTACAAAATGATAATACGGTGACTCTACCGAAGTTGTGTACTGCACGGCTCAGTGCAAAAATCTCTAATGACAAGAGAGTAGAAGAAAAGGGGAGTAACTCACTCCAGAAAATTAATTCGTACGTAGAATACTTCTGAAAACACCACACCATCACTATCTTTAACATCTATTGACCTGTGTCCTTTAAATACTTGACCTATAACAATAAAACATTAATAAATAATAATTTCCACAGTCATGCATAAACTTACCATTTCTTGGTCAGTGACCAGATAGAACTGAGCACTCTTCTGCTGGAACTCAATGATTCGCTCACTGCAGTTTGGCCACACTCGCGTGATGCTGGCAAAGTTCCTGAGACGGGGCTCAGTTTTACTGTACACAGCATGTATGGCCACAAAGTTCATGACAACACTAGATAGTCCTTCTCCGAATTCCATGTGTATTCGTTTTAGCAAATTTTCATACACCAACTGAAAATAAATGTAACAGTTCAGATTACTTATACCGGTACTTATCATACAATCAGGCAACGGTTAGGAAAACTGTTACTAGGTAAAACTTAACAGACCTATGAAGATGACTGCATATCTTACACATTTTGATGCAGTACATCAAATAATTTCACTACCCAATCTTTCTAATTACAGCAAAACCCTAATATAAAACAAAAACGGATATAGAAAATTAATGCTTATAACAAATTCTTATATTCATGTCCTGGCAAAGTTCTTATTAAAACCTAAACCTAAGTAATTTAAGACCCCCACTGGCAAATTATTTTATAATTCATAAAATAAATAATTTACATTACAAAGGACAATATTTGATATGGTCATATATCTTGCCCCAAAATTAAACCAATTTTTAAATAGAATCGTATAAAAATCAAATCTTTATAAAACATTACACAGAGGATGTTTATCACTTTAATCTTGATATTAGTCATCATTGTCCATTAGCAGTTTGTCTATGATGTCACCTAAATGGGCCAATTCCTGCAATTTTGCCAACAAATAAAAACATTTACATACTTACTTTCAATATGATTTCAACTATTTCCAACCTTATTTTTAGAGGTCTTTACAGAACTTTAATTAATTTTGGGGCAAGAAAATCATAGTATCACATATAATACTTATTTTTAGATGCTAATATATGGTTTCTATTCACTATTTTAATTATGAATTACAGCTTTAAAGAAGTTTTTTATGGTTCCTTGAAATTCGCTATACACCAATTTGCTGTAATTGTCTATCTACTCTTTGTACGATGAATACATTTATGCGCCTAAGCACTAATATACATGTAACCTGAACATCAAACAATTTTTAAAACAATTATTGTAAATTAAATTTAACAAATCCTTCATCTTTTATAATACACAATTAGTGTACCCAATGTTCTTCTTGGCTGGTCACATGATACACCATGTGAACAAAGTCAGTCAGGTAGGCCTTGACACAATCCATGACCTTGACCTCTGACAGACACTTCTGAAGAACTTTCCCTAAGGTTGTTTTCTCTATGATGTCTAACACACTCATCACTGACTCTTGAACATTTACTGCAAAATAAAGCATCGGAATCCATAACAAACATCAAATTTAAATAGGGTTGGTATCAACTCGAAATTACACTGCACAATGTTTAACAGGAAAATTTAAAAAAAGGAACAGAATTCAAAATTTATGAATGTACTGTCCCAAAGTCCAAAACCATTCAGGATCAGAGCAAAAATTGTAAAAACTTAAATTCTGAGTATGGTAAAACGCTTTTTAAGAGTTGATTAGCCTTAGGCTAGTATTATAACCTATGTGTTACAAAAAAATTACCACGTTTTTCAATATTTTGTGATGTCCTTAGAATTTGGTCTATAAGTCTGTATATTAGCCATGAAAACGGCATCAATGTTTTAAATTTCAGGCCATCACATCCTGTTCCTTTGACTATAACCTCAAGAAGTTCCTCTTGCTTTTTGGGGGACACCGCCATAGAATACTCAATCTGAGTTGCTGATGGATTATTTATTATTTCCAGCCATAGTTTGTGCTCCCAAGAACTTTGATCTCTTTGAATCAGGAGGTCAAGGTTACTGTTGGTGTCCAGTTGAGCAATGATGCTGGCCAAAATGGGGGACAGTTTCTTTATGATGCACTGATTTCTAGCTCTCCTTTAAATCCAAAATACTAAGACTTAAATCAGCACACTTCATGATTATTTAACAGATTAACAGAACTGAAAGGGCAATTTAAAATTATCAATTTCTGTTAACCCATTTTCATAGCTTTATAAAATCAAACTAACAAAAATGTGCCTGCACTGTTTATGCAGTCCCTCTTGGTGGCCTCTGCATACAGCCAGGTCTCTGCTGATTGCCCCATGGTTTCCTCTTTCTCCTTCATCAAGGCTGCAAGATGTTGTCCTATTCCTTGCATGAAGTTCAATTGTTCTCCTGAAACAATAATTAGCCGTCAGATAGCAAATTTTATTCATACTGGGATTAATATTTTCATTTCAATGAGATCTCATGAAAATTAAATATACCAATACAATGTAATATCATGGTAGGCAACCCATGGCAATTACAGGTCTCTAATGTACATACCCTTTGTTTCTTGCATAAGCAGTTCCAGCAAGATTTTCACTCTCTCGGTTGTCCTCTCTGCATCATCGGGGTCTTTCACCATTGCTAGTGCAGGACGGGCCGTCAACTTAATGAAGAGGGCAATATCCATCTTCCTCTCCACATGGACTTGTCCTGTGTGTTCCACCATATCACCAAAGTCAGGTGGATACACATCTTGACCCTCCATCATTTCCACCTCCCCGGGCTCCTGGATTGGTTGACTGTCATTTCCACCCTCAAGACCACACTATTGATTAAAAGATCATTACATGTAATGATTTCTCTTTTTTGCAATTTATAGAGAATAAACTATCTAATATTAAAATCATGTTATACTCTTATAATTCAAATAAGATTCATACCTTAAAACAGATTTTGAATCTTTGTTTTTATTTCAAGTACGGTAATTCATTTTTGTAATATCCTGAAGAATGGACTGATTTCCCCCAAAATTGGACAATTTTAAATGTTTGTTTTTTTTAGCCATTTTTATTACTTTTATTGTAAATTCATCTAACTGGCTTGGTTTCTACTTTTAAAATATTAGATACGATATAATGTTAAATGCCTAGTTTTGTTGATTAAATTTACAAGGGGCGCTCAATAAATAATATCATCGTTGTTCCAATAATAACACAATAATAATTTTTGTCATATTTTCAATGGTAACATTTAAATTACTCTCCTTAAACAGACACACTTAATTACTGTTACAACCGTTTTATCCAAGCTTTGAATGCACTTACTTGTGTAATGACTTTTGGAGAGGACATTCATGTACTGATAAATGGCAGAGTCCAAAGCTTATTCCTTTTTTTTTTTTTATTAAGGCCTAAGAAAAGAAATGGTTTGTTTCCGCTTTCTCGACTGACCCTATATAGCTTTTACCGCCAACTCAAAACTTTTTTGATAAAATGTTTTGACAGAAAATCATTTATTTTCATTTTTTGGAGAAAATTGTACTCAAAATTTGATCACAAAAACGCTTGTAGCAGTTACTCTTTTTAGATCAGTGTAACTCAAATGTTTAGTTTCAAAATTGCTGTTTGTTTCCATCTCATTTATCCATTATGACATCAAACAGGATTTGATAGATCTTTCTCCCCGTACTTATCGAGTTGGGGAAAATATAACATTTTTAATTTTAGAAGTGTAATTGTACAAAATCATAAGTGGTTAATATAATCAGATATATATTCTGATTATTACTCTGTTCATGTTAATTAATAAATCTAAAGAATGCATTACTTTTTAGACAGAGGCTCTATTGCTACCGGTCAGCTTGCATGTGACGTCGATAACGAATCTGGTGGATTCGACGGACACCTAGCGGCAAAAATTTGCAATATTCGTTTCGGAATCATATTTCAATATTATTATTAAAATAAGTATCTTATTTGCAATTACAAAATATATACAATAGAACTATACATATGGCAATTAACAAACTTAATTTCTCTCGTAAATTTTGGTCCATACGTCAAATTCCAAGTAAGTACATGTATGAAAATGCTTGAGTCTGACAATGCTTGGGAATCACAAGCAATGGTGTTTAATCGTATAGTGGCTATTTATACATTTTATACAGCCCTCTTTCTGTGATGTCAAATAAAAAGAATTCCTCAAGAACCATCTAGTGTTGACCTAAATATTGATTAATAATGACATTCAACGGATAAACATGGCATGGTTCTTTGTCTGTATCGTATATTACTTGCGGATTATCAATTAACCTCCTACAGAGACGTATCTTTCTATGTATAGTTACCCTCACCCCTCCCACCGGCATCGATCCAATTAACATGATTATTCAACAAGTTGAACAACTGCAATGTGAAGCTTGATTATTCCCCAAATTAATTACCGTGAATCATGATCGTTATGTGGCATATTTTTGATTACTTTTATTTTACTTAATTTTTACTATTACTGTTGTTAATTTTGACTATAATCAGTAAAGAGTTTGGCTTGTATTCTGAACCTATTATAGGGATAATTATATAAATAAATTAAAAATCCAGATTTCACCTTTAATGCACCCCCCTACCCCCAGTCAGTAGGTGCATAGGTAGAGTATATAAATACTCCAGTGGCAGCTTAGGAGTGATCGAAACTAATATGCTGACCAAATATTTATATTTTATTTATGCCAGCTTTATATTGTACATGGACCAATGTTTTTAAACAAATATAACCTAAATAATCCATACATTTAATAAAATACTTTGATGTGCAATGCTTTCATTTCTAGTTAATATGATGACATTTACAAATCCTCTATTTTTTAGGTTAAGATCTGGTAAATGATGCATGACTGTCTTTTTGGTGCTAGAACCATTATGACGCCATAATTGATTTGATGAATCTTTTCCCGTATTTTACGGCTTGAAGGGAATTATGTAGAAAATTAAACAATATTTTGACATTCTATGTTAAATCATGGAGAAAGTAATCCCAGTACTTATACTCTATTTGATATCATTTAAAGAGGAGGTCAAGAGCTTGTTTAATGCCGTTTTGGAGGGACTGTAGGCAATCTAGATGTATTTCATTAGTCAAAAATGGACAAAACTCCGAGATTTGTTATTTTTATCCTTCATATTTCATAGAAAATGATTGTTTATAGCATGATTTTTCGTTGTGTTTAACAAAAATTTAAGTCACGGTACACCCTATGAAACAAAGATATTATTATGAAGCATCATTAAAAGAATTTTTATCTTGAATTTCATAAACCTGGCACCTTTCATTTACTAGATCTAGACCTTAAAACAAATTTGAATTATGATAACTTTTCAAGAAGACACATTTGATATTAGCAAATACTTTTTTAAGCTTTTAAGTTTTGACTATAGAGAAAATTACATATTGTATGCTACTAAATTCATAGAATGGTTTATTGAATGAACATCAAATTTACTTACAGAACTTTTGTTTCTGGATCTATGCAAAATTGGCCGTATTCCAAAGTTGTCTTGTAAAACTCTTTCTATATCGCCAGGTTGAAAGTCGGTCAATGAATAATCAGTATTTGGTGGAGTTGTTTCAAACCTTTTGAGGTCATATTTCTCATGCATGTTAAAAAATGAGATATTGGGCCTAGCTTCAATATCTGTCGATATGGTGCTACTAATAAGTTGTAATTCATTGATCTTTTTTTTAAAGTTGTTCTTAGTCTGTTCTATTTCCTGAAGACCATCTTTCTCTTTCTTTGATAAATCTTCAACAGTCTGTGCGCCAATGGTTTTTATCATTTCAACTTGATTTTGTGTATGTGTCTCAATGTTCTTCTTAATTTCCTCTGCTCTTCTTGTTAATGCTGACTGTTTTGCCGTTTCGTTAAAAAGAAACTCTTTGTACTTTGGCAGAAGAATGTTATCGATTTTTTCTTGTTGTTCCTTTGCCTGATCTGTGATTCTTTTGTAAACGGTGGACAACAATTCCACGGAATGCCCATTATGAGACTGTAAGATGCAATCTGTACACACTGGTTCTTTACAAGGGTTGCAGTAACATTCTAGTCTCCTTTTTGTATGCTCAACACAATACAGCATATCTACCATGTTTTCATTGTTTGATATCAAAGATATAATCTCATGGCTCCGGGTCATTTTTTTCTTCCTATGCTCAATTCTACAGTTCTCGCAAAGATGGCCAGGGCAAGTCTTACACAGAAAATCCGCAGGATTTTCTTCACAATTATCACACTCTTGAAAGTGTTGGGCAGATGATGATTTCTTAGCCATTTCAAGATGTACCTAACAAAAAATAAATACATAAATTTTGTCATTTGCATGATCCGTAGACACTACACAATTTAAAAACTAAAATATTTAAGTAGTTTATAAAAAATTGAATGAAAATTAAAAATTAAAAAAACATGAATGTTAACATATAAGATTGACATTTCATTTGGTGCCAATCTTTTGTAATGAACAAAAATTCGACCAATTTAACAAAATAATACTTATTTTGAAATTAAGGAGAACGGGCCTATTTCACTTTATGCAGATATATCGCGCACTTAAAAAAGAGTGATTGTTACAAACATCGAATTCTCAATATTATGTCACAATCACTAAAACTCAATGAAATATCGCTTATGTATAGCTGTTGGCTGAGAATCACGTTTCAACATTTTTAAATTCAATGTGCATGCAGAGTTCTTGCTAGGGGATGTCAAAGTTCTGTAGTGAGTTTTATATCATATAAACACGAAAGGTTTGTTATAATTATAATGTTTGCGATTTTGATCGAGACTAGTCACGATATTCAAAAACAACTATCTCCTTTGACAAATTGCGATTGTACGTATGTAATTTCCAAAAACGCTTTGTTACGATGTCGATCCATAAATTATTATCTTACGTGAATCTTAAGCCATGAGTATTTATCCCCGCAATTAATGTTATATATAATGGTTAAAAAAATGAATGAATAAAATTTTGTATTACAAGATAAAATATCCAGATAAGTTTTTTTTCTCTTTATGCCTAAATCATTTTTTGATTACGATATATCAGGTGTGTTTTAGCGTAAGTCGGTTAGTTATCGTACGTAGAAAAATTAGTGACCTAGATTATTCAGGCGCTACTTTGCCCTCTTGACCCAGACTACTATTATGCAGAAATATCTAAGGGTACACATTTGCAAGTGTAAATAATAACACAATTTACCATATAACAATATTATTACATGGATGACACGGACACGGTATTACTATAACAACACAAAAGACAATTGCCTTCTTTTGGAGCAGATAAAACACTTACATGTACAGTCCACTTTCGTTTTGTATTGGTTGTCTGGTCAGATCGTGCGCAGGCCGATTCATACCTGAATTGTTCATCTCGTGCTTGAATAGTCAACCCGTACATTGTATAAACATCTCAAATAGTCAACCCGTACATTGTATAGGCATCTCGTGCACAAATTGTCAACCTGTACCGGTGGCGTAGCTAGAACTAGAAAGAAGTATAGGCCCCAAATAAGGCGAGGGGTCTGGGGACCGCTCAAGTTCCCTAGCGGGTCCAGGGCAGCGTCCTGGTAGGGGGTTCAGGGGGGCGAAGGCCCCCGACGGAAACGGATTTCGTGTTTTAGAGAGCACCCAGGACATTTTTTAAGACACTTTTAGTACATAAAATGAGTTTTTTTTTAAAGAATTTTTTCGAAGTAAAAAAGCAAAAAACATTTTTTACTACAATCCAATATTGTTTTTACCAGCAGTCTTTTTTAAGCGTAATCAAAGTGAACGGCGGAAAAGAAGATGGGGGAATAAGATAGGGCAAATGGCCATTCGGTTTCATCGTAAAATACAATTTTGACTGAATGTATTTTTTTTATTATTAAATTTATTCAAATTTATTATAATAGAGGTTTTCAAAAGCATAATATTTATCGAAATAAATTCAGTTTTTATTATATTTGACAAACGATAAGAAAAAAATTAGTGCCTTCAATTTTGGTGTATCGAAACCACAAAATAAAAACCATACAGGTCTATATGAAGGCCCTGTCACACCAAGCTGCGTCCCCATGGCGTGTTCACGGCGTTGTAAAATTCATGGAATCGCCGTAGGAAAATTCAGAAAAATGTACAGTTTTATTAAAAAAATTACAAGTGGAGATGTAGGCTTCCTGACGGCGACCGAGGCGTTCTTACGGAGCTCCAATGGCGTGTAACTGCGTTTCGTCGGAGTTCTACTTGGCGATCAACTGCCCTCTCGCTGAGTCTCATCCGAGCGCTCATGACGTGCTAGGAGTTTTTCCCGCGCGTCCTCGGCGTGCTCTGCGCGCTGACTGCGTGCACAAGACGTTCTTTACTTCTTGGTAGGTTAATATTAATTTGTACAATTGTATGGGAAACGTACATAGAAAAGGGGTGAAAACATCAGAACCAAATGGGATGAATTCCATCTACGTCAATTGATAGGTCTTGGAATATTAGCAAATGCTACTTTTTACATAGTCATCTACATCCAGTTTGATAATTATTATATCGCTTGCAATAGTACATCAGCCATTGTTTGATTTTTCGTGGTCTTGATGACAACGCACTAGAAACGCCGTGGGAGCGCGGTATAAACGCAGACGAAACGCCACGAGAGCACGATGAACGCAGCAACAGCTCTTTGGGGTCGCTGTTTGAACGCAGCCAAATGAAAATCAACTTGTTCAAACGCTGTGGATCCGCAGTGAGAGCGCGATAGACACGCAGTGAGATCCCAAAGGACTCCGTGAGGTCTCCGTGCAAGCGCAAATGACTTAACACTGCGTCTACACTGCGATTAGCTGCGTTCCTTGAGCGCCCGACGGAGCTCTCGTGGCGCTGTTGGAGATCTCACGGCGCTGTCACGGCTAGTAAGGGAAATGTCTCCCGAATTAGTTGCTGAAAAGTTATACAGTAAATGTATCTTCACTTTGAAATGAAAGAAGTTGTATTAACACATCTCACCAGATTCGCCAAGTTTAGGAAAATCTTTGATTTTCTGCCGAAACGTGGCAAAACTGCTTTTCATTCATTTTGTTATGCATTGGAAGAAACAGACCAGTCTGAACTCGCTCTCAAATTGCGACAAGAAGATTACGCCAACTTGAAAGAACCTGCAAAGAACCCAAAGAGTTCCAACTCTGGAAATAAAAAGAAGACTTTTAAGAAGTACACACAACTATGTCAGCTTCATTTAGGAGGTGACGTTTATGTCAAGGGCAACCTCTACGAGAACGACAACGTTGTACAGATTCACATTCGCCAGTATGGTAGAGAAAATCAGCAACCCTACCCTACTAAGACGGGTGTCACCATGTCCCTCGCCGAATGGTTAACGCTAGAATATTTTCTAAGTGGTATGGAAGCAGCTCTAAAAAATTATTCTGAACAAGATTCCGAAGCTTCATGGTACTTAGGCGGTAACATTTATATTACTGCCTCTAAAGAATACCCACTTCTAGACCTCCGTCAAAACTGGAAACCAGACCACAATGGAGAATTTAAACCTACTACAAAAGGCGTAAAACTGAACCGAGCAAAGCTACAGAATCTAAAAGACGTAACGTCAATCATTCGAAATTACATTCCAATCCAATCATTTCAACCGAAATCGATCTACAGTCTCTATAAGGACTTCTCGAAATACCAGAGATAAAATGAGAAGAATAAACTGCTACCCACGTGACTTCATCATTATAAATGAAACTTGAACTGTAACATTTGAGCAGTAACACATTACACCTTAAACCACTCAAATCACTATGGAGCAAATAAACGAGAACCATCGCAACCAAATGCTGCGAAGTTATAATACGATTTTTGTGATGGAAATTTTAGATAAGTTGAATATTTGAATGATGTTTCGATTATAGAATGTTATGGATGTTATGTTAATCATCCAAGTCAAGTGCAACACTCTTGTCTCATGGAAACTTCTTTAACACATTTATGGACATACTTTGACGAAGCTTTAGAAAAAGTCAACATGGATATTGTCTTAAATGAGTGGCAGAAAGAAATAGCTGTTCTAGACATTCCGTTTGACTCGGTTAAATCATTATACGAGCTGATGATTTCTTTTGAATGGAGAGAAAAACATTTCTTTCAAACAGAATCCTGGAAAGAGGACAATACCAAAATTTGTGAGAAAATTATAAAATTAAAAGAGTCGACTGGTTAAAATTCAACATCAAAGTGGAGTGGTGACAATCGTTTATAATCTATGATGTGTATGCAACGTAGACTAGTTTTAATTGTATAGTCAGTATTTGTATCTTTCATAAAAACCATATTAAGTAGTTGGATTAACTGTTAAACTGATCAGACTGTTGATATGACTCCTAGAAATGGGAAATACATCATGTATATTGTGTATACTGTGTTATTGTGTATATTGTGTTAGACAAATGTAGTGAATTTTCAAACCGACTGCTAAAAGAGTATTTAAAGTCTGAAAACATATATTATTTTACCACAAAGAATTCTGACACTTTCGCAAATTTCTCTGAGCGGGTTATACAGACTTCTAGAAGTCAGAAAGAAGATTAGAATATATATATATGTATTTCACAAAAAACAGAGCCAAACGATATGTTGACGTTTTGCAAGATTTAGTTGAAAGTTATAATGAAACACCTCACACATCTTTAAACAATACTGCGCCTCAAAACGTAACTAAAGCAAATGAAGCAGATATATGGGCCTATCAGTATTTAATACCCGTAAAAAAGAGTGTTAAACTTGTTCCCTGTCATCTTAAAGTAAATGATATGGTTAGAGTATCTCACGAAAATACAGCCTTTAAAAGAGCACATAATGAACAATTTTCCAAGGAAATATTTAAGGTAGCACAAAGGTTCCGTATGCAAAGCATCCCGGTGTATAAGATAAAAGACTTTTCAAACGAGTTGATTAAGGGTAATTTAATGGATCTGAATTACAAAAAGTCAATAAGAACGAGGACTCTCTCTGGATCATAGAGAAAAAAAAATTCGAAAACGATCTGTTAATGGCAAGGTTGAATACCTCGTATCATAAGCAGTAGTAAGCAGTGATTCTTCTCTACAATACTTTCCACAGAATAAGGCCTATCATTTTAAGTGTCATTTAAACGCATCTTTAAATTTGGAGGTACTTTGGAAAGTAGCTTTACTGGAAGCAAATTTTAAGACATTCAAGCCGTTTTATGTATGCACAACTTTTCAAAACTTTCCTGAATATGATCGCATCTGTACTAGTGCCGGATAATGTAGCGCGCCCATTACAGAGGTTACATCAAGTTTACTGGGACGACTATTGCTTGTACAATTGTATTACACATGTTCCATCTATTCAGCAGATAAACTATCCCCATTTTTGTCATATCTTATCATTAAGACCTTTTTTTAAGAAGGTAATCGATAGATATTAAAATCGATAAATAATCAGAATTCAAATATCAGAGAGATAAAAAAAATACCAAAAACTCATTTTTATAGTCTGAATTATTTTTTTTTTGTGTTTCTTAAGACGCACGTTTTCTTGCTAGAAACTTGGGGTTTTTTTAAGGCTAGAAATTATGCAAATTTTATCTAAACCAAAACGCTCAATAATGCAGTGCACTCTGATATCAAAATAGATATGAAAAAGATATTACGAGATAAATGTTTATTTTTACGCTCGCAAAACGTTCAAAAGGCCTTGTATATTGACAAATAATGAATTTTGCATTTATTGATTTTCATCAATTGGACCCCCCCTTCTCCATATTGCTGGATCCGCCTCTGAGCTACGACTACACTGACACCAACGACAAATGCATCGACACCGGCAACAACTACGACTACACTAACAACAACACCCGCAAAAACGACAACAACAACGACACCGGCAACAACGACACCGACAACAGCGACACTGACACCAACGACACTGACACCAACAACACCGACAACAACAACACTAACAACAACGACGACTACACTGACAACAACACCCGCAACAACGACAGCAACAACAACAACGACACCAACAACACCGACGACAACAACGACACTAACATCAATGACGCTGACACGAACGACACCAGCAACAATGACACTGGCAACATCTACAACAAGAACGACACAAGCAACAACAACACCGACAACAACGACACCGACAACAACGACACCGACAATATCGACATTGACAACAACAACGACACTGACAACAACGACACTGACTTTAACGACGCTGACACCAACGACACCGGCAATAACGACACCGGCAACAACGACACTGGCAACACCTACAACAAGAACGACACAGGCAACAACGACACCGACAACAACGACACCGACAATATCGACATTGAGAACAACAACCACACCGGCAACAACGACACCGGCAACAACGATACTGGCAACAACGGCACCGACAACAACGACACCGACAACAACGACACATGCAACAACGACACCGGCAACAACGACACTGGCTACTGCGACACCGGCAACAACGATACCTGCAACACCAACATCGAGAACGACACCGACAACAACACCGACAATAACGACACCGACAACATCAACGACACCGACAACAACGACACTGACATCAACGACATTTACATCAACGACACCGGCTACAACAACACCGGCAACAACGACACCGGCAACACTGACAACAAGAACGACACCGGCAACAACGACACCGACAACAACGACAGATGTTTATTTTTAATTTACCTGAACATTATGACCCTTATTTTTGGCGATGTGAAATTCATAATACTACCATACCTGTCCCGACTTCGGGGCAAATTACACGGTGCCCTTTTGTGTCTTTTTTTTTAAAATTTGTACATCATTTTTTTCATTGAAATATCGCTTAATTTACACAACACAATAAACAGGAAATTAAAAATGTTATGGTATATTATTACTTATATCATTACGAAGTGTTTTATCTTTAACGGTTGATAAAACGCACAATTGAGATTTTGCAAATGGCCCAACAAATACGCTATAATATATTTACAGTTTGTTGTATTTTATTCACCGGGATTCATTTGTGCAATCCGTGATGCCTTATATTGGATCAATTGAGAAATAAAACGATGCAAAAATCAATTTTAATCCCCCCTCCCCCCAAAAAAGACCTGTGATGAACGGATCTTTGAGCAAGTCTGCACCTATCTTTTTACTGTATAATGATATTAAAAGGATTCAGGCTGGATAAAAGGGAATTTGATTTTGACTTGAAATAATAAGAAAATATAGTTCTAAAAAAGTACCCATATTACAGTGTACATGTACACTATATATATGAACATTAATGAATTGTTTTTCATTAAGAAATACTTTCTTGTTTAATCAAATTCAGACCATCGTTGATATAATAGACAACCTTAACGAAATGTGCAACATGAACTCTCAATACGGTAAAGCCATAGTTACTACCAATGGGGCTTATCTCTATGACGACGTCGCATCACTTACCACTGGGGCATGTAGGAATATGACTAATGCAGAGTTGTTCCAAGGACTCGCCTCCCTCCCTGATATGAGTACATGGGAAGCTCTGCTTACCCACACCAATACTTGTATTGACCTATTTACAGGTATGATGTTTCGTTCAACTGCAGCAGCTGACGAAACTTTAAATAGTTTTTACATGCAACTAAAGCAATGATTTCACAATCAAATAACATTAAATGTATCTATCTATCTATCTATCTATCTATCTATCTATCTATCTATCTATCTATCTATCTATCTATCTATCTATCTATCTATCTATCTATCTATCTATCATAGTTCTACATGTTTCAGATGCTGGTCAAGTTTACCGATGGAGTAATAAAAAGGGAGATCTTGTCCCAGTATCAGGGTACCCCAAAACCAAACAGGCTTACATCGCAGATGCCGTTTATTACACTCCTACAAACATCTTTAGCGGTGCTCACTGGTCGGTTTACACACAAATCACCGGCGGCATGACCTTGTACTTCTTTGACGCGTCCACTGGCACAATATATTACCACAACAACCAGCAACCTCATGAAGGCAGTTTCCCTATCAGCGATACGACAAACGTGGATAACAATGGGAAGCCAATAAACCTGTGGTACAATCTACCCAGCAACGTGGTGGGCGTCACCGGACAAGGAAACACCAATCGTTTTATCGTCGTTGACGTTAACCTTAATGTGTATTTCTACGATATACAAGACCCAGATAACGTCAACACTTCTCCGCCTGTGTGTTCCCTGCAGGGACAGTTAAGGTTTTGATTGGGTTTATAGATGTACTTTATTAAGTGAGCTTGATGGTCGGGGCCATTTTATGACTGTATTGATCTCCTTTAGAAGAAGAGCTCTGTATAACAATAACCATTCATTCGTGTCTGTGAATTCTTTAAAGTGAGTGTAATAATATCTATAGAGAACGTTTTTCATGAAAGATCATAGACGCACCAAAAATTCAATTAAAAATCTATACCACCATTGTATTATTTTAAGCAAGCATCCGCATACATTAGCCTGATAGACTTGATTGTTTGCTATTTTATATCCCGGCGTTTATATCCATCAATTCGTGTTTGTGAATAATTCTTTAAAGCAAGTGTAATAATGACTATATTGAACTGTGTGGTTTTTTATATACAAAAGACGATAGATGCATCAAATTTAATATTTTGAGTACTTGGCCATGTAGTTTACAGTATAGGCAACGCAGATCCCCTATTTATCGCGCACCCCCGGCCCGCAGTCCAGATTGCAACGCGGTTTAATAAGGACTGGTGTCAGGTAAAACCGCGTACAAAATATACACCGCGGTAGAGCAAGTCAACAACGCCGCGGTTTTGACGATCAATTACAGGTAACAAAAGTATCGAACTGAAACGCGAGTTATCGTATATCCGGGTTTTTTCGCGTGTCACAAAGCGAAATCGTGGAAAATCTGTAAAATCTTAAAATCACAAATACCACTGAATTCTGTTTGTCTTTGTGCAAGCTAGACGTATTTCTGTAAAAGGGCCATTCTTTGTTGAGCCTGAATTGACTTCATCCTAAGGTACTTTCTTTGACCATCGCTTTGGAACACTGAGAAAATTCGACTTCCCCCGGAACCTAGCGATATACATTATACACTAATCACTCATACTGGCATCAATGCAAGTTAATTTTGTTGATATAACCTGTCTTCCGGGGAGAACATACAACCGTATATCCGTTAAATTTCGCGATGATCTTATTTTTGTTTTTTTCTTCGCGGTATTGTTTGCTATAAAAAGCTTTCTAAATCGCTAAAACTGGTCGTTTGACTATGAAAACAAATTTATTAATTTTCTTTATTACGATGTAACGTCAGCTTTCTCTGAGTCTAGTTAATCTTTCTTTTCGCCAGAAAAACTACAGGGTGTCCCGGAATATCTGATACCATTTGAAATTCGTATAAATAAAATAATATTTGGCCAATATTTGTAAATTGTGACTCAAATAAAAAGTAAAATATATAATTTTTTCAGAAAAAAAGATTGGGAGGAAAACGTGCTTTCATTAAAATTATTATGTCACTAGGTTACATCATATATTTTTGGTTTCATTGAATTTTAATCAAGATCAATCAGACAAAAGAGAGGCTTTCTCCGTTTTAAAACTGTATTTAATTTATTAAACACAGACTCCAGTTATAGTTATACAAATTATAAAAAAAAATTAATATCCTGGGAAAAAGCGATCAACTCAACAAGCAACAGATCTTTAAATTGTGGGATGATTTGAGAAAATGGATACCATGCATTGGCTAATGTGGAATTTTGATATTGTCATTGATCAAAAGGGATGTCATTTCGAGCACTCTGTTTAAATTTGTTTTGTTTTTATAAACAACGCCCAATCCGTCAAAAACTAATGAATGTTTATTAAATTTGTTGAGTGAAAATTTACGTTACATATTTACATGTATATAAAATGCATTTGATTTTTTGTTCAATAAATCTATACTACTATATTAAAATAATAGACTCGAATTTTTGGGCTTTAATACCGAGAAATCGGATAGTACTGCCATTTGTTTTATATATTTTAAACATTATTGGCACTTAAAGATTACCAATTTGTTTTTATTTTTTCTCAATTAAGCTTCGCTAATTAATAATCAACGAAAATTTCTTTTAAAAATCCGGACATCATATGGATTTTTCGGTTTTTACAATCTTGCGCATGCGCATTACATTGACGCTAAATCATGGGAGGCTTTTTAGTTTTTGATTCCACAATATTACATTTGCATGGATAAACTCAGAAACGATATTACAAATACGTGTAAATTTTCATTGAAAATCTGTCATATATATATTCTGTTCATCAAAGGAAATACGGGAGATATCTCTATATAACTCAGTGCATTTAATATGAAAAATCCCGATAGTTCCGAATGTCAACTCGAAGTGAGTGAAAAACGTTACTGGAGAAATTAAATTTTTAGATGAAAGGTATTTACAGCCTCAAAAAGGTTTGTTATGAGCAATTTTACTGTTAATTTAAATGAGGCTTCATTAAATTTCTCCAAAATCGTTTCGGAGCGATTCTGCAATTTTTGGCTACATTACGGGTATATGGGAGGCATTTTAACTGTGGTATAGGCCTGTCCCGAGACAGTTAGATTATTCTAACTGTTCTATTCTATTCTATTCTAACTAAGCAGAGTGTAGTGAAATTAATAACATTATTGCAGGCTTAAAGCTTTATTATGTAAATGGCAACAATAAGGTGTGTCGATGTATCTATTTCGTAAATGTCCGATATCATAATACAATGTCAACCCATGCACGCACGGGTCAAAATCTAGTTTAACAAAAAGTTATTCAAAGAATAATGGTATCCGATATTCTGGAACACCCTGTAGTAGTCTCAGGAAAAGGTCAACAAACGTTAATTGTAAGACTTAGTTTTCACAAGTAATAGCTTTCCGAAAAGCTTGCCTGACTAAACAAAATTATTCAATGGAAGCATGCATGGATCGATGAGGCTATGTTTTAAAAAATGAATGTTAATTTTCGCTGCTGATCATGAATTCATAAACAGAACGTTTATTATTAAAGAAGAAATTTCAGTCTTTTTCTTTGATTGAGTGCATGTTCATCACTTGAAATTAAATAATTTTATTTTATTTTAGGAATGCACATGCGTGTATCATTCAAATAATTGCATGTACATGTAAGCTTGAAAGCGGAAGATAAAACAATCAAATTCTAAATTGTTCTTGTTATATTAAGAAATATTAAGGAAATAGGAAAGGATATTCAATCACGTATTATCTTCATTCAAAAAATCTTGACAAGACATTAGAAAACAGGGGGAATTCTCAAAATCTTGAAGGAAAATCCTAATCCGTGGTGAGGGGGTGGGGTTGGGTGCGGGTAGTTTTCATAATGATTGTAACTTCAACTCAATCTAATTAAATTCCTTATTTTCAGTGTCATATATTACGAGGCCCTGTTTTACCATTCACGCAGCACTAAGATCTCCGATGATTTGAAGGAACTCATCCACTGGCAGAGATCCATTTGAAGGGGATCAACTGATTTTTTGACATTTGTTTTGTAACAACTACATATATCATCCGCTTCGGCGAATTTGTTCCTCCAGTAAATATTTCAGCTACATGAATACATATTTGTTTGAATTCAAACTGATGATTCGTTGTTAGTGATGATAATCCAACAGCAATTATTACTTGCATTGTACATGTGTAACAACTCGTTCTGTTGACACCCTTGTCTCGCACTGTTCAAATATGGCGATCTATTTTTAAATCAGGATTACACCATGTACACACGGGCATGGTGAACAGCCCTTTTACTTGAAAACTCTTGCTCACTGTTGCTTATTGCATCCTCTATAACATTTTCATCAATTGTAAATGGCGTCAGGCAATAATTTTACAAACGTTCTTTGATTAAATAAAGTTCCACCAAGTTATAATGTACTAGAATTAAAATATTAATATTTCATTTATCATGATATCACACTTGAACAGCAAAGATAAGTCGGTCAAAGGGACCTGGTCCCACCGTCATCATCTCTCCTCAAGTCAAAACTTAACCTCAAGTATGAGTATTGACCTCAGATTTATGCACTGTTCTTTAAAGGATTTGAGTTGAGGAATGGGTTGAGTGATTTGAAAATTTTAGCGAGGGCAGAGCCAGATCATGGTTGTGCGACTTTAGAATAAAAAGCTACTTAAAGGGGCTTGGACACGATTTGAGCTCAAATTTTCAAAATTTATTTTTTCATTGTTAATGTTTAGAATGGTCAATATGATGTTTTTAATGCTTTGCCAACATTTGAAAGTCAAATATTGAGTTACGTGCGAGTTACAGGGGTTAGAATTCTTTGTTTTGTAAACAAAGCTCGAGTCCTGTTATTGATTACATAATTATGTGTTGTATTGGTATAAGTTTCAACCTAAATTGTTGCTTTTTGTTGTTGATAAAATTATTTACACAAATTGAATCAGTTTGTCTAGTTTCCACAATTTATTTTGTTAAAGAAATGGTAATTTCTTTACTTTACAGAATTTTTAAACAAATATAAGACTCGAGCTTTATATAACACATGACTTCTTTCCTCTGTATCTCGCTTTTAACATGACTTCTAACTTTCAAATTTTGGTGAACCATTCAAAATACATAAGTAAATGATTATTTTATACACAAAAATCTAAATTATAATTTTCATTTGAAACCATGTCTAGGTCCCTTAATGCTTCGTAATGCAAGTTCATTAATGATTGCCATAATTGTGTGCCTATATTTACGAGCACAAGTCGGAGGAAGAAAATTTTTATTCTACATGGCATATTATTTTTAAAGTTGAATCTCGAGAAATCCCCTACTTTAATACATGTACTTTCTTCCAAGAAACATGCATCAGTGATGGTAAAAGTTGGTATGCCTATAGGTCCCTGCTTGCAAGTTTATGGTGGCGCAAATAATTTCAAATTAATTGGCTCCTTTTTTTTTATTTTAAAAAAAACCTGAATATCTAAAAAGAATTCTTGTGTTTAAATTTTGATATCCCGTGAATGTCATCAATACAGCTCAAAGTGATATATTAGTTAAATATATTTCATGTAAGATTGTTTTAATGCCACAGAATACCGGGTATTTATTATTCATTTTTTCTTTGCTCTTCTAAAAAACGTCGTTTAATAATATGCATTGATAAATGATCGTGTTATATTGATATACATATATTACATGGCTTCGAGGGCTACCAATCTAATTAAAATTAGACCTTTAATCTCGCTTTCTGTTATGGATGGTTATCGCTCAAACTAGACCTTTCATCTCGCTCTCTGTTATGTATCAGCAAGGTTATCGCTCGTGAAAGGAGATCCTTTCACGAGCGATAACCATACAATAACAGAGATCGAGACGAAAGGTCTAATTTTAATTAATTAGATTGCCTTGCCAGAGCAACATACCAGTGTATTTGCCCCGAGGTGCCAGGAAGCCCTGGAGTGTTATGTTGCCCGATGCCGAAGGCAGAGGGCGACATAACACTCAAGGGCTTTCCTGGCACCTCGGGGCAAATATTCTGGTATTGTCGCCCGAGAAGACACTGTGATATATGTTAAATAACATTTAAAAAAAAATCCAAATATTATAGTTAAAGAACATATTTACCTCATTAATAAGTGAATTTTATTAACACGTCTTCACAACTTTCAAATCAATGTAAGATGTTTTGCAAAAATGTCGATCGGTGCTTTCAATAATCAAAGTACTGAAGTACTGAAAGCCGGGCTTTTTTGGTGTGTCTTTATGTATATTGTGTAGTGAAGACTGAAATGTCTCTCTCTCTCTCTCTCTCTCTCTCTCTCTCTCTCTCTCTCTCTCTCATGCTTTTAATGTCGACAAAGCGTCAGAGAGCGACCAATTTTTGTAAGCGGCTATAAACAAAAATAGGTCTGTCTAGTAGAAAAAAGTATAACAGTTGCTGCCTTGAATTTTGCAACAAGCGTTATATATTCAATCCCCATTTCTTGCAGTTATGAGACTGTATCTTTCAAAAAAAAATCATGATTCAGTGCTATACATGTAGTATTGACCGGTATCAATTTGCTATAACTGATTTATTATAATAAATTAAAACACTAATTCTCTTTAAGCGTATAATAGTTAAATATTATGTTAATAATGAATAGGTGTTGCTTTCGTCATTATGACATCACAATGAATTATATCATATTATTACTAACCTAATGAGTGTTTTGTTTTCCCGAGGACTATCAAGCGACATATTTTTTCACAAATAGCGATGATCTACGCAAAGCCATGTACAAGATGCCTAACATCTCATACAATTTAACTCATTTAAACTCTTCAAAATTTTCAATCTCACCTTTCAAATACTCTTTAAAAATCTTTGCTTCACCCATGTTTACTTACAATGTTTTGTTGCTATTCAATTTTAAATGTTTTCTCCCTTTCCTCTGCAGAGATTTGAACAAATTTCGACGCTGCCATTTTGTTCTGCTCCAGACAAAACAATGTGACGTCAATATTCTAAGGGCAACTACTCTAATTTTAAAGAATTTCAAAGGGCAACTACTCCAAATACTTAAAGAACTTACGGCATGCGGTTTATGTATTAATACTATGAAATATCGAAATGAGTAAGCGAAGCGTCGACAAACGACGGCCATATTGCCTAATATTATTTCTCACAGAACAAATATAGAGATATATGAGGCAATCACGTGCTATGTCTAAACCAATAAAAATGTGACATTTCAGTCCAAGGGAAAACAAATTATAATTTAATTCTGGTTGTAACGCGCTTTCTGATTGGCTAAAAAATTATTTTATATCGTATTAAGAATGTTGCCTACGTCACAGAAAGACTAACGTCAAAAACATTTCAATACGCCTGACGTTACGTTTGAATTTTGTACAATTTTACGTCATTTTAAAGGTCAAATGACCGTTTTTATCTACAATGAAGAGTAAAAAAAATTTGATTATAAGCAATGAATTCAATATTTATTTGTTTTATACGATATAAAATGGTTTGAAATATTGAATTCATTCCTTAAATAAATTAAAGTAATAATTGTTAAATTCATTCCTTAATTTTTTAAAAAAGAAGCGATAACTGTTCCAAAACATTTTATATCGAATAAAACTGAAAAATATTGAATTCATTGCTTATAATTTAATTTTTTGCAATTATAATTGTAGATAAAAACGGTCATTTGACTCTAAAATCAAATTGTATAAAATTCAAACGTAAGGTCAGGCGGATTGATACGTTTTGGATATTAGTCTTATTATGACGTAGGCAACATTCTTTATACGATATAAAATAATTTTTCAGCCAATCAGAAGTGCGTTACAACCAGAATTAAATTATTACAAGATACAAATCAATTCTTAGTGTCAAATGACAAAAGTTACACACAGAAAGATGGTCTCCACTATTTCATAAAGATAATTTAAATAAAATTTCATTTCAGAATAGTATGTTATTTTATTTTAAAATGACATTTTATACATTAAGGAATCAAGACCTGTTCTAAATAATATTATATATTAGCAATACACGTTTTGTGGAGTTAATATTCAATGGAAGAATAATAAATTCATTTCAATGTATTCCCCTCATTTGTTCTGTCTACAGGTTCACCATATACATACTATGTGCATATGCATAACAAGCACTTTAACATGTCGATTGATAATATTCATACAACGAATTAACAATTGAAAGATAATCAACTCGAGTATGTAATGAAAGATATTTTATTGCACACATGCATGACACTTGCGTACATTAACATGTACATGTATCCAAAACAGTAACATTAAAGCTATTTAGGTATATAAACAAAAGTTCAAGTTTTAATTATTCCAGACAATTTGTGCATATCTATTATACATATACTCCTAATGCCTTCAGTCATTAATATTTCATCCAGTCCCTCCTTAAGGAAATGATCAATGCATCAATACATTATGACAGTATATCAAACTAAACAACTACTTGTATTACATCACCGGATTTAAACTGACTACAAGGCAAAACAAAGCAAATACAATCCATAGAACCACTTAACTCTAAACAAAATAATAGTCCATAGAATGCAAAATAGGATACATTACGAATGCCAATCTTTAAATGAAAAACACCCTGGCATGATACAAAGATATAGTGTGAGAAAAATTAGCTATATTTTAGCATATTTCATTTCTATTTACATCAGAATTTTTTGTTTGGTCTTTTTAACATTGGTATATGTAGCATGCAGTCGAGTTTTTTAACAAAGAGTATAATACATTATATTGTTAAATTTCATATGACGCATCAGCTTTTAATAAGATAAAGTATTAGTGCAAATATAATTAACAACCGTGTGCATCTTAAGTCCATATAAAGCTTGGGTAAAATCTAATTATCATAAATATCACAAATTGTATTGTTCTTTGATAAATCAAACCTTATAAATCAAAAAGCTACGTTCTGTGTGGTAAGTATTACAACAATTGTGCAATAAAGCAAATAAGCATACTGGCAAATATATGTATAAATTGTGTAGTTTGGTTTTCAAAATCAGAGGCAACAAAATATCAACAAAAACAACATAAAAGATAACAAAACAATCAGGTATCTACTGCAATTCATAACAGAAAGCACACCAAAGCGTAATAAAGCTGATCACTCTATGAATAAACTACAAAAAGTTGGTACTGTTGTTTATTTCAATATCACATTTAAAGTTTGGTCCCAAACAATGAAAATATTTCCTTATAATATGTTTCTCCTTAAGTAAAATGATCAATATAAAAAATACACAGCAGTTATATTTGGGTTTGACAATCTTCAACATGTTGCTCCAAACCTTAAGCTTTTCAGTTCATCAGTCTAGCTAATCACCTCACACATCAATATCTTCTTTCACTTTGCTTGACTGTGACAAGAGCATACAAAAACAGCCAGGTATCCACTGCTTGGTTGTTAAGAATGGGGGTGAAACCCGCTCCTTCAGTTTGGAATTCTCTCTATAACATCATTCGTCCATCCTGGGTAATTGAGGTCAAGGTCATACTGAGGAGCAGATATGTATCCAAGAAGTGTGTCTCGCAAACTGTAATGAATAGATTATAGAAGTTGGGTCATTCTTGATGTGTTTATATAATTGATATGTAATATGCTTTCAAATTTAAATAACAAAAATAAAAAGTATTAAAATTTAAATTCTGGAAATTTGAATAATCTAAAGATTTTATGCACAGCTATGGAAGATAATGATAAATCTGCACCTGTGTAAAATTATTAAAAAAAACATATGTTGTTGGATCTAATGAAAAACTTATCAACAAAAGAGAGCTAGACATCATTAGGATGGTGACCAACTTGAAGGGTTCCACTTACGGAAGTTTGGCCATGTCGACATCATCATCGTCGGTTCCTTCAGGAACTGTTATAGTCAGCATAATGCACTCAAACAGGATCTCCAGCAGTAGGTCAGTCTCTCCAGGGAGATGTCCTCACACAGGGACGTGATCATATCTCGCTGTGCAGCATTAAGCTCTTCCCTCAGTTCTGTCACTACACCTTCAAATGCATCCTGGAAAGGAAAATGGAAAATATTTCATTTTTTGAACATCTAATATATGTAAATCATTGACGAATTGCTGATAACCTCTGCATACAATTGTGACGTTGATGTGTCAAGACATAATAAAACCCAGCCAATCCAATAATTATACGTAAAAAGAAATTCAATTCGCTTGCTTTGGTAACCATTGACAAACAATGGCACCATGTACTACTAAGTAATAAGGTATTTGCAGTACATCTTGTGCTCAACACAGACACCATACATGTACCACTTAATTAATGCTCGAGTTGTTTACCCATTTAGAAAAGAGATTGGAGAAATTGAATAGCAACACTCATTGGGAGAAACAATCTACAAATTGAATGTGTTCTCCTCCTCTCTTGTATTCACTGATCTTCATATTAATTTCAGCATTGTACAAATTAAGTTAAGTATTTCTTCTAAAAATGAAGAAAAATACAATAGACTGTCTCATGATTGCTTATATTGTCCTTTTGACCATAGATATACCGTCATAATACATACAGACCAACCTACCTGTTTGTGTGAGGCTTGTCTTCGGGTTTTCTCCATGGCCAGAGTTATCCACAGAGACTGGGCATGCTTGCATTGACATGATGACCTTGCCTGAAACAGAATGCACTCAAGTTTAGTTAATAATACAATGCATCAATTATTATTGTAGAATCATCGGATGCAATGAATAAGAATAGACAAGGTCTATACCATTAAAGAATATAAATTCAAAATAAAACCTTTTGACTGGGGAAGGGGTTTTCCATCTTGAGGGTCTGGGTCATGAACTTCTCCAAGGACATACTCGGGTCTCCTTTTACAGACTTCAGGAAGCTGATGGTGATTTCTAGCTTGTCCAAGGTGTCACAAAGGTCAGGGTAAGCTCTGGTCTCCTCACAGATCTGATTGGCTACTACAGGGGTCAAAGGTTCCTACAATACAACCAAACCAATCAAAGTGAAGCACTTGTAAGTGTAAACCTGAAACAATATTTTGTGTCTTTGCTCTATTTCGATACAGTTAATCTAGAAAAAGAAATTCACCTGTTTGATTTTCTGTCGGAGATCTTTAAACACCACAGCATTAGTTGTCTCTGATCTGTATGTCATCATCTCAAACTGCAAAGACAACAATATTACACTTGTTTAAACATTATTATGGACAGGTATATTTTGTGAAGGAGATTAATGTGTAATACGAGGGTCAATCAAAAAATACGAAGACAATGCGGCTGTCTATCATATATTTTTCATGAAAGTCATACTTAACAGATTAATCTGTGCAACAACACTTATGCTATTGATATGCGAAGTTTTAGTCCATTTGATGAAAGGGTATTTTTGTTACCCCTTTTTAAAAACAAAATGTTTTGTCACCACGGCGCACGGTTACGTTCAAAACATGACGTCAAAATTAAACATGCACAGTTTATAGATATACCCCATCTTTATATCACGCTCAGTCTCTTGTGCCTTTCTTCTTACAATTTAAAATGGCACTGAACCACTTAACATCTTATTTGCACACATTTGCTCGAGAATCATAAGTTAGTTCTTCAATGTTTTCATTTTCTAACCGTGTATATCTTAGTTTACAGTAAGGATAACCCTGAACGTCGGTTGACGTTACTTCTTTTATGACCAAATATTTACGGATATTCTACTCTCTTTCGGACTGTTTTATATTCAAAATACAATGACCACCACCCCCACAAATTTTATTACAGTTAAACACAAACTTGCAAATAATTGTTGACTTATTTTTTGCACCATTGAGCATTTTCACTGCTTGTATCGGCTTTTTCCTGAGTTAAATCCATTTTATTTGTACTTCTCGTTGCGCCGTGACGTCAGGCGACGTCGATGTTTTTAGTCAATTCTAAAGAGGACTATCTGACTTTAGTTGTTAATATCTGTTCGACAAAACAATATATCCCATCATTATTTGGTACATAGAATACCATGACTATACTAAATTTGAAGATTCAATATAATTTGGTTTTAAGCCAAATTTATAGAGATAATACTTTCAACATTATATGGTTTATTGTTGACATAACACACATTTTGACCATGCGCCGTGACCTCATTTTTGCAGGATTAAATTCTAAATAATTCTTAGAAATAAAGAAATTTATTAACTTTTTTTCTTGCAAATTGTCTGAAACTATTGCTAAATTATATCTACCAAATTTAGTAATGATATGACGTTAAGTAACATAGCTATGACAAAAGTCTTCGTATTTTTTGATTGACCCTCGTACATTTATAAATCAATGTGACTTTAACTTTTACTGAATTACACATACCTCATACACTGGCATCTCAATGACAGACTTGGAGAACAGGAATCGGTCCATGAGCTGGCGCTCCAAGTCCCCAAAGTTGTAGTCTATCTTGGTGCCCTTGCCCACCTGGAAGGTGTAGTGACAGTTGGCCATCACCATGGGGAGGATGTCCCTGTCAGGGTGGTAGCTGATCAGGTGAGCCGGGGTCACGTCCCTCAACTGGACCTTGGGGAGATCTGTGTACCTGTCAATCAAAGTCAATTACATGTACATGTGCTATATACACCTTTTGACTAAAAAATGAATCTACATATGTATAATCCATTATATAATCAGGTATTTACCTATAGGAATGATTTTTAATTTTATTTTAACATTTTACAATGATGCACACCCATCAATGTTGAATGTTTCGATCTCTTTACAATTGAAAGAAAACTGCAAGGAGACTTACTTGAGCTTCTTCACCTTGCAGTACTCCTGCAGGAAGTTGTTTTGTTTCTTCAGTAGATAGTACAGTAGACCATAGGCACAGAGCCCACTGTCCCTGAAAGTGGGCAGCAGCACAGACACTGGTTGGGCATCAGTTATGGGCTTCTGGCAGAACTCCTTGGGGATCTTGGTTAATCCCTCCAAGGTCGGAAAGGCTACAAATATCAAATATAATATGCCCATCTCAATTAAGAGAAAGTAAATTCGAACAATTATACTGTTGTCTATCTGTTCATTGTTTATCTTTTTTATTAATTGAACCATTATTGACAATTTTCTAGATGCTAACCAAAGCTTTAAGTGACTGTCCAATTTCAACCCTTTCTTTCTTTCAACCCTGTCTTTTTTTCTATTTCACTTATATTATCAGTCATTAGGTCTTCCATTATCAATAAGTAATAAAATTTTCATATAAATATCCATGATCATAAAGTGTTGCATATCCATAATCATAATAAAAGGACGATAACACTGAATGCAACTCTGCACTTCTTGCTTGTGATATGTCATCATATCACTATGAACATAATGGGGCAAGTTTCTTTTTAGGTGAAAAATAACCTCCATGGAGTAGTTTTCAATCATGTAGCCATTACAAAATAAAATTATGTAACACGGAAATGTGTTGTAAGAAAGTTACTGCATTGATTCCAGTGGGAAAACAAGTAAGACTTCAGACAATTTGCAACACATACTGTAAGCAAGGAGCTTGTCTCTAACACACTGCCAGGCCAGAATAAAGTCATTCACCAGATTCCTCATCTCATCCAACCGACCCTCTACAATGGACATACAAATAAGTAGTATTTAAAAAAACAGTTACAGATAATTCTGAACTTCATATATATATATATATATATATATATATATATATATATATATATATATATATATATATATATATATATGTGTGTGTGTGTAAGCTGTACATATTACATTATACTTATTAATCAAAATTGAATATTAAAGCCAAAGAGTTATTTGAGGATGTAAACTATGTCGAAAATTTAAATCTTAGTCTTAAGAATAATTTTCAATTAATTTTTTTTTACCATTTTCATACTCCTTTATCATATCCTCGATGGTCATTGTTAAAGCCTCCCCTCTGTCCAACTTTCTCTGGAATCTCTGAATCAGTAATTTCTGGAGTTTCATGATGCTAGGTACAAGACGAATAGCTCTTAGCTGCTTCTCCTTTTAATGAAATAGATGATTACATGTGAATAGTACAGAACAGAAACAATCTCAGTAGGTTTAGGATGCTAGATGTATATTGTGTAGATTCCTTATTTTAGTTGAGTACTTAAAATTAATTCCACAATTCAACCAGTTTGCATCAAAATGCTAGAATATAAAATTGCTTAATGCCAAACTGTTAACATAGCTTCATTTACTCTACATGTGTCTGAAAAATAAAAACATTAAGATTTTAAAATCCGCATGATGTGCTTCTTGTGATTTTACGCAGATATTTATTTCTCGCGTTGAATTAGGAATTAATCCACAGTAACTTATATCATCTACTTCTCCTATTACTAAAGGGAATTCTGACCTCCTGTAGGAACATGAGCAACACTTTGTGGGTGGGAGCCTGGACCTGCACAGTGTGGAGGAGGTGGTCCATGGTGATCTGGGACCTGTAGCGCCACACAGCCGCCACATTGTGGAGGCTGCTTGGAGAGGAATGATCTGATGGAACGTCTATCTCAAACAACAGGCACAGCAGTGGGTCCGACCCTGTCAAGTTCAACAGTCATACATTTTTATCATACAGTATAATCAAAAGAACAATACCTTAAAAATTTCTTTAATTTATGTCATGAAAGAATGACCATTTTGAAAGTACTTGTCTAGTAGGTATTTTTGTAGGAAAAAAGACTGGGTCCAGTCTTTTAAATTCAAAGAAACATACCCAATCTCTGATCATTTGCAAGCTTTTTATTCATATTCTTAAGATCTCTTGCCATTTCCTAAAAGGGAAAAAAACACTTCAGATTAAAATTGAAATATAATTTTAATGACTTAAGAAAGCACTGATCATTTTAAAATGTTCGCAATGATACAGCAAATTAAATTATTATGATCTTGAGGATATAGCAAATTCATAATTTACTCTCATTACTTTTATGACTATTACAAAAGTCCAGCATTTACTCTCAAAATCCAATCAAAAGTACCTTTGCAATAGTTTTTTTTTAATGCAGACGACTCTCAACAATTTTGCTTATCCATCAACTTGTTATAACCATGCTTATTCAAAAAGAGCTTTACTGTATAAAATTTGGACTGATACCTGGAGAACGGGTGACAAATATGTTTTTGCAAAGTCTTCTTCCCATTTCTTTCTAGCAGCCTTGTTGGCCAAAAGACACATTTCTTGGTTCAGCTGACTACCTTAAATGTGGAAAGTATTAAAGATAGAGAGAGAGAGAGAGAGAGAGAGAGAGAGACTTTCTTTACTATTTTTACAATGAGCCAAAGCAACACCTCATATTTCTAATAGTTGATCTAACCCATACCATATAGTTTCTTTCCGCAAATTTTACCTCTGTGTTTTCTCATCATATCTCTGCAGATACTGTGTATAAGGATATAAACATCGTCCACACTCCTCCCTACGGCTCTCTGAATGGTCAGCAGGTCTTTCTCTATGTGAGCCCACAAAAATAGCAGCACATTGTCAGCATCAAGGTCTGGCTTTATCAGACTTTGGATGGCCTGCAGCAATCAAAACAAAATTTGTTATATGTAGAGTTTATTTTATGGTATGCAAGCTAAAATTCTAGTCTAAGAGAGGCTTTATCAAAGAAACTAGAAAACTGACCAGTCAGGAAGGGCCCCGCTATGACAATTAATATAGAGAAGTGAAAAAAAACTTTGAATTCCATCCTCTTTATATTAACAATGATGAAAAATAAATGCCCGGCAGAAGATGTAAAGAACTGGAATATATAGGATCTCGTGATTTGTAGTTGGATATGATTTTCATCCAACAATTCAAGTGTTTTTTTCTTGAGCCTTAGTGAGGGGATAAAACACACAAGTTGGATAAAAATCATATCATACTACAAATCATATGAAATTCTATTTATCCCATGTTTTATACACCACAATCAATGTTTACACTGTTTATAAAACTCCACATTATTTTACTTCATTATGCCTATGCAAATCCCATTGTAAAGTCACAACTGTGGGATATCAAAAAAATATCCAATGAGTCATATCCACGGGATAAAGGGGGTTAACATGGGATGAAATAAAATCCTCTAAATTTTCTGCAGCAGGCAAGATAATTATCCCAAGGGATTAATTGTTCTGCCATCTCATCCTTTTCTTCTAAATTTACAATAAGATTTTTTTTTCCAGAAATGACAGAATGGGGTTATTATCTGATTACCTGTTAAAATTAACAGCATTAAGGCAGAAAAAAATAAAATAAAAATTAAAAAATAAGATAGTGAAAAAGGATATCTTAATATATATCTTGATTTTAGAATTCAATAAAATTATCATAAATCATTGTGTACGGTATTTTAACCAGAATAAAATATGAATATTATATTTTAAATCCATATTCAGAATGTACACAATACTACACATCAATCAAAATTGACCTTAACTTCAAAACAAAGTTCATTTGCAGACACAGGCAGTGCTGTAATTAATCTCAATGTGACAAATAAAGATAAAGCTTAGGATTTTCTTCCTGTGGAAGGTTAATTAATCCCAAAGGACAAATATTGCACAGCCTTTCATGTATACAATGGTAACATTCTCAGCAGTTATCTCTCTTTGCCCATTAATTCTCAGTAGTTATCTCTCTTTGCCCATTCATTCTTATGCATAGTTAGGAATCTACCCCATCACCCCAGCTCCAAACCAGAAGACATAGAGAACCAAAACTAGCATCAAAATATGTATTTCTGCCTACTGAACTACCATATCAAATTTGAACTTGATTGGGCAACCATAAAAAAGGCTATTAGAAAAAAACAGGAAATTTGTGGACGGAAGAGTGACAGACGGACGGACAGAAGGACGGACGGACAGAGTGATTACTATAGGGCACCCGCAAATCCTTGCGGGGCCCTAATTAACTGATTCATAAAATCTGTCTTATGTACTATTTTAATGGACTCTTTGCATGTGACTTCTGAGGAATCTGACCTGTTGATTGATACTGGCACCTAGATACATGGCCATGTGAGTGAAGAGTCGTACAATGGCACACTCAATGGGAGAGAGTCCTCTCTCAGGGCTGGCATCTGGTTGTCTCCCCTCCGCCCGACCCAAAACATGTCCTGTAGCAGTCTGGTCTAGCCTAAGAAACACACAACAAAATATGATGATGAATTTCATATTTTTATATAAATATGTTTAATTTATCAATTTTAACTAGAATCGATAATCGATATACTAGCAGTAAGATTTAAATAGATATCCCTTGATTTAGGATGATTGACGTATTCTATGCAAAATAAATTTTAACTATATCAGTTACAAACTTTATACAAATCATGTTGACAGATAGACAAACCCTTGGTCAACTATATTGCCAGCGCGTAGTTGGTGCGACTGTCCCCCGATTTCCAGGCCGCAGTCCTTACACCTACCAACAGTGGCTGGCCGACCACACTGCAATAAACAAGATACACAAACTTACCCATCATGCAACTGATTGTTGGCTATTAGTCGATGACCTTCACCTCCAATTTCTGCACCGCAATCTTTACAACGCCCACGATAATTTGGACGACCACACTACAATTCACAATCAATGGCAATCATGTGAGCTATGGGACCCTTATGTTTAGTATTAAGTGTTTGAAAAGTGAACTTCCAAATTTGATCTTTTATGCTTGAGGACTCTATTATGAAAAAAAAGATTATTAGCCTCTGGACAAGCTGATAATTTATAAAGGATATTCATATAGTCATCATAATAAATGATTAAGATTTTTATAAGCTAGAGGAATATGCATTATGAAGAAGATAATATGATACTATATACATAAAAGGGTGCTTAATAAATCACACACAAAGCTACAGTGGCTCTATTAGTATAAACCTATTACATAACCCCTAAGGATTTATGTTAAATTGATTCAATTCATTCAGTAATTTTGACATTGATTAATTGACTTTGATATAATTCTAAAGTACTACTCTCTCGATATAATGTTTTAGTGCAAACTGTAAAGAAATCCCACTAGAGCATGAATACATGTACCACTGAATGGTAATTATTTGAGGAGAGATGATTGGTAAACATTGATGTGATTGTGGTCTCAATTTTTGTATCTTTCAGTGAGAAAACTGGACACAAAAGTGATATGTACCAACCGAAAGTCATGATCCCTTCCCTATCCCCTCCCAAAAACAAATGGAGTATAAATAGTTTTTGTCTAATTTCTAATATAAGAAATCAATAATGGAACAAATTAACACAAACTTTATTATAAAGACACAATTGCACATCATATGCAAGGTCATGCTTTGTGGAGGAGCTTCTTTTGCTCCCGTTAACAAGGTAAGAAATCAAACACGTCTTGATAATTAAGACACCATGAATAGTAAAGAATCTACCATTGTGTATGCAAGGTAGACAAAACCCACACAAAGCAAAGGACAAAAGAGATACAAAAGTTATGGATCAGAATTTACTGTAAATGTTAAGGATTCCAAAATGTAGTGAATATACGGTACTACAGAAACTGGAGTGTGGTCATAACATATCATTTGATTTAGTACATGAATATGCTTAACTATTATTAATTTAAAAATGTATTTCAAAGTGTTTCAATGTATTTCACAGAAAAATTATATACTGCATATCAATTACATGTATGACACATAGTTTAAGCTAACTGCAAGAAATTTGTTGAAAGAAAACAAAACACTAAGGCACACACAGGTAAAGAGTTAAATGTGTCAATACATCTACTACTCACATTTCCAATCACATATGGATGGCCATTAGGACAACCTACGGAAAAGATAAGAAAGAACTATATATGATATTAGTCAAACTTGGCCCCCAAAATTCTCTATTTTTAAAATGATTCAGGTACTTTTTTTTGTTGTGTTATTTTATAAAAGAGTTGGCATGAAATATGTTTTTCACCTATTTATTTGATTTATATGCACTCACTGGCAGTATATGACGTCAGAAGTGACGCTATTTTTATAATTCAATCAAAATCAACCAAAAATTGACATTTTTCTTATCTTTTTTTTAATTGGAAATATAGAGCAACTCTTTGAACAAGAACGAACTTTTTGTCACTTATAAGTATTGGAAAGATACACCTTTGGTGAAAATATTTTGTTTGTTCAAGTAGTCGCTCAATGTTTCTATAAATAAAAACTGCCTCAAAACAAGCCATTTATGCTAAAAATGAGAAAATGGCGGGAAAAGGTAAACTTTATGATGTCATATTTTTAAATTGTGGGCACTAAAATCAAAATGAAAAAACTTCAAATGTATACAGTTAAATATCGATATCTCGAAGTTCGGGGGACCACGGAAAAACTTCGAGATATCCGGGTGTTCGAGATATCCGAAGTCGAAATTCTTCGACTCCATTAGCGTTTTTGTTTTTGTCCTGACATGTTAACACAGGAAGTCCTTATATGCACTATAATTTGAGAACCGGTATGAACGGAAAAAAAGACGGAATATTGAAACGATGTTTTATTTATAGACATTTATAGACATTGCACATATACACTTAAATAAGAATTTATATGAAACGTTACAATTATTTTAAATAACAGTTAATCAAACATACAAGCATAATTTACATGTATACAACATGTATACAACATGTATACAACTTTTCAGAATATAAATAAATCACGTTGTTGAGACATGTTGTTGAATGATGTACAGAATTCTGTACCATCTTTTATAGCCAAAGACAAAGTGTGTGTTATTAAATATATTTTTGGTATATTATTCATTAAGTAGAACTTCACTTTGATCATGCATCGATATCGATTATACGATAATTTACGCTGCGCTATTTGGTAATTGAGTGACCGTGAACTTGTTTGCTTTATAAGTAGCGTGCATCATTATTCATATTATCGGTAATGTTAGGGGTGCTTACTTTTGGGAGCTGTGAACTTGTTTGTTTTATCAATCACCGGAGTATATACCCAAGCTGTTATAACACTTACCGTGTCATTGATAGCTGCACTGGCTAAGCGTGGAGTTAATAGACTATCAGTCTTGAGAAAAGGTGTGAATTGCCGCGGGCGAGAATAACGAGGACACGACATGCGGGGTGCAATTAGCAGACCGGAAAATTGACTTCACTTCGAGATAACCCAGGTAAAATTTGTTATTGGGACCGTAAACATACTTCGACATAAGCGGGGTATTCGAGATAACCGTATTCGAGATATCAGTAGTTTTTTAAATCATATATATAGGGAAAACGGCCGGGACCGGCGGCCGACTTCGACATAACCGGGGTATTCGAGATATCCCATGTTCGAGATACCGATATTTACCTATTTGTACAAATAAAAGAAAGAATTACAGTAAAATGACAATGTTCACTTTAGGGGGCCATTTTAAGCTCAAACCATATATAGTCCTTTATGAACAAGTTACATTTCCTTTTCAGCTCACTCATCTGGTCTGATAGATAAACTGAACCTTCTGATCAAAAGTTATATAGGCTTTGATTTCATATGTTTTCTGAATTTTAAACAAATCTAATCCAAATTTTGAAGACAACAACTACTAAACAGTGCATTTAGAGTCAAGTATAGTATAAAACATAATTTTACTTACGATAAAAAACTGGATTTTCATCACCTGCCTGTCTGGCTGCCAACAAAGCTTCCTTTATTTCAGCAACATCATCTTGTGGCATAGTTGGTAGAAAGGAGTTCTGTAGGCCATACAAATAATTGCATTTTCAATCAAGGTGTGATCAATGTGGGTTGAGATATGGGTCCCACAATTTCTTCCCGACCTAATTGTTTCGTCATTAATATCCAAAGGGTTTCTAAAGATTTTAGATTTTAAACTCCCCCCCACTCTTACTTATCATAAATGAAATGTTGCAGTCTGTAAACAGAGGTGAGAAGAAAAATAGAGCATTTTCATTCTATCCCATTTTTGTGAAGAAATGAAACATGATATCAAAACTCAAAATACTGAGCCCCTTCTAAAATAAGGTCTTTGTACTTGAAAGGCACATGTACATGTATCACTGACTTAACACAGTTTCCCTGTCCACCCACCTGCATGTCCCCTGGCTGCTGGACCAGTCTGTTGAGTGGTTCCACCAGTGTCCTCTCCTCTGGGATCTCCAGCAGGGTGATGAAGAAATGGTTCAGTAGACACACAGTACTCTGGTGGCCCAGGTCCATTCCCTCCTGTACAGTCAGCTGGGGGTTCCTCCTCCACACAGCATTTCTACACACCGCAGCCGGCAGATCAGTCTAGGGGAATTCAAATACAAATTTAATTTGTACAGTAATATAAAACATTATATAGTAATCATTTATCAAAAATTATTAAACCTCTCTTCCTTAAACATATAATTGGACAATAAAATCATGATGATACCTGATTGGAAAACAATGGATGCTGAGACAAGAACTGCTGCAATTGTTCCACTGCCTAATAATTAAGAAATAAATTTTTACAGCAATTTATAGCAGTATCTTTTTACAAATCATCGAAAGAAATACACCTAATGCAATCAAAGTAACATTTTACTGAATGAAACAGCAGTTGGAGACAATATGCACGTAGAAATGTTGACAATGTGGGACAATTTCAAACTAATTAAATGATGTGCTGGCGATATATTGTTAAAAAACAATGTTCACTATACTATTCATATAAATCACACAATATTTACAACACTTGTTTACACAATGCTCACAAAATGCTCATAATACTGACAAAGTTGATAACACAATGCTCATAACACTCATTCACTATTAAAATAATCTGCAAAGGTACTAGTTACTAAAAAATATGTTGAATTAAATAAAATGTCTTATCATCTTCTTTGAAACTGATTAAGGTAAATGCAACAAAAAAAGAGTAGAAAATTCATGGTCACAGAAAAGGTCAAGGTCAGAAAATTATGGCAAAATTCAATAGCAATTATGAATATCTATTCTTAGCATGAATTTTGGAAAAAAAGAAATATTCTCAACAGTGTCTTGAAAACTATAAGTAAACCTAACACAAAATATGTAACCAACAGCTCTAGGTCACAAGTAAAGTCAAGGTCAAAAATTGGGACAACTGTTCATTTGATCTCACCATTATGAAAACGTTTGATAAAAAATACTTTAAAAACAGTTTTTGAAGCCAAGCTACATGTAAAGCAAAGTGTGATGGAAGGAAGGTACAATGTATGACAGAAAGATGAAAGACAGACATAACAAACACTAAATGCCCTGTTATATCCTTTTAACATTGCAGGGTTTAAAATATTTCAAATCAATATATCCTTACTGCTGGAGTGACTCTTCTTTTGTTTTCAGGATACAGATAACACATAGTTATTTCTCTCATCACAGCTAGAAGGACCAGGGTTCTCTTCTGATAATCTGGTAGCTGAACAACCTGATAAAAGAATTTCATTATCAATATCATAAATTTTTTATGGTTTATTTTTATTTACATATTAAACATTATGATTAATATAACTTGTATTTAATCATAAAAAATCAGGATTTAGAAACCTGGATAGCTGCATTAAAGATGTCCATGTTCTGTCCTAGAGCTGCCTGTGTCAGCTTTTCTCTCAGCTTCTTGTACTGGTCCTCACATACGATGAATCGGTCACTGCACTCAACAATCTGACAAAACACAATACATTCATATGGAACTTTCTATGTATTTAATTTCTCATTCAATGAATTCATAGCACCACAATACTTAACAAAGACTTCTAGGTACAAATGTACCTCATTTTTCTGCAGCTCTGGTACACTCAGCAAGCGTACAGTGGTGGCATCAGTTGTCTTACAGATCTTCTGGTATGTCTCCACACCAAAGCAGCGACACAGGTGTTTGATCAGAAACAATCTAAGATAAGAGAAAATATTATTTAAGAAATGGTTTGTCATGCATTTAACCAATTACTTTCTTTGAAGAAAATAATGAATACATCCAAACTTTTACTATACCAGTACATTCAAATATGATTTGATAAAATTAACAACCCAATTTAACACCTCAATAATTCATTCCACCATGTATGTATATATATGTGTGTGTATGTGTGTGTGTGCATATATATATATATATATATATATATATATATATATATATATATATATATATATATGCTACTAAATTCATAGAACTTCATTAAACAAACTCTTAAAATCAGGTTAGTTCACATAAACTTCTTACTTGGGCTGCCTTGAGCCACACTCATCACAGAGTCTCCCTGCTGCCTCTAAAAGCTTTCTTATCTGCTGGCTGTGTTTGATTGATTTCTCCACCAGTAACTTGTGGAGAACCTCTGCTACAACAGTCAGTCCAAACCGGGTCTCTGCCATACAGCACAACTTATCCACATCCAGAGCCTCTCTCACCACATAACCTGCATCATTATGCAACATCTGGGTCGCCATTTTAATTTTGGACTTCATTGGTTCTGTGCTTTTGGCAACTTCATGATGGAAGGAGTCCTTGAAATAAGATAAAAATCTTAAAGCTTACTGATCATTTATCATATTCAGAATTTCCTTAATTCTTGCTTTTACTTTTAATTTCATCCCATTTTAATTGGCGACAAAGATTGAGTGGATTACAAAGAGAGAACAAGATAATCAAAGATAATCTAAGAGAGAATCAAAAACCAATTAAGTTTTTTACCTCTAAGCACTGAATGATCAAAAGACACAGATCAACCATTTTCTCCTCATTTTCTTTCAGTGACATTAAATCCTCTGCTTGTTGCAAGTACATTTGTAAGTCCTGCTTCACTTGCATGGAGCTGTGGGTTTAAGTTAAACATTATTCTTTAGTAAGGCAGTATCATTTGAAAATAACTGCTAGGCAGAGATTACTGTAAACGTACTACATTTGGCTGTGTATTCTATTTAGCGCTTTTGGCGGAATGCGACTTCCGCTAAATCAGGTACATCGCTAAATGCCATGCATATATATAAGAATAGTCACATTCAAGAATACGCTAATTCTAATCTACGTCCAACTTGTTTAAAAACTTATTTCCTGCAAAATATCGTACACGCCAAATATAATACGTTTACAGTAGTCATATTTTGACTTGAAGATCAAAAGTAAAATAATCTCAGAAAGGTTTTTGAACATTGAACATATCTAATGAGCAAAAAAAAACACATCATTGCACTACGCGGGGGTGTTAAGGAAGCATATGGAATCTGAGTTACATGTAATTCCGTGAAATCACAAATCTTAGTTATTATGTACATATTCAAATATCGAAGCAACGAAACGTAGATCAAATACAATTAAAAAATACTGAAGACAATTTCTTCCAGAAATTAGTTTGTATTACGTAAATTTACACATTGATGACGTCATGACTAAAATTGAATGTCGTGTGAATTTGATCGTAGAGCATTGTAAACATATTCAAAATATAACTAATCTAAGAACTCAAATAGAGTTTTGTGGTGTGATTTATTGAGAATTGAACATAAGAATACTGGCGGAGATGTTAGTTTTATCAATCATTCGCTAAAAAGTATGTAAATTTGCTTTTATTTTTCGGCCAGGCTTTCCTCTGTCGTTGTTTACGATATAAAAATCTGACTAGAACAACACTACCCCGTATATATTGAACTTGAAATTTTATACGCATCGTTAGTTTGATCGATGCTTAAATTGAAATGTGCTGCTAGAATCCCATGTTGTGTGTTGTTCTGATGCAATTTGCTGTTTTCCGTGCAAACTATATAAAAGTTGGGAAGGTTTTACGAGAACCGGATGAATAACTTTTTAATAAGGAAAAACATGGATTCTAGCAGCGGTTTTGAATAAACTGAGATGTTTTGCTTTCACTTGGTATGATTATTTTATTTTGGAAACCGCGGGGTAGTGTTGTTCTATTTCATGTTATGTTAAGGAATATACGTAAGCTATTTATAGTTGTCACGTGATAATACACCAATGTGGCAGTAATGTACTACCCGATTTCATTGCACTGACATCTATTTTAGAGGATAATACTAAGTTTTTGATCTTATTCAAAATATTTATTTAATTTCACGATTTTCAATATAACAGTCAAAATAAGACGCTAAACTACCCATATGCTTCCTTAACATCCCCTCGTAGGAATTAAACATGAATCAAACAAACTCAACTTTGATGATGCAAAATATAAGTAAGCCAAACACTGACCTAGTCCTTAGCAAGTGCTGTAGGAGGAAGGACCGTAGGACTGGTGTAGGATCAATGCCTTCCTCAAACACAGACATCTCCTTACTGGCCATCCTTCCTCCCTGTCCTCTACGAGCAGTGGCTGTGATATAGGACATCAACTTCTTGACAACTTCATTGGACGGGGGCTCATCATCAGAGAAACAGAGCTGGGATACAAGGTCCATAAAGAAACTGTTGCACCGATTTTTGAAATTGTTTAACTTGCGGATCTTAATGCTGAAATCAGAATGCAATCGATTGCAAAACCATAACACTGATCTAAAGTGAACAATGCCTAAAATGATGATTAAATTGTCATCACATAACTGATTTTAATATAAATACACATTGAGTTCATAACAAAAGGACTCAGGGCCTGACAAATCCGATTGTCTGAAACCAGGGGCAAGTAATTTTTCCTGTCAGGCAAGAAAAATATCGTTAGGGACTTGCCTTTGGGCAAGTGAATTTTTAAAACTTCTGCATATGAACTAAATATGAAAGTACCGTATTTTGCCTAATTTAATACGCTCTTTTTCCCTAGAAAATACTTTACAATCTAGGGGTGCTTAAATTATACACCATGATAGGATTTTGACATTTTGTTCCATTTTTGGGGAGACTGTAGGCATTCTAGATATATTTTATTAGTGACAAATGGACAAAATTTCCGAAATTCTCCGAGATTTCAATTCCTTCATATTTCATTGAAAATGACAGTTTAGAACATGATTTTTCATTGTGTTTACCGAAAATTTTATCCCTGGTACACCCTATTAAAAAAGTTATTGTTATGAAGCATCATTGAAAGAATTCATATCTTGAATTTTCTAAACCTGTAGGCACCTTTCATTCACTAGATCTTGACCTTAAAAATAGATGTGTGTCTGTTATCACTTGCTAATCATAACCATAGCCTAGAGCGTTTTAAAAATTAAAAAAAATAAGCCCTAATATGATTAGATATAATCAGTTTAAAAAAATTAAACAACTCAAAGAGATTCATTTCACCTTTATTTTTAACACCCCCGCAGCCATATTGAAACTACAGTTGTGAATGTGTTTGCATGTCACCTATTATCTCGGACATTCACCTAAGGTGAAAAAATTATCAAAACATCCAAAACTGTTAATCAAATAATATATATCATACGAGGGTTGTTCGGAAATTATTGAGACATTTTCTCTTATTCTTTTAGTAAAAAAGATAAACTCTTGAAATTTCACCAAAACGTAAAATCAGGATAGAGTTTATCAATGTGAAAAGTTTCTTGTCCATGGCATGAATAGATAATTCCTGGTAAGCTGACCAACGTGCCTTCGTCCAGCGACCCGGCGCAACCGCAAACTTTTCGCAACGTCATTTTAACGCTTCTTATTGCTCCTGTGTTTTAAACACCTTACAAACGAATGGAAATAAGAATTATTCTTTATTTCTCATCTTTTTTTTTTCATTTCAAGATGTCATCATTTACATTTACTCTCAATCTTGGTTTTCTGGGGGAAAATAATCGAGTTATTTTTACCCGAAAGTCTAATTACTGTGAATGTCTCCTGCAGTCATTTGTTTTTATATTTTAAAACAGTTGACAACAGTTAGAGTGTCTTAAGTACTTGATAATTAATCCCTTTGGCCTAATTCTAGTTAAACAATCAGTAAAAAAATATGATGAGGTGAATCTCTATACCTTGTCTTGTAATCGTATAGTGTTTAAAGCGATTGCATGGCCTTAAAAGGTCTTCTTCTGAGATTTCCACCAGTTTGACGGTTTTCAATGCGCCGCCTTGACGTCAAAATTCAATGCAAAGTCGGTGTCAGATTTCTATTGTTTGGTAAATAGTTGTGTACCATATCCGTATTTCAACTCGAACATCAGTGAAACTTAATCAAAAGTTAGTCGCAAAGAATGGCAAAATGAAAATATTTAATTTGATTTCTTTTATCATTAACTGTAATTTTACGGACACTTATAAAGTAGATGTTTAAGTTGTTATATCTCCGAGTTCATGGCTGCGCCGGGTACCCCAACCACCGACTTGTTTATCTACCGTCGTAAACAAAATACTAAATATTCTGTTTATATTACTTTGTTTTATTATTTGTTGGCGTTTCTTCAGTGTCTATGCCAATTTTCACCAAAATTCGTCACTTAGAAAAGAAAGTATTCGAGTTGTCTCAATAATTTCCGAACAACCCTCGTATACAGAGAATTAAAAGTGGAAAAAATTAAAATAAAGGGCAAAAATATCGTACGGTATGTGTATTGTTATAGCATTGAATCATGATTTTTTTAAGTAAACAGTCTCATAACTGCAGCAGTGTGTGCATACACCAGGTGTCCAAGTAGCGTAGTGGACAATGCACTTGCTTTTCACCGCTGCGACCCGAGTTCGATACCCGTGATCGACAGTGGTTGTATGTGATAGGGTATGGCAGTCACCCGCTTGGACACGTGGGTTCACCCCGGGTACTCTGGCTTCTTCCCACACCAATGACCCCTCGCGCTAACATCCTTGCCAACGAGAGATATTAATATAAGTTGTAGAACTTGCTTATCAATTGTTGTAAAATAAATAAAGTTCAGTTCAGTTTTCAGTGTGCATACAAATTGAGTAACACATGTTATGAAAATTTGTATGCACACATCGCTGCAGTTATGAGATTGTATACTTTAAAAAATCATGATTTAATGCTTATATTTACATTTTTTTTTACTTTTTGCCTTGTCTGCAAATGTGATTTATACCTTAAAATTACTATCTTATCCTGAGGGTAAGTTAATATTAATGGAAGAGCCACAGTAACAGCCACAAGCGTGAACTTTGATTTTCGCTTGTGACGTTGCAGTTTAGAGGGTTCAACGCTTGTGACTTCATAATAAAAGTCGTCAGTTTAACCTTTGAGCACCCAGTGATTAGTTGTTGCATTTAGAGGCATTTAAAGATCACAGAATTTAATGGAAAATTAATGGTAAATATCTATTTTTAATCACAATAAAGAATTTGGTAGGGCTAGTAGATATTGAGGTAGGGCAAGTAAATTTTGCCTTGCCACTTGCCGAGAGCAAGTGCTTAAAAATGTGTTTGTCAGCCTCTGGGATTGCAGGTATTTCTTTAACTATACAGTATTTATTGACAAAATGAATCTCTGACAGTCACATGTTGGATGAGCACTTACTCTGCTGTATTGTCTTGATGAGGGTTGAAATGCTCTGGGATCTCATTATGACAGACAGGACAAACCCTGGTCTGCAGGATTGTCAGGTCGTTGTAACATTTCACACAGATCAGGTCCTTGCAAGGTAGCAGGATAGGTCTCTCTGTGACCTCACTCTCACATGCTTTACATCTCTCCTGTCGTCTGTAATTCATATAAAATTTCAGTGCTTAGATTTCAGAAAATTATTGTTAATACTAGTGTGAAATCTAACACTAACAAACAGATCAACCAAAATATCCCACATGAATTATAGTTCAAGGGGTGGATGAAGTGGCATAAATAAACAATTTCTTTGAATACTTTGATATAATGTTTCTAACCCAAAAGCTTTGGTAACAGAACTTTTCATGCACATCTTTAGGAATTTTTCCACCTTTTCCAAAGATTCTATGTTCTTGAAATCAACACTGTCCTTGAGCATCTGCAGTGAAGAGAATTGAAATGTTTATGACCATCTTTTAAATGTTCTAGATTAACTTCATTGCAATGTTACTAAATAAGAGTTAAGATAGGAAATACATGATTGTAGAAAAAATAGAGTAAAAAATACTTACCACCCATAGGGGCATCAGACGCTCCACAGGCATCACCTCATCTGAACACACATGTTGTAGGAACAACTTCATCACTACCACCTTAGTCCACATACACCTTAAAAAAGTTGATATAAACAACTTGTAAAAATTATTTAGCTTAAAAAAAATTGAATTAACAGCTATTAACTGACAAAACAAGAAATGTTTAGGAACCGGTTTTTTTCTTCAATGTTTTTAGAGCTGAATATTGTAAAGATCAGAGTAATTTTTAATATGTGAGAAACCAATTTGAGAAAAATAAATGGACAAAATTTTCTATGGCCTTAACAGTTTGACTTTATATGTTTCCATTGACCATGTGACATATAAGAATATCAATAAGGATAAACATCTCTTGGAATTTGATACATGTATCTGTAAAGAAGTGTATGTTCTTTAGTGGAGGAACAATATTTTCTTTTCTCCAAAGAACATGTACCCAAATTATCATTCTAAGTCTTTTGATTTTCAGGATCTTATATTTAATAAATGTTTTTTTTTTTTTATAAAGAAAACTGAAATGTTCTTTAATAAAAAAGGAAATCACTTTTGTTACTGACTATGCAACATCAATAAATTGATTTTAGAACAAGTTAATTTCCACAAAACTCATGTTGCAGTTCAAAGAGAAAGCAAATAAAAACAATGTTTCTGAAAATAAAAAAAATCATCTTGTGGCACTAAATGAATAGATTTAGAATATTAGGGTGCATTAATTTCAATTATAAGATATGGTTTTTTTTACATAGTTTGCAAATATTATATTTTCATCTACTAGGTTTGTTACTTTCAGCAAGGAAAATGTTGGGTTAATAGTTCATAGAAGGCATAGCAGATTTCGCTGCCTACTCTAACTTTCTCTGTCCAAGTACAGCTTAAAATTAACTTACCTGGCCTCTTTGATTCCCTCAATGCATCTTCCTTCCAAATTTTTTAATCCCTTCCTCGTGCCCCTCATGCCCTTCAGTCACAAACTGTTCCAGAATTCTCTCTACAACAGGTCGGTACTTGTGTACCAGTTTCTGCCAGAGTTGTCTGCTTTTCTGGTCAGTGAGGGAGTCTTTGTTTGGCTCCAGGGTTTTCAACAGTAAGGTAAAGTCCAAGCACATCCAGAGTCTGTAAACATAGGTAGAGACCACCTTTATCATATTATAATGAAAATCATAGTTAATGACCTTTATCTAAACAAGAAGCCCATGGGCCACATCGCTCACCTGAGCAACAATATACATAATGAGTTCAGCTTCATGAATTCATTATCCAAAATATTGGGACAATGAATGAGTAAAACATCCTGTTTAAAAAGATTTTCAAAATTTTCTACAGATGTTCTTGTGTCAAGCCACTTTTGTAACTAGATGATTTCATAGTTATATCACATATTGAGCATTGCCATTTTCAAACAAATCTTAAACAACTGTTTATTTAAATATAAACCAACATCAGACTTTGAACCCCCTGTGTGGCCCAGGAAGTGTGGTTTTGAGGAAGATGTCCAAAATGTAAAAAGTTTCCAGACGGATGACAGATGGATGCCAGACAAATAATGATCAGAAAAGCTCACTTGAGCTTTCATCTCAGGTGAGCTAAAAATTAAATACTGAAGAGTAGTATGACATAGTACCATACAATATTTATGATATTATAAACCTTACCCTACTCCCGTGAATCATGTTATGAACAAATTTGAATCTACACTACCTGAGAATGCTTCCATACAAGTTTTAGAATTTCGATTTGTTTTTTAGAAAAAAAAATTTCTCTATACATATTCCTTTGTAGGAATTTGATCCCCCATTGTGATCCAACCCTACCCTCCAAAGTCATTATTTGAATTGAACAAATATGAATCTATTCTACCTAATGATGCTTTAACACAAGTACACTGACTAAGCTTTTAAACAAAATTTCTATATATTCCTTATTAAAAATCTGACCTCCCATTGTGGCCTTATTTTACCCCCAAAGAATCATGATTTGAACAACTTGAATCTACACCAAGATGTAATAACTTGACGACCCCCCCCCCCCCCCCCCCCCCCACACTTATTTTGGCCCCATCCTATCCCATGGAATCATGATCTGAATAAACTTAAATCTACAATACCTGAGGATTCTTCCATACAAATAACAGATTTTCTGGCTGTTTGCAAATTGAGCTAACATTGTTAAGACTTTTTTGGTAACGTTTTTCAATAGCTCATAGTTATAATATCTTGGTGCTTTTTTGGTACTGTTGACTTATTTATTCATAAAAAAATAACTAAAACAGTCATTATTATAATAAAAGAATTTTACAGATAATAGCATACTGACCATTTCTTGGTCAGTGATGAGATAGAACTGAGAACTCTTTTGCTGGAACTCAATGATTTTCTCACTGCAGTCGGGCCACACTCGTGTGATGCTGGCAAAGTTCCTAAGACGAGGCTCAGTTTTACTGTACACAGCATGGATGGCCACAAAGTTCATGACAACACTAGGTAGTCCACCTCTGAATTCCATGTTTATTCCATTCAGTAAATTTTGACATATCAACTGAAAATTATATTTATATTGATCATACAATGATACACTAGTTACAGAAACCATATAACTTACTATAAGAAATTATTCATCATACTATGCTACAACTATGGAATATAATAGTTAGTTTACATTAAATTCTTTTAATTTACATGGATACACAGTTGTTTTACCCCATGTCCTTCTTGGCTGGTCACATGATACACCATGTGAACAAAGTCACTCAGATAGGCCTTGACACAATTCATAACCTTGACCTCAAACAGACATTTCTGAAGAACTTTTCCCAAGGTAGCTTTCTCTATGATATTGGACACTCTCATTACCCTCTCGTCAATTGTTTCTGCAAAACATGAAAAAATATGATTTGAAATTGGAGCAATAACATCTCTTAAATTGTAAAAATGCATACTACAAAGGATTGGTACATGAATAAATTCTATAAATGTTGATATTGTAGCTTGGATTTTCACATCAAAATTTTTAAACTAAACATTCATCATAGATGAAGCAAGTTTTTATTTCTGTTTAATGCCTCATAAAAATGAGTCTATTTCTTTTAAAAAAGCTTTCATAGAAGTCAGAGCTCCAACATTTAAGGAATAATTCAATAGCTACCCAAATGAACTGCAAAGTGGTGTGTAAAACAAGAGGCCCATGGGCCCATGGGCCACATCCCTCACCTGAGGAACAATAGGTATGATAAAATCAGCTTAATGGAGTCATAATACAAACTATCTGGAAAATTTACAATAATACATATAGATCCTGTATAAATAAAATTCATTTTCCCCCTGGATATTCTTATGTTTATAATCATTAGTCACTTTTCTAACAGGATGATTTTATAGTCATATCACATGTTGAGCATTGCAGTTCTCAAAAAGATCCTTAACAATTGTTAATATATGGGATATAAACCTACATCAAACTCTGAACCTTCTTGTGAGGCCGAAGAGTTGTCCTGGGGCCAAAGTCTTAACAATTATAAAGAATCATCTGGCTGATTAGTTTCTGAGAAGAAGAATTTAAAGATTTACTCTATATATTCCTATGTCAAGCTTCTACCCCCCACTGTGGCCCCACCCTACCCCCGGGGGTCATGATTTTCACAACTTTGAATCTACACTACCTCAGGATGCTTCCACACAAGTTTCATTTTTCCTGGCTTAATGGTTCTTGAGGAGAAGATTTTTGAAATTTCTCAAATTTTTTCCTTGATTTTAAATTACCTCCCCGTAAGAAAGGGCGTGGCTCTTAATTTTCACAACTTTGAACCCCCTTTGCCTAAGGATGATTTGTGCCAAGTTTAGTTCAAATTGGCCCGGTAGTTCTTGAGAAGATGTTGAAAATGTGAAAAGTTTACGGACAGACAGACAGACGACAGACAACTGGATCAGAAAAACTCACTTGAGCTTTCAACTCAGGTGAGCTAAAAACATAAACTATTTCCAGTTTACGTATGAGTATATGTAAATTGGAAATCCTTTTAATTCATTCCATATAGTTTAATTTTCTGCTGCTATTTATTGTAGAAAAAGGTTCATTTGATCTATAAATTGACATTCAATTGTAAGAAATTCAAAATAAACATCTTGAAAATTGAAAGGTTTTGATCTTAGTCTAAATGTGATGTTGACAACATTCTTCAAACGATATAAAATAATTTTTATAGCCAATCGGAGAGTGTGTTACAAATAAAATAAAATAAAATTATTGAGCAAAACAAACTGGATCATATATTTTGATTTACCAACACTATCTAAACCTAGCAAATTTTTTTGAGTTTTTTAAAGAGTATTCAAGCTTCAAAATTGAAGGAGCTGTCTTTTTAAGCATAACTGTATCAGATATATATATATATATATATATATATATATATATATATATATATATATATATATATATATATATATATATATATCAATATATCATGGAGCAGGCTACAAAACACCTCTACTAATTACTGAGATTTGCAAAATGCTTGAACATGAAACTTTTTTAAACACTAGCATATTTTTAACTCCGTCTAATCATTCTGAGGTTTGTGTTTTCCTGAAACAGAAATGTCAGTGTATGACCAAGACTAGTTTACCCTGAATGCAAATGTCAGTATGGACAAGCCTAGTTTCCTTCTTGCAATCTATTGTCATGATTTCATTACTTTAGAAAACAAGAAAAGAAAGACAAGAATAAGTCAAGAATATTAACAGAAAACCCCATTCAAAATTTTTCTTAAAACAAGTTTCGCTAGCTTCCCAGTCTTTTTCAAAAAGATATGCTTGTCACACCTACGTTTGATATCACAGTATTATTAACACATGATAATGAATGCAAATAACTAAATCAGAAAAGATAAAATTACATCAAGAATTTCTCAAAGTTTAAAACAAAAGTCGAGGTCAATAAAACTAAGTAAAAATAATATACATTTAAAACAATACTAACCACAAGTATCAACATCTTGTGACGTCCTCAGAATTTGGTCAATCAGTCTGTAAATCAGCCAAGAAAATGGCATCAAAGCATTAAATTTGAGGCTGTCACAACCTGTTCCTTTGACCATGACCTCAGGAAGTTCCTCTTGCTTTTTAGGGGACACCACCATAGAATACTCAATCTGAGTGGCTGATGGATTATTGTTTATTTCCAGCCATAGTTTGTGCTCCCAAGAACTTGGCTTTTTTTGAATCAGGAGGTCAAGGTTACTGTTGGTGTCCAGTTGAGCAATAATGCCAGCCAAAATTGGAGAAAGTTTGTCTATAATGCACTGATTTCTAGCTTTTCTGTAAAAAGAAATCAAAATATTAAGACTGAAATCAATGCACTTCATGATAAACATGTTACATGTATACTAGTAAAACAGAAAGGCAAAGGTTGTGTGAAAAAAACATAATCAACCCATTATCATTTTCTATAAAATTAATCTTAGTACCTGAATGTGCCTGCCCTGTTTATACAGTCCCTCTTGGTGGCCTCAGCATACAGCCAGCTCTCTGCTGAATGACCCATTGTTTCCTCTTTCTCTTTCATCAAGGCTGCCAGATGTTGTCCTATTCCTTGCATAAAGGTCACTTTCCCCCCTAAAACAATGATAATTTCTATTTAAAAAAAACTAAAAACAACAATCATCCATCAAGATAGGTCTGTGCAACACTTAACCCTCCCCCCCCCCCTTCCGCTTGAGGACCTTTATGAAAAAAAATGAACGGAAACTGCATTTAACTAGAATTTTCTAAGTCCAAGCGCCATAACTGTCAAATATTGCACAATAGACCCCCTAAATCAAACTTGACCTAGATATTCATATGATAAGTCTGTTTTCATTTCAGAAGGTGCAACCCCTGCAAAGAAAATGAATGGAAACTGCTAATAATTGGAATTTTTTCAAGTCCAAGTGGCACCTGTCAAAAATTGCTCGATCATACCAAAAATCAAACTTGACCAAGATATTATATGATAAATCTGAAATTTCATTTCAGTAGGTGTAACCTCTGCAAAGAAAATGAACAGAAACTGATGTCAGATGGTCCGACCCACCAACTGACAGACAGACAGCAGCAAAGCAATATGCCCTCCCTTTTTTGTACAGGGGCATAAAAATGTATTCCTTTTGATAATCTTATGAGAAAAAGAAGAAAATTGAAAATTAAAACAATTACAATTGGAGATATACCCCACTGTGAAAATCTGCAGATATCAATACTGTGGAATCCTCATTGTTCATGGGGGACCAATGTTGGTGGCTTTCATGGGTTACCCATGCACAACATTCCCTTAAACATATAAACAAGCATTTGTTTAGCATTCATAAACAAAATAAGAACTTGCTACCAACTAAATTACAAATGTACATCCCCAAGAACAAGGAACATTTTGGCTATCCACAAACATTGACCCCCACAAATAAGGTAGATAATTTAAATCATTAGATTTATTTAATTTTGTGATCCAAGGGAAAATCCACAAGTCGAGCGGTATCTGTTATACAATATGTACAAGGTTTATGAAAACTCGGAAAACTCTCAAACTGCTGAATTACCGATAACAAACACAGGTACCTGACGTTAGAAATATTTCTTTTTACAATAAGATTATTCCAAGTACTATAACAATAAAAATAGTTTGTCACTGTAGTCATTTTGATTTTTCAGACCGACTAATCTGTCACGATTTTCTTGCAGCGATTCATATAAAATTAATAGGTAAAAATAAATTTGTTCGCCAATTACTACTTTTTGTGTAAACTCGTGCATCATCTACATGAATTACGATACAACCGTTCCTTTCATTGAAAATCATACTCCAAATTCAGTCAACTGCTTTTAAAGAAAATGGAGACCAAAAGTGAATGAATCACGTCACATTTTGGGGTAGACCTTTCCTGATTGACTGTTATATATGACATTAAAAATAAAGCAACAGAATAATAAAGACATTAACTGATAAATGTACAGAGATAAGTCAGTTAAAGGACTTGTTAGAAAAAAAAGAATAAGGAAAATGTACAGATCAGTTACTTAGTGCTAATGAAGGAGAGTTGGTTCCATGTCTAGGAAAAAATATTCACATGGCGGTAATATGTTTACTGACAATTGATAGAGCAATAATTATTGTATGATAATTGTAAATTGTTAATTTTAGCTATTAATTCAGAATTATTTGATTTTAAAATTTCTAATATATGCAAAATTAACGCTTTAAGGACGTTGTTTACTCAGGGTTTGAGTTCTCAAATTCCGATTGTTATGAAGTTCAATGTAATGAGTAAAATTTGTTCTAAACACAAAAAGTATTTATGAAATGAATTATTATTGACAAAACATTCAATATTTTTACTTTATTATGGAATTAGGCTCAAACAAAAATTGACTTTTAGCCAAACAGAGGAAATTCGGACTAAATTTTGCAGATTTTGTTTTCTGCTAAAAGTTTATTGGCAATAGTCTATTATTAAAAGTTAGGATTTTATATTTAAGTCTATGTAATTTTGCATATTTTCCGTTGGATTTACCTCATTTATTCATTAAAATAATCTTATGGCACGAATTATAAAAATATTGAAAAATGCTTAAAAACGATAAAAGACACCATATCTCAAAATTTTGATCATTGACCTCATATAAATTTTATGACAACAGAATAAGGTCAATATAAGTAGTTTAATACCATAAATGTTTTTGTATTATCATCATTCAATTTTTTGTAAAATTGGATCAAAAATGGAAAGGGATTTGACAACTGATAGAGGAAATTCGGACTGGATTATTTCTTAAAATTGTTGCTGAAATCTTAATGCTGTGTACTTATTTAGTGCCACTACCATTCATAAACTGTATCTTATTTTTTAAAGTGTTTAATTATTTGTATTATTTTTATAATTAAGAAAATCTCAATCGTAGAGTAAAATTTTATGGGATTTTTCTTGATTTTTCAATAAATATTCAATGGCCATTAACTCAAAAAGTAGGTCATTGACCTACTTTTCTGAAAGTGAAAAATAACAATACAAGCAAAGGTCTATAACACACAATAGATGGTTTTTCATTATCATCAGTGGATTTTTTTTTTCATTCTGAGTAAACGTCATCCTTAAACAGCAAAATTAACAAATATTGTAGGACATTGTCATTTCAGGGATCTGTGTCCTTTCAATATACTCTCGTCTATTAAGCGCACATTTTCATGCGTGTCTTGGAAAAAATGAACTTAATTTCGAAAGCGTTTTTCGAAGAGCTACATTAAAGGATTTGTAAATCAGATTTTAAAACTACGATAAAAACTTGTAGTTTTTAATCTTCTTAAAATTGAGATATTTACATGTACTATCACACGGTAAATTAAAAATTTAAAACATAACAACCATGCATTATCTTTGAATTCATAAGTTTAATATTGGTGCGAGATATTTACCGATGGGAGAAAGATCAGCTGAGTTTCTGATGAGAGACATTAAGATATTGATGAAGAATTCTTTTTAATCATGAATATGACTGGTTTTGTCCGTTATAAAGTATAGAAAAAAGTGTAAACTTATGTCTCATAACATTAAAAAAAAAAGATTATATATTCCAACTAAGCCGGACAACATGAATATTAACATTTAACTTGGTTCTTCAATGGATAAGATTGTATATATTATTTGATCTATTGGTCACACAAAATGTATAATCTTTGTAGATCTTGCTTACAATGCATTGTTCAAAATTTAAATTCAGTTTAATTAACTAAAGGGTCAATGAACGAGAATGCAAATTTAGACAAAATTCCTTTAAAGATGAACAGCAGTTTAATATGTAAGACATCTGTGTAAAACCCAGTCCAGATTTTAACCTCGGCTTGCGCATGAAGTTTGGCATTTTTCAGGTGATAGACTGTTAAAATACAATTCACAACTTTTCAAAAATGTCACATTGCGTTTGGGAACTTTACTTTCGATTCAACCTTCAACCTCTTCTATTGATTAATGAGCTAGTCCACCGACTGAATCATCGACGGCGTTGTGCATTCAGTTACGTAACTCATTATACAAATCGCTACAACTATTGAACCCGATCAAGAATATTTTGATCAATAAAGCTATTTGTTTATTTTCTTTATAGAGTTTAATTTATACATAGAGGACTTAAAACAATTTAATGCGTGTTTTTTATAGTACATATTCACTGAAATGCAAGAACAGTGTTCATTCATGTGTTCTTTCCATGCCTTTCGGTATGAGACTTTGGCTGACAGTAAACTAGAGGTACTGTGAGCAAGCTCACAATTGATACCCCCTGCTAAGAAAAAAATCATAACGCACGTATTTTTGCTATTATAGAAAATATTGGATGAATCTATTTCACTGTCCATTTTCTATAAATAACACTGCTCTCTTTTTTAAAACTGTTTATGCTAATAGGAGTAAACAAACCAATTTCTATCCTTTAATTCCATTTTATTTTAAGTTAACTGTTAATGCATGAGGACATTTGCATCCTTCCGTTAACAACCATGAGTCTTATCAAACGAAATCCACATGTCAAGCAGCTATTTAATATTTAAACATTTAGAATTATTGGTATACTGAGCCCGATGTTTTCCCAAATTTTTTTCCATATATTTTTCCCCCCAAAAAAAAATTATCAGGGCAGGCCATTTTCAGAGAATTAGGAATAAAAATCTAAAAATTATTTTATGTGGCCTGAGAAGAGCAAGCCTTGTGTCAAATGTTAGCTTTTAATATTTCCATTAATACAAGACATGACACAGACAGAATTTAGCATTTTTGAACCAATGACCTTGAACTTCCTCGATTGACCTTGGGTCAAGGTCATGACGCATCCTTAAGTCATAAGCAATATTTGTGTGAAGTTAGAACAGTCAATGCTTCTCAATAAGGAAGATATGGACCGGACACAAATTTTGCACTTTTTCTGCCAGTGACCTTGACTTTGCCCGAATGACCTTATATCAAGGTCATGACACACCCTTAGGTCTTAAGCAATCTTTGTGTGAAGTAAGAACTTCCAATGTTTCTCCATAAGAAAGATATGGACCGGACACGATTGCACAGACAGACGGACGGACGGACGGACGGACAAGGGTGATTCCTATATACCCCCCTCCCCCAAACTTTGTTTGGGGGGGGGGGGGTATAACTAAAAATGATTCCACAGTATGCAATGACCTTGAACTTGCCCACATGATGTTTGGTCAAGATCATGCCTTACCCTTTTGTCCTCTGCAACCTAATACATTAAAAAACAAAGCTTTGAATATCAAGTTCCTGTTTAGAGATATAAAAGTAGTTTTTTTTAAAAATAATCTTATAAAAAGGTTGAAAATTCATGAATGTAAAGTTAGCCTAAATGTTCAGGATGAGTATTATCAATTTGCTAACCCCATTTTATAAGAAAACAATAACAAACCATCTGCCTCTATGCCAGCTAGATCACTAAGAGGACTTCTATGAACAGTTCAATCATTTATGATGGAGATTTTGTTTATATGTGTGACTGAAAGATACTAATTGTTAACATAAGCCCCCAAAAGTCGGCAACTATAGCCAACTTGAATATGTTACTGGTATATAGTTTTCAGAGTGAACAATGACAATTTTTTCAGCAATATGTTCTTTAAAAAAAAAGTTTAGGTGTAACACCAATGAACACACACCCTTTGTTTCTTGATGTAAAAGCTCTAGCAAGATTTTCACTCTCTCGGTTGTTCCTCTCTGAATCCTCGGAGTCTTTCACCATTGCCAGGGCAGGACGGGCCGTCAACTTAATGAAGAGGGCAATATCCACCTTTCTCTCCACATGGACCTTGTCCTGTGTGTTCCACCATATCACCAAAGTCATGTGGATACACATCTTGACCCTCCATCATTTCCACGTCTCCAGCCTCCTGGATTGGTTGACTTTTGTCTCTACTCTCCCAGTCCATGTCCTCTGTGTCCCCTCCACCGGCCCGACCGGTCGCCTTCTCCAGTAATGTTCCTACACTCTTGTTATTCATCTCCATGAAGCTGGGCATTTTGTCACTGTCTGGTCGGAGATCATCAATGTGGACAGAGTGCCATAGACCACACTGTTAAATGGTTTATTCATGCAATTATCAACTGTGATTAGTGTTTATGCTTTTCTTTATAAACTGATTTGCTATAAATAAAGCATTAACTGTCCCAATTTATTTTATGCTCTAATAACATAGGTAGAAATTAGATTCATACCTTAAATAAGTTAATAAGCTACATAAAAGATTAATGGAATGTTTTCAAATTGAAGAGATAAAAAAATGACAAATGGTCATTGAAGACAAAAACAAGACACTCATGGGCCACATGCTCACCTGAACAACAATTGTATCTCTTTTGAAATTTCTAAATATAAAGTTCTTCTGATATATTGTAAAAATAACAAAAATGCTCAAGATTTCAAAGTACATAAAAACAATAAAAATAAGGCCTTCTTTGAACCCCTTCTGGGCCCCAGTAGTTTTATTAGTTTAAATTCTACACTATCTGTGATGTTTGCATAGTAATCTCCAATTGTCCTATAAGATCTTACTTCTTGAGGAGAATCTTAAACAATTTTTTTGTAAATTAATATGTTTAACGTGGACCCTCTTGGGGCCATAGTTTAGGTCCAATTGTCATTGTTTTGACAATTCAAAACCAACAATATTTTAATAATGGATGCATAGCAATCAGAAATTGTAGCATTGTTGTTTTTGAAAGGGAATTTTTTTAAACATTTTGTCTTTACATCTATGTTGAATGTGGAACTCCTCTTGGGGCCCTAGTAATGGTCTGGGTTTCAAACTTTTTACAGTTTAAAATCTTAACCATGAGATTGACAATTTTGGAAGAGGCATTCTTTCTCAATATAACTATTTAGTACTTAGTTCATTGGCTAAATACTCAGAAGCAGAGAAGATTTTTTAAGAATCAATGCATTTTCACTATATAATCATTAGAGCCCCACTCTAGCATAAGAACCCCTAACCCCAGAGCCATGAAATTCTTAATTTGGAATAGAGCTCATTAATGCTTATTACAATTATGCCAGCAGTTTGACGTTCGATGTCCAGGAGTAAAGAAGAAGACTTTTAAAGACATCATTATTTTTTATGGTTTTAGCCCCCTCCCTCTCAGACCCAAGGGCATTTTACTCCCCTTCCCTCAAAAATGCTGTAATCTAAATTTGGTTGAAATTGGTTCAGTGGTTCCAGAGAAGAAGCTTAAAATGTTAAAAGTTTACCACCGACGAACGACAATGGATAAATACATATAGAAATAGGTTACCTGACCTTATAACATGTGAAAAGTTTACAAACAGAAAGATGAATGAATGGACATGCAGACAGATTGAGGACTGTCAAGAGGTGATCAGAAAACCTCACTTGAATCTTCTGCTCAGATGAGCTAACAACATACCTTCCAATCTTGAATTTCAGGGATATGAAAAATTTTCAGTGAAAATGATCGATCTAACTACAAAGACTTAGAAATTAGAATCACAATAAACTTTACCTGGAACCCCGTGAATCCTCCCCCTGCTACTCGGGGAAGATGGATGATGAAGACGATGTGTGTTTTCCCGATCTTTTTGTCGGCCACCTGTTGGAGTTGATCTAACACACAATACTGAGCAGAGGCCACCAAGCTGGCGTTCTCGTTCCCACTGTCACACTGGACAATCAACAGGGACTCCTCCTCCAGCTCTCTCTCAAAGCTCTGCCTGCAGAAGAATTAGGGCTCTTTTAATTTCCTATCACTCACACATTTTTTTCTATATGTAAAAAGCAAAAGGCATCAAAGCTGGATCCTTTGATTTGAATAAGAAATACAATTATTTTTACATATGACATATGCATATAACACGTAGAAACAGATTGTCAAGTTACAGTAAAGAATAAAAAGTAGCTGATATACTAGAGACAACTTACTTGACTTGTCTACAGAACTGCTGCTCCGTGTCAAAGGACTGCAGAGTCAGGAGAGTGATCTGTGGTCTGGGAATGTGTAGGTACTGAGACAGGTCCGACACGTCCACTGTGGTGATCAGCTTGGAGTGGGTGGTCACCTGTTGGGAGAATTAATTTTTTATAAAATACAAAGAAACCTGTAATCTTATTGTCTTTTTTAACTAATTTCATTTTCAAATTTGACTGCTCAGTAACCTTCATAAAAAGTTGGTTTGATCACATTGCAATTTTACATTACATAATTATTTTTTAATTATTATAATTAAAGCTACAGTAGAATAAGATGTGATGTCAAAAACATTGAACACTGCTAAAGTGCAGCATCACATTTGAAAATTAAAGATCACAATTGTGGCTTTTACAGTTCTTCCATTATTTTGAACTTACCTGTAGGGATATTACAGTATTTTTTAGGTTTAATTCACATTTGCAAACAAGGAAAGGAGATAAACATTTGAATTTATTTTTTGAAATATACCTAATAAGTTTTCACTAGGATTAACATTTTCTTTATTGAAAAAATATAACTAAATGTAACTAGAAAACTCAGTTTACACTACTGATTGAGGTTTTTAAAGATAATTGAAAAAAAAATACATGACTTGTCCGGAGACAAGCTTATAGCAGTGTACATACAATATATGACTGCAAACCTACTTATTACTTAAAATGTAACGTTGCAAATATTGCTCTCTGAATTTCATGGTACTGTTACAAACCTCTGTCAATATATTTCCTCTCCAATCTCACTTAGAGAATAGGGAAGATATATATACAATACCCATGGGCAGTCAATTAAAACGATGATGCGCAGATTGACCTAAAAACTGACCAGTTTTATAACATCTTTAAATTTCTCTCACACTGACTGTCTAATTCCTTCCCAGAATTCTAATTTATGCGAGCGCAATTGAAGTTTAATCCCAACTTAATTAGTGAACCCACGGGCTGACTAATAAAAGAACATAAAAAAGATTAAAATCAAACCAAAAATGACATAAACAGACTGGAAAATTATTGGAACTATGACAGCCCATAACACATACCAATTTTCATTAGGATAGTTTGTGCCAAATTAATCTTTAAAACTCCCAAGCTTTTAAAAATGGAATATGGAATTTGGAAAGTCTATAACAATTTTGAATATCTGCCTTAAAAATATTGATCACCTGTGCATAAAGTCCTTCACTGTCTTCAGTCCTGATTTTCTGGTCAAGATAATACAGTAGATTGTCATGCTTTTGTTGTTGGCAGTAAGTATTTACAACAAATGTAAATTCATCAGATGGGAGTTTATTTTCTGCTCTGAATACACCATCAGGTGTTGCACACCACAGTAATGACCTCTTTAGCAGCTTTCAACACCTGGGTTTAAACAAAATGAAAATAAAATTATAAACATAATTTTTATTAACATTCTAATAAATCTAATATTTACATTATAAACAGAGAACTGTCCTAATTGGACTAATACCCCTGCAAGGCTATAATTTCAAATTGTAAAGTTATGATTTTAATGAAAGAAACTAAAATAATTGAATCATAAAGTTTAAAGACACATAGATAAAAAACATTCTAGAATTGTAAAACAAAAAAAAATAGGTTAAAAAGAAAATAAAAAAAAATGTCAGAACTTCAGCGTAAATACATATGTAATGCATTAATTTTACAAATTTCCGTATTTGATACCACATAGTAACAATTAAAAACCCCTCCCTTTGCAGCAAATGAAAATAGCCAAGCAAAGTTTTTCTGTTGATAAAACCTTGAATTTGTTTCTAATCCGAGTCTTGACAGATGCAATTCGTCATTTCAAAATTTTCCTAACTTTCTCATACGGTATAATGCAACTCAGTCCATATCTCAGAAAATTGATCCCATAGGACTATGATTTTCTTTGATGCATATGAGCTTGTTAACTTGCAAAACATTATCATAATTTGAATACTTCCATTATTTAAGTATAAAAGGAGAATAAAATTCTGTAAATTCCGTATTTTACGCTAGTACTTTAATTCCGTGATTCAACCGTTTTCCATCAAATCGCAAATGCCAAATTTTTAACATAGTTTCTTGTAATTAACATGGTCACTTCATCAGTTTATTTGACTACTAAGTTTAAACATATAATAAAATTCATCCTAATTTTGTGCTTTGTGCATTTTTCACATATTCTTTTATTTCTAGGTGTATTACTCTCTTACTTACTATTGTGTGAGCTCCTAAGAATTTATCTTTGACAAACAAACATTACATTTTGAGCTCATAGAATACTTATTAAACATAATTTTATCTTTGGTGCCATCAATATTTTTGTAAAATTGAGAGTTGCTGAGGCTTTTAAGTATTGCTTAAATTCATAAAAAAAATTTTTAGTTAGAGGGATGTCTCTTGTTGAAATTGGCATGCAATATGTAGGCCCCTAATGTGAAGTACATGAGAATCAGAGGTAAAATGCGAAACTTGCAGCTATTACTGTTGTGTTCACTTTGCACAGTGAAATTGCAAGTTACAGACCGGAGGTAAAATAACACGAAATGTAGGTGGACGGGACATAGTAAACTCTACATTATGATATATTCAATTGGCGAAATGTGAAAGGGTGGAAATCTCAGGAAAACAAGTACGTACAAAATTTAAAGCGTTTTGACTAATAATTTTCCTAAGAAATTAGTGATTGGCCTTATAAGAAGTGAATTAAGGTATTTGTGCTGAATGGGTACTGAGGAAATTCTAGTTACACAGTTCAGAAGACACATAACCCCTGGCTGCAGTGAATTGTATAAAAAAAAGCTGTCCCTTGCCACCTTTAATATAAATATTTTTAAGAGTGTTTACTATTACTTAACTAAAAATTTTGTAAGGATAACCTCCCTTACTTTTCAACATCAGTGCACAATATATAGGATAGGGAAAATGAAAACTTCATAAAATCGTTAAATCTAGTCCGATTTCTTGAAAATTCATGTGCACATATTCAGATGATATTTAACATATGTACAAATTTTCAGACTATTCCATGCAGTAGTAAACAAGAGGCCAATTAGGCCTTAATGGTCACTGAGTACCATAGCCCATACACAAAATTGTGGAGGAGTCTCATTAATGCATTTAATTGAGTTTTCTCCCTGCCTGAATTCTTTTGGAAAGGACTCTTAATCCTATAGTTTAGCACAATACCTATCACTCGTATCAGAGCATATGACCTACTAATGAAAAGGTACAAAGCTTCCATACTAAGAATTTTTCCCCAGGTATATTAACTTTCAAAATAGGTTTAATGTTTATATGTTTTTATAGATAAACTAAAACAAGGTGGCTATATACTACTTATTACTTTACTATTAACAAGTCTGTTTATTTTAAAAACTTTTTTTGTTTCAAATGATAAAAATATTTGCATAACTATTTTGATCATACAACTTCTTAATTACATGTACATTATATTTCATGATTCATTACTAAATATGAACAAGTGAAGGAAGATAACTCCATTTTGAAGTACCAAGGGAAGATAACATCATTATCTGTTTAATCCTCTTCCCTGAACTCTTTCAAATGCTTTCACAATATCATATCAATAAGTTTGATGGACAGCTTCATTATTTTTCTTTTCAAAACATGTGAATTAACACATTTCCTTCATTGAAAATCCTGAGCAGAATAAAATAAGACAAATACATACCCCCTCCCCCCCCCCCCCCCCCCAGCCATAACCCATGCCGTATGTGCAGGTGACAAAAAATATTATTAAAGATGACAGGTTAATTTTTTTTCTAAATATGCAGTTAGTTTTTATTCCGTGTTCTGTGTCTGTAGAGAAGAAGATTTTTAAACATTATGTGCATTAACACTACATGGTCATATTACCCCAACCCACCCCTACGACCTGAACCCCTGACCCAGGGGCCATGAATTTCACAACTTAGGTAAAAGAGTCCGTGGACATAATAACCATGCACTCAGTTTTATTCAAAAATATATGGGAGAAGAGAAGATTTTCTAAGATTTAATACATTTTTGTGGCCCCACCCTATAGCCTGACTCAGGGGTCATGAATTTCACAAGTTAGGTAGAGGAGTTTGTGGACATCATAACCATGCATTCAGCTTTTTCTCCATATGTGTGGGAGTAAAGAAGAAGATTTTCTAAGATTCAATACATTTTCACTACATGGCTAAATTGGCCCCACCCTAGGGCCTAAACCCCTGTCCCAGGGGTCATGAATTTCACAATTTAGGTAGAGGAGTCTGTGGACATCATAACCATGCACTCAGTTTTATTAAAAAAATATGGGAGTAGAGAAGAAGATTTTCTATGATTTAATACACTTTCACTATATGGCTAAAGTGGCCCCACCCTATAGCCTGAACCCCTGACCCAAGGCCAATGGATTTCACTATTTTGGTAGAGGGCTTCATGGACATCATAACCATGCATTCAGTTTCTTTCTCACATGTGTGGGAGTAGAGAAGAAGATTTTTGAAAATTTGGCTTTTTTTGCATTTGTTGCCCGCCTGCGGCCCCCGGGGGAGGTAGAGCCATGAATTTCACAATTTATATTTCTCTTACCATAGAGATGCCTTACACCAAAAATGGTAACAAATGGTCTTGTAGTTTTCAAGAAAAAGTTAAAAATGAAAAATTGTTAATGCACGACGCACGGAGATGGACAAAGACCAATTGCAATTGGTCACCTGAAAGTCTCAGGTGACCTAAAAAGTCTATATGGGGACAAATTTGCATCTACAGACACACACACAGATGGACAGGGTGATTCCATGTAATACCCCCCCCCCCCTTCCAGAAAAAAAAAACAAACTTTGTTTGCTGGGGTATAATGATTTCCTCACAACCAGATTTCATTCACCAAGACATTATTTCTTGACTACCTAAATATTATATAATATAATGAGCAGCAACAAAAATTTGGAATGTTTAAAATCATACAACACACGCATCTACAGACTACAGACAGAAATAATTGCAACTTCTTGTGTACCATGCCAAATTTTCTTTTGTGCGAACAAAAAGGTGGTTTACAGAATATATCACATAAGTAGGTATCACATAAGTAAGTACTATCACATATTATTAATACAAGTGAAATAATGATACTGTTGTGATTTTGGACGTTTTGATAGCTTTAATGAACTTTGACCTTTCCCTACCTCTTTCTCTAAGCCTTGTAAATCATCATCTGTGTATTGCTGACTGACCAGCAGGATGATTGAAGCACAGGTATCAGCATGGTACCCCATGAACACATCTCCCAAACTGTAATCTGCTTTCTTCTCTCTGATAGAGCAAAATCAGTTATCAACATTATTTTTCTAAACTACATAATAAACAAGAGGTGTTTGTAAAACACTTATCCCCCCCCCCCCTCCCCTTTGAAAACCTCTGTGAAGAAAATTAACTACTCAAAGGGCATAACTGTTAAAAATGGCTCGATCGAAACCAAAATCATACTTGACCTATATATTGTTATGATAAACCGGAATCAAATTTAATTTCAGTATGTGCAACCCCTGTAAAGAAAATTAATGGAAACTGCAAATAATTAGAAATTTTCTATGTCCAAAGTCGAAAATGGCTTGATCATACCCAAAATAGAACTTGACCTAGATATATGATCTCTGTAAAGAAAATGAACAGAAACTGTTGGTAGATCAACCGACAGAGAGACAGCAGCAAAGCAATACTGTATACAGGGTTATTTTCGCCCCATGTAATTTTCGCCCTTTTACACTTGCAAGCTATTTCGCCCTGTCTTGAATTCGCCCAGATGCAGTTGTGTTAACAGAGATATTATTTGTAACATAGAATTCGCCCAGTCTTAAATTTGCCCTCTGACAAGGGCGAAAGGGGCGAAAATAAAACAGGGGCGAATATTTCCCTGTATACAGTATGCCCTCCCTTCTTCGAAAGGGGGCATAATAATTTTATTGACAATTAGATTTACTAACGCCTGTATAAGGAATGTACATATGGGCAAAATACAATACAAATCATTAGTAATACACTTCAAAATTAAGTCTTGTCTGTTTAACAGAGAGAAAATACTAGAAACCTTCTGTATATTAGTGTTGATGTTTTGATGAACTGCTCAGCCCATTTCTCTAGCTTTTGAGCTAGATGGACCTGGACTGGAGACAACATGGTGGAAATATTGAGGAAGTGTTTCTCCAGTCTGTTGATAAGAGGGATGGGGAACTTGCTGTAGACTATCTCCTTCTCTGCAACAACTATCAACCTAGTGAAGGAGCATAACACAGTGAGTTAATACAATTGTTTATTTGTATTAAAATAGAGCTTTAACTCGAGAAGATTGTTGTGTACCTGAAGTTCTTGTGAACTCTGCATTTGACTCTGTGAGTTCCCAATCCCAGGTCAACATATCTCTCACCTCCAAAGTACACATAATACTGAAGAAGAAATTTGAATTTATGCATTAGAAATTTCAACATGTCCATTCTGATATAATTGCATGCTAGCATGGGTAACCTTTGTAATATATACCCTTTTTAATGTAGCAGCCTTATTACTATGTGCAAGACTATAAATAGCAGCCGGTATTTACCTGATTGAGTGCGTCGTACAGACTCTCGTACAGATTCTCCAAGTTCAGTAGGACCACCGTGTTCCCTGTCTCCATACACACCTTGATACGGTTTATGTTTCTACACACCTGTAATATAAGTATTGCCCAGTCAGTTTCAACAAATACACATAAGATTTTAAATTAATTGTCGAATTCTGTTATATTCTTACTACATATCATTTAACTTTAATCCCCATAAGATGATGTATTTCATGATCAGTCATTCTACTATCATAAATTTCAGAGGACAGCCATCACCTGTGTGTATTCCTGGTCGCTAGGGAAACTGCTTCCAAATATGGTAATGGCATTTTTCATTGTCAAGATCTTCTGCTGTAAGACTGTCAGGGCTCCGTAATTTTCAGTCAAAAGCAGCAGGTACCTTGTGTCACTGAAAAAGTATTAAAGTTATTTCATCTTTTATCTTTCATGACTTTATTTAACACTATAGGAATCTAATATGTATGAAAGCCAATTGAGCTCATTTTTGTAGGTAAAAAAAATTACAAATAAATGCGAAACTTTCGCAAAAAAAACACATTACTATTGCGGATAAAGGTAAAACTTTCCAAATAATTTCATTTCAATATGTGCATCCTCTGCAAAGAAAATTAATGGAAACTGTTGGTGGACCAGCCGACCGACCAACCAACAGACAGCAGCAAAGCAATATGCCCTCCCTTTATCGAAGGGGGAATAATAAATGTTAACATATTTAGCTGAATGATATTACCTGTCCACTCCATCTCCCTTCAGGCATGCTTCAATCAGACCAGCTGGACTGCAGTCCGGATCATCTTTGGAGGGCTGAGAAAATATCATTAATTCATCTACTTGATGTATATAACCCAGATCAAGTGCAAATATTTGTGCATAGTTAACAATTTGAGGTTACAGTGTCAAAAATTATACCAAAATAATTTCCCTTTCTTAAGGCAGCTCACTACACCCAGACTTTTACTTTTTAAGACACATCACAAGATGGCAATGTAAATGTTTTGTTAAATTGTTTGTATCAATTGGTTAGGTTGATCAGGATGAGAATCTAAATATCAATTTTATATGGCCTTACTGATTTAATTTCAATAAAATAATAATTTTTTTTATCTAAAATTGAGTAACTTTCACCTAATATTTCTTACATACTTCTTATGAATCATGTAATATCTTTCATAATCAAGTTATTTTGCTGGTGATTTGAGAAACAAGGTGTAATGAGCCACCTCACAAGTAATTCTGATAATATATGATTTATAACAACTAGAGCTACTTGAGTATAGCGTAATATTTTACTTCCCTGGGACCTTTCTTCTGTAATTTAAATGTAAGGATATGACTAAGAATTAAAACACACTATCTGGTAATAAACAACGTTTATGCCAAGTATGAGCATCTAATATGTCTTCTTTAAATGATTAAAGATAGGGCAAAAGATCACCTTTTCAAATGATCTTGGGTCAGAGTATGACACGTACACACTCTTTTATGACCTCTATGCAAAATGTGTTTTTATATATCATAAATTAAATTTAGGAATCAAACAAAGGGACATAGATTTTGTGGGGGGAGAAATATATATACACATCAGTCAAGAAGATAAAAACAATACTCCTTGTTTAATAATCTTTCCTTTAAAAAATTGTGGTCCTATATTTTTATAATTTATAATCCATATATATATTTGGTGTTTTGCATTTAAGGCGAGTTATTCAAAAAAATTTAGAGAAATTGTTCTTACTGTTGATATTTTTGAAACTCTCGTGAGATTGTGAGAAAAAACAGCTAGCGGGTCTTGACCCCCAGAGTGCTCGAATCCTCCAAAGTTTCTTTTGATGCAGTGCTGGAGCATCAGCCATGTTGGTTTCTTTCTGTTTTTCTTAGCAAAGCTGTACACCATCTTAATCAAACTGTAAAGAAATTCATGTTTCCTGTACATTTCCAATACCATATATTTTGCAGAGTACGTACCCAATATTTCATACATTAATTTAGTTTACTTTCATTTAGAATGAAAATAAACTAATAGTTCCAATGTTGAATTTTTAATCTATACAGTCATGATAAAACTAAATCCAACTTTATCAATTAACCTACGTACTACACACTCATCAAACACATAATTATATATAAAATTTTAGATGAATCTAAATCTCACCTGTAAAAATCTCTTAATCCATAGAATTCCCTTCTTGTGACAACCATTTTGAACACTTCAAGATACGACTCAGCCAGCGGTTTAATTAATGGCGAAATCATCTTCTTTATGTTCTTTTCTCCTGAGCATATACCACTAAAACATTCAAAAATATTGTTCAAAAAATTGATTTTTTAAAAACAAATATAGTTTGCTATCACCAAGAAATTAAAAGATTTTGATGTTCATATAATCCTAGTACTAGTATTTGAGGTCTTTAATGCCCATATACAAGATAAATGCTTTATTGACGGTAAACAGAGTTAAATTAGGAAGGATACATTACTCTGCACTTTCAATCAATTCATCCAAGTCGGGCACTTCTCTCTGAACCAGAATTCCCCGGTTCATTTTGGCTGGATCCAAAGCCCAGTTAGAAATCCCAATGAATGCTACCTAAATACAACAAATTGAGTTTAAAAGTAAGCAACATTCATTCGATGAGATCAAACATCTGAATTTCATAAATTGATAACAATTTTTAATCAAATTCAGTTTATGTTTGTAACACTGAATTGCTTAATAAAGTCCTACCTTCTTATGCTCTTCTGGTTTTTCATCCCCCTGACAGCCATCTTCTAACAAAGGATGCAATGTCTATATAAAGCAAAATAAGAATTAAATGATGAAGACATTATTTGATACCCCTAAATGCAAGCATAATGTAAAATATTTCTTCACTTTACATGTAAATATGATATTGGTTTCTTTAATTACAATATTCACAATGTATTCAAAGATAAATACAGAAAGATGATGGAAAAAAGATTCAAGTTAGCTAAGAATTGATCCTATTTCTGTGTCTGACCTTGAAATAAATAAACTACATGTTCTTATAATAATGCAAAACAATTAGGCAAAATAAACTTCAATAGGAACAAAATATACGATTGCAAACAAATGCCTGAGCTCACTAAATTTGAACTTTTTAAAGTTTTGCCCAGCAATGAAGGCTGCATGTTGTTTGTCTCTGACCTTGAGGGGCATTCTGGGAGAATCCTCGGCCAGCCCCACTTCATCCAGCACCACCACAGACACGAATCTGTTGAGGTCCTTGTCCTTCTGGTACATGGCACACTGGCGGAAAGTTCCCACAATTCCCTCTGGTACCGACAGGGGACTGCACTGAAAGGACACCATTTGTACCTACAAGGGAACACAACAGAATCTGATTAAAATAGAGTCAACTGTGCAAAAAGATTTATAATTTCCTGTCATTGCAAAACTGTTGTTGTATACATGTACCAAGGTAATTGTGTATGTGCCTTCACCTGTTTATAGTTCCTGTAAACCTCTGTATGAGCAGCATTTCCCTGCATGGCATCAGCCACAATGGTCTTGGCCAGGGACTTGGAACTTCCGGGTTTTCCCACCAGGAAGAGGGGGATCCTGAGTTCTATACAGACCACCATCATGAAAGCGTTCTCTCTCAGGGCCTGGTTCTTAGCTATGTTTGCTCCCAAGTTGTCAATCTCTAAGAAAACATTCTGGCATCTGAAAAATATATTAGTAAATAATGAAAATTACATCATTGTACCAATTATGAGGCCATAATTTTTTGTAAAAAAAAGTATTTGCCAGACCCAATGTATATATGAAAAAGACCAAAAAAAGATGAACAGACTGATTAAAATAATGACAACAATAAAAACCTCATAATGATATCTGCCATCTGATCAGGACCTTTGGGGAGCACACAAGGGGGTCGGAATTGTCTTACAATTTTCTTTCGGAACTCCTCCCTGTTTTTCAAACAGGCCTGATAGCAGACACCCAGAGCAAGGACAAGGGATTTAGTCACGTCATTAACTCGCTGAAAAGAAAAAAAAAGGTAATGGGAAGAGCTAGAGCATATTAAATTCATTTAAACAAGAGTTTAATGCATTTTAGTATTATAATTACTATTTTGCAAGCTGGCATTAAAATCAATAAAACGCATGCAACTAGCATGAATAACGAGTGGTTACCCGAGTACCATAGCCCATGCACAAGGAATCTAATATATGTAGGCATAATTTTAATAATTAAGATCCATACTGGCCCAAGTCTACACCATCAGCACAAGGGACCAAAAAAGCATGTCATGTCAATTGTTATATTCATGTGCCCTATTTATTTAAACATTCGTTCGGAAAGGAGTTACACACAAATATGTCTGATAGTTCGTAAGCCACCATTTTGGATGCCATTTTGTTTATAATATTATGATCCACCACTGTAATTTCTAATATAAAACTTTCAAACACTTCTGGGGCCCCTAAATTGTCAAAGATTTGAAAATTAAGAATAAACACTGCAGCAGATCATTTTAACCTCATGTTTTTTTTTCTATTTTGTGTGTAGAGACTTCATCTTGTTCATTTTAATATTGCCTGAAAATTACATTTTAATTTTGCTTTGAAAATTGTATAGAAAAGTAGAGAAGAAAATTTGTGACAATTGCAGTTGAATAAAGTAAAGATAACATTCAAGATATTTTTAATAAGAATAGTAAAGTTGGTTATTCGGAACCGTCATGTCACTTTTTAATATTAAGATGTATGCAGTTGAACATTGATATATCGAATACAATGGATATGTCATAGTGATTTGTAATTAAGTCCCAACCACTTACTTTTTAAGTATTTTACTCTCGATATCTCAAATACTTGGATATCTCAAAACTTTTAAAGAGTCCCATCTAGTTAATATATATACGGTATTGTACATTTATATAAGTTTGTTCAAATCATTACCCATCAGGAATTATAAAATTATATATAAAAGACATTTGCTTGTGTAAAACTATTATAATGAAGTACGAGGATGATCCAAATGCTATACCATTGGACTAAGAAAGTGCAGCTTTATTTTTTTTGGGGGGGGGGGGTTACAAGCCATCTAAGACTTTAACAGAGTTATATTAGCTCACTCAGTTTAGTTTAATCATTTTATTTGTGCTCTTAAAGAAAGAAACATTAATTAGCTAATTTGTGCACTTAATAACAATGTTTTAAACTCATCAGAAAACTAACTAGACACTCCGGGCTGACAGCTAGTATAAGTTGTCAGCCCTGTTAAAATTCAGTTAGCCTGGAGAAAACAGTTGACATTTGCTTATTCTTTCATTTGCATGTAAAACATACATGAATTATTTTTGCATGTAAAACACTAAAAAAAACTGTATTTCAAATTCATTTAATCATAAACTTTGTTTTTTTTCTTTAATTGTTTTGGTATCGTCCACCTTTCTTGTTAGGGCTGATAGTAACAAATAATTCCGAAGCATGTCAGGGGACTCAGAAGTCTATGTAAATTAAACGTTTGTATTGACTGTTGTTTAATGACCATACAAGGAAAGCGATAGTGTGACTAGGATTTACTTAAAACCCTGATCCCAATATTATATACACAAATCACCACGTCCAGTTGGGCGCTTGTACAAACAAATTTGTCTGTGCAAAAAGTTATATCTCTTGGGCGATCGGTTATTTCAAACAATGCTTAATAGAAAGAATGATTAATTAGCTTGAAAAAATAAAACTTGCAACATGATAATTCATGTTAATGATTCCCAAAATATAGATAACATGATATACAGTCAAACTCGCTATCACCAACCACAGGGGCATCAAAAGTAGGACACGGTTTGGAAACAATGTCAAAAAACAACTTACTTGTCAGTGACAAAAGCTACGCAAATCCTCCTACGCAAGGTTGTCTTATAAACACATTCACTTTGAAATATTCCTAATAAACTAGGTGGCAAGAGTTTTTATCCATTAAATGACAGCTAATGGACAAATTTAGAATAGAAAAGCTACAATGACATAGAGCAAAATGTTTTTCAAATCCTGAAGGGTGACAAATAAACTTGAAAATCAACAACAACTCTGACCTGATGAGTTTGATCTTCCACAATCCTCTCTTCCATGTCTTCTACTTCTTCTTCAGAGTCTGTTTCCTCCTCTTCCATCCAGTCAAACAGATCAGTATCTCCTTGAGTCTGTCTGTAGAACCAGCTCATCACCTCTAGAACTCGCTCCACATCTCTCAGACTCACAAAACTACACTCATCCTAAATACAAAATAAGTAAAATAAGGTTAAAATTCGAGCTTGCCTAGGCACGAGAATTTTAAATCAAAATTATCATACGTTCTGATCTGTACAAATCTACTTAAGTCATTAATAACTCATCAGCTGCACATTAAACACCCGAAAGCCATAAGACAGCTGGCACCTTATTTGCTTAATGTTACAGTATATCCATCTTTACCTCCTGCTTTCTCATGAATTCCTGAGCAGAAGTTAGAATATGGCTGACAGCAGTGTCTAAATTTGGCTCATTGGGTAGCTTTCCTACTTTGATCTGAAATCATATGCAATGTTTAAGTTTAATAAGAGATTATACTCCCTTTTCAGAAAATGACAAGTCTAAAACATTGGATTCTCCATGCCATTATATTTACTAACATAAAACATGAAAACTTGGATGTCAAGTCCTGAAAAGAAATCTATTTTAATCTATTTCAGAAAATGGTCTTTCAGTGAATCACTGTAAGAAATCAGACTATGTTATTTGGTTTTCATTATGGGTTTATGAAATCAGCATTGCCCTTACATATCTGAGAACCATCTGTTTGATGTACATCTCCTCCACTTTGGTGTCCAGCTGACCAAAGTCCCAGACCAGGGGTAGCATGCTCTGGGGGAGAGGCTGCACTCTGTACACCAGTCTCCTCATGGGAACCCGACCTGTCAGATTAGAAAACATAGGTAATCACAGATTACAAAGCTCACCGAGATGAGACATCACCCTTATGAGACTTCACCTTTATGAGACCACCTTTATCATATTAAATGAAAATCATACTTTATGATCTTGAATATTCATGGATTCTGTTTTGACACAATATCGTATATCATCTGTTAAAAAATTGTATGATAATCATATGTTCATATGTTAATCAAATTGATACACTAATATAAAATTAAATATTGCATCCTATCATATTTACAACATATATCATATTATACAATAAAATACCATAATAAACAATGATGAGATTTGATATTGTAACGTATGATATGACATTGTATTGTGTTATACATTATTGTATTTGATCACATAATTCAATATCATAATATATAAAACAAAATAGTATTATATTACAATATCATATTACATAATACATCATAACATTGAAACATATGATATTATATTGTATAATATAGTATGATATTGTATGATACTGTATCATTTTTGAAACATAATATGATATTGTATCATATGATACAATATAATTTGATACATTGTATCATATTAAATGTAACAATGTTATGTGAGAAAGTAAAATAAATAATACAACATTATATTAAACATATTGTATCATATGATACAATAATATATTTTACAATATCATACAATACAATTTCATGTGATGTGATAATATATCATATTATAAACCAATATCATATTATACAATATCATATGATACGATATTATATAATATTACAGTATCATATACAATTTCATGTGATATAATTCTATATAACAGAAACTAATATCATATTATACAATATCGTATGATACAATTTTATAGAATATACAATATTGTATCATAGGATACAATATTATATTTTGCAATATCTTATGTAATAGTATCATGTGATAAAATAATAAATTAATAATACAATATAATATTATACAATATTGTATCATTATATACAATACTATACATAACGATATCATGTTACAATATCAAAACATAAAATATCAAAAAAAATTATACAATATCATATCGTATTATATAACTTTTTATAATATTACATATGATGTTATATAATATCATATTAAACAATATTGTTTCATACCATACAATACTATATCATAGGATCATGTTATATCATTTATCAACAAACACATCTATCTGTCGAGCAGGTTTGAGTGAGGTAGGAGATTTCTTCAGCATCCTTGATAATGGAGATCAGGCTCTGCATCTGAAGCAACCTCTGCGTTTCATTTATAATATAGTTAAATCAAATATGCAAGCTATCATCTATAAAACATGTGACCTGTTCCAAAAAAACTAAACCTCATCCAGCATCCGAAACCTATGGCTCAGATTCATCATTCAAGCCTGTCAGATACATCAGTATACATAAGACGCATTTCCATGCAAGTTTGGTGAAGTTCAGACCAGTAATAACTAAGATATCATCATCTGAGGGCACTAGGAATTAAAACCATAACCTGCTCCAGCATCCGTAACCTATGGCTCAGATTCAACATCCATGCTGTCAGGTGCATCTCTATCATAAGACACACCATCCATTCAAGTTTGCTGAAGTTAGGACCTGTAATAACTAAGATATATTTTTTAGCATCCTTGATAATGGCGATTAAGCTCTGCATCTGAAGCTTCCTCTGTGATTCATTCACATAACAGTTTTATTAACTATGCAAGTTTGAAATAGTACCATTATTTATTAAACATGTGACCTGTTCCAAAAAACTTAACCATATCCAGCATCTGAAACCTATGGCTCAGACTCAGCATTCAAGCCCGTCAGGTGCATCAGTTTCATAAGACGCACCATCCATGGAAGTCTGGTGAAGTTAGGACAAGTAGTAACTAAGATAAAATCATCAGAGGGCACCTGCAACAAAAACTTTAACCAGCTCTAAAAACCTTAACCTCCTTCAGCATCTGTAACCTAAAGCTCAGATTCAACATCCAGGCCTGCCTGGTGCATAAGTATCATAAGACACGCCATCAACGCAAGTTTGGTGAAGTACAGACCAGCAGTTACTTAGATATTGCTATCAAAGGGCACCTGCAACAAAAACTTTAACCTGCCCCAAATATCTTAACCTCCTCCAGCATCCGAAACCTATAGCTCAGATTCAGCACTCAAGCCTGTCTGGTGCATCAGTATCATAAGACACACCATCCATGCAAGTTTGGTGAAGTACGGACCTGCAGTAACTTAGATATTGCTATCAAAGGGCACCTGCAACAAAAACTTTAACCTGGTCCAAAAACCTTAACCTCCTCCAGCATCTGAAATTTAGGACTCAGATTCAGCATCCAAGTCTTTCAAGTCCATAAGTAGGTCCAGATGCATCATCCATGCAAGTTTGGTGAAGATAGGACAAGTAATAGCTTAGATACAGGACCTGCAACAAAAACTTTAACCAGGTCCGGACGCCGACGCCGACGCCGAGGGTATAGCATAAGCTCCCCCTGACTTCGTCTCGGTGAGCTAAAAAACATAATAAATTGACATACAACAATAAAATATACAATATAAAAGACCATTAGTGTACTTGCACTTTTGGTAATACAGTAAAACTCGGTTATAGTGAAGTCATAGGGACCAATGAATTAACTTTGTTATATCTGTAATTCGTTATAGCTGTATAACGAATTCGTAATAATAACAATAGCGAATTCTTTCACCAGACTATAATTTTTGCTTATTGAGTCTTAAACTAAAAATACATTACTTTGATACTTTCAATAATCAGATTGTGCATTGAAAATTTCAAATGAAAATATATTCATTTTAATATTATGTTAAATGGCATTAAAAACTTTTTAAACTGTAAGATAATTCATTATAAAAGTATTAAATTTTGTTATATTTCACCTCTACGGGACTCAAAATCAGTTCGTTATATCCGTTAATTCGTTAGATCTGAATTCATTAAATTAACCGTAAAATTTTGCAAAAATTGGTTAAGAATTTTACCAGGGACTCAAAAAACTTTGCTTAATCGGAGAATTTGCTATATCCGTGTTCGTACTAAATGAGTTTTACTGTATTCTTACCCATTCTGTCTGTTGTTTTGTCTGCATCCACATGGTAACCCAATCCTGCCTGTTCCAAACGCTTGATTAAGTCCTCTGAATGTCTGTATAGAATTTTAAGGTGTTAATATTAAGAGCATACAAGAATATAATGAGAGAGGAAAAGTGATTGTGAGAGAGGTATAAGACAAATTTTCCAGACAATTTATAAATGCTTCAAAGTTTTTAGAACTAAACAGCATCAAATCAGTATTACACATGTACATGTAGGACATGTAGTGTACTATCACATACTTTCTGTAAGGGTTACAGGCGGCCACGATTTTGAGGGACTGACACAGTTTCAGTGGTTCCCCCTCCATAGCGTGGTCACACATAATCTCCTTAATCAGCCCGATGGCCTCCGTGGTGTTGGCCTCATCAAAGAACAACACTGTGTACAGTTTCTGTCCATAATTAGCCGTGTTTTCCTGGGCTATCCTCTCCGCTTCCTCCACTTTTCTGATGATGTCACTTCTTCTAGTACCTCCATGAACCTAGTATATAAAACATAATTATTTTACAATCATGTCCATGTATTTGATAGAACAAAAAAGTATTGCTTAATCTTCTGCATAACTTGCCATAAAAACTTGTGGAAGGCTTAATTATACACATTATAGTCAAATAATTCTGTTCATGTTTTCTTACTTTTGTCATAAAATAATGCTATGACTGCTCTGTTATTAATAATCAATGAATACCTTCATCAGAACCATGTTCTGTACTTTCACACCAATAGGACACTGTAGCTGACACATAAACTTGACAAGCCGAGTCTTTCCACACCCGGTCTCTCCCATGATGATCACTGGGATGTCACATCTAAAATAGAGGGGAGAATCTTAGGAAGGCAAAACATTTATATCTTTTCTGAAATCATTACTTGAGTAATGTGTAACATTCTTGAACCAAAATAAAGTTAACCTGTTTGAAATATATGACAATACCATAGGCAAGATAAAGTTCTTCAAATTACTGTTGCACAAATTGTTAACATACCTAAAGCGCATATAGATAGCCAGAATTTTCTTCACATTATCTGTTGTAAGTTCATAGGTCGGGTCAGGGTCATAAGGAACATCTACCCCCATCACACTGCACAGCTTGCTCAACTTTTCTTCTCTGTAACAAAACAGGACCCATTATCATATATCCTGTAAATGCATGGAAAAAAACCCCAGAGAATATTCCATATCATAATTCCGTGGTCAAGTACCTTGGCAGACTGTCAAAGTTTTCATTGATGGGGACTCTGTTCCTTTTGAGCGCATCCTGTAAATTCCTCTGCATGATCCCTGCTTCCAGCACAATCCCAGTCTGGGCATCCACAAGGTTACCGGTCTGTCGGTCAATGTTGAAGCCAAGGAATGTCATGGTTATGCGGTCCATGTTAAAGAATAGGTAGGGATGGGGGCTGTAAAGAAATTTCTACATGCTGGCCAAATTTCCTTAAATTGATAATACACTTCAATTTCTTTCAAACTTTACTAAATAGTTTAAATAACTCTTCATACCTGCTTTCCCAAGTCCTCCTGAGCTGAAACTGTTGTAGATCTGCCTCGTCATTCTCCTCCTCTTATCCTTTGAGTTGATCCTCTTCAACATCTGTATGGGGGATTCTTCACTCATTTTAAGGGACCGAGTAGCAAAATCCTACAAAAAAATTATAAATCCTAGCTTAAAATATAAAAAAATTAACTTATTTAGTTTTGCAAAGCTCATTTAATACAAATTTGAATGAAAATATTTCCGATATTCCTGCAGAGCTATGTGATATGTTGCCCATTGACATGTTTACAGTTGAGATGTTTTTTACTAAAGGCCCAGGGGCCACATTGCTCACCTGAGCAACACTAGCCATACCTTTGATCAAATTAAAATCAAATTTAAGTACAGCACACATACATGATAGATCTTGCACAAAAAGTTAAAGAATCTGCTGATTTTAATCCAGTGTACATATTTTTATGGTATTTGTTGTTTTAGTATCTAGTGAGAAGATTTTTCTTTAATCCTATTAAAAAATGCCCCCCCCCCCCCCTTTGTGGCCCCACTTTTCTCCAGGGAATCATTGCTTGATTCAAACTTTAATCTTCACAGCCTTTGCATTCACACAAGTTTCAGCTTTTTTGGCCGAATGCTTTTCCAAAGATTTTTAAAGACTTTTCTCTATATATTCCTATGTACAAATTAACCCCCATTGTGGCCACACCCTACACTTTGGGATCATGATTTGAAAAAAAACCTTTAATCTGCTCTACCTGAAGATGCTCCACACAAGTTTCAGCTTTTCTGGCCATTCGATTTTTGAGAAGAAGATTTTTAGAGATTAATCTATATATTCCTATGTAAAATTTCAACTCCACATTGTACCCCTACCCTACCCCTGGGGATCATGGTTTGAACAAACTGCTCTAAATGAGGATGCTTCTACACAAGTTTCTGCTTTTCTGGCTGATTGGTTTAGGAGAACACTACTTAAGGACGCTTCCACACAATTTTCAGCTTTCCTAGCTGAATAGTTTCCAAGAAGATTTTTAAAGATTTACTCTATACATTGCTATGTAAAAATCCCCCCCCCCCTTTGTGACCCTATCCTACTCCCATAGATCATAAGTTTCACAACTTTGATTCTACACTACCTACGAATGCTTCCACATAAGTTTCAGCTTTCCTAGCCAAATGGTTTTTGAGAAGTAGATTTTTAAAAATTTATCAAAAAATTTCAATAATTCCTAATAATCTTCCCTTGAAAAAGGATGTGATCCTTAATTTTCAGAATTTTGAATCCCCTTTGGCTAAGGGTGCTTTGTGCCGAGTTTGGTTGAAATTGGCCCAGTGGTTCTGGAGAAGATGTCGAAAATGTGAAAAGTTTACAGACAAACGGACAGGTGGAAGAACAGACGGACTACAGACAAAATGTACTAGTAATCAGAAAAGCTAACTTGAACATTCTGCTCAGGTGAGCTAAAAAGCAAACTTCCTACATGTAATTCTGATTGCAATGTTTTTTGCAATGACATGTCTGAATATATAAGCAACAAGTTTTTGCAACATGCAATAAGATATTGTTTCTATGGAATGCACTCACAGAACTACTGTACTTATTTGTGAGAAATGCTACAAGTGTTTGTTTTAATGTTTGTAATGTTTTATTTGGTGTATATCCACTAAACTGGAAGAACAGAATTTAAACTTTGTAATTCTATAATAAAGCAATTCAGAGTTGTTTGAAACAAACAATACACCAATAATTTTAAGGCTAATAATGATTGGCAAATACTAAAGCAGAATTTTCTAACTTTTAATTTCAAACAGAATAAGTTTTCCAAACAAGGAGAATTTCATACCTTTTAATAACAAAAATCAATGTGTCGATCTTTTCAAGATCTCTTATAAGAAACAAATATTTAGCAAGTCAAACTTATAAGAGTGAAAAAACTTTCAAATTTATTTTTAAAGTTCCATACTCGAGACATCTGGATAAGGAATCTCAGGACAAATTGAGCAAATCCTGGAAGATCTTCTGCAGCTGCTTGGGAGAGATAAGCCGAACTCTCAAAGTCCACCAGCTGAGTGTTTAAGAACCAGACAAACTGACGTAATTCTGCCCAGGATGGATCAGGAATTCCACAATGCCTGAAATTAAAACAAGAGGTTCCTCAGGCCTTGGCAGTCACCCATATGCCTCAGATTGACATGTCAGAGAGTCTCACTTTTGCATTTTAAGTTTCATTTTGAAATCTAATTAAATTGACACTCCTTTGACTGTTTCCCTGCTTTTATTGTTTGATGTTTGAAAAATATTCATCCCTAAAAATGGGGTTGGGGGTTCAAGAGTTGGAGGAATCTAAGAATATCTATACCTTAGCTCATGAGATGATATTCAACATCTTCAGATGATATTCAACATATGTACAAATTTTCAGACTGTTCTATGCAGTAGTAAAAAAATTCTATCGGGGTGGGGGGGGGGGAGGGTAGACAAAAGTGCATCTACATACAGACCGACAGGGTGAATCCAATATACCCCCCTAAACTTCGACAAACTGTGTCAAAAATAGTTTGGACCGGAAGTATTTGATAAAGCATCACCCGTTTGATATAGCAAAGGTTCATCACATGGATAGTATACACCACACGTATGAGATAAATCATAACATCATTACTTGAGCAGTGTCTGTAGACAGGTGAGGGGTTTCCCCTCAGTCCTCCTCATGTCTACGTCCCCCAGGCCTCGGTTCATCTGTAGTCTGTAAAGGTACTGGAATGGCCGCTGGAACATGGAGCTTCTAAACTCTGCATCATCAAACAACAGGTCACTCTCACCAATGTCTTCAACAAAAAAGAATAAGCTGTGTTGATACGCAGTCAGAATAGAGGTTCATACATATCGACCATGGTTTACTATGATGACTACCTTTCTACCAAATTTCAATCAAAGGTTGCTTTTTACGCAATGCTTCTTATCCAATGCTTGATTTCCAAATATATCACTAGTTTTTGGGTTGTCTCCCATTATATGAATTTTCCTTACCATTTGTATAACAAAACTTATATCAAATTTTCAATATTACATAAAAAAAAAGAAGCAGTAAGCAAATATATAATTATTTTATTGCATAAAATGCAAGAAACAATATTATTATCTCATAAATATATATTCAACTTAATATCACCTTTTAAATTATTAATTACCGTAAGAAATCTTGACCAAAAAAGTTTCAAACCCGCCTGAGTAGTTTTTCACTATATTTTAACTCATTTAAGTGGCCACCTGTCTAAGCGGTCAGTGGCCAGTGTTTTTAGGTCCCATGCTTTCAACATGCCTGTTTTCAACAGCCATTTTGTCTGTTTTGTCACATAATATGATTTCTGACTCTGACATGTGACCCCCTTTCGAAAGAAGCCACTCTTACACAGCTAATATTGAGTAAATGACAAATAATTGAGTGTGTAATTTGAATTCTGCTATTAATATTTCATAATTGATTATAACACCTCTTTGTTTATGATGTTTATATATCTATTCATGTACTCAATTCATTACAAAGTTAGTAAATGGTCAGTCTTGCGCTTACCAGCATATCATGAACTGCAATTTGCCGAATATAATATGTACCTTTCTTCTAGAAAATTTCTTTCTCAGAAAGGGGTGTGTATAATATACCCCAATGGAGTTTCGACACTTTTTTAGCAGGTCAAACATTGGCTATCGTAGTTCGGTACATAACAGCCTTTATACAGACACGCTACTTCTGTTTGTTTAATGCATTAAACAATTGAAAATTATTGTTTGGGCAAATCTAGCAAAAAATCTTTTGCTCTTAATCTGTTGATAGATAAATTGAATTAAAATGGCAATTTAAAATTCATATAAACTGTTTATTCAACAACCAAAGCTGTGCATTTACCATCTCCGTGTACACCGCCAATTACAGATGTAATTTATAAATCTCTGCAATAGAGCCAAAATGAATATACTCTGTGTTTTTTCTTCATTAATTTGAAACCTGGAATAAGAGGCCACCTGTCTTAAACGGCCAGTTTGTCATTGTCCCACAAGTGGCCTCTTAATACAGGTGCGACTGTAATGCCTTTTCAATTTAATAAAAATAAAACTTCTTTTCGTCTTTGTCCAAGAATTTTTACCTGGAGCATTCCCCTGGTATTTATTGACACTTTCTAATGGAGAGCGACAGGTCACATCTGGTAGAAGGTCCAGGCATCTGTGCATGCATTTTATATAGCCTCTCTTGAAATACAATGGTTATAATTAATATTAAAGTGACTGTTAGTTTCTCTGCATTTTTTTTTCCTATTACATGTAGTTTAATTCATTTTAATATCTTGTCTTTTATTTAAAACAAAATATCATATAACAAGTGAAAAGCTGTCAATGTGACAGCAAACTGGGTTTTCTTTTATGTGAACTGTATCCTTAATCCATGTCAACCCGTATCCAGTGTAATGGAGTACCCTATATGCAAAATTTTGCCAAAAAATGACCAAGTTCAAAAGCTAGTATTTTTTTCATAAATACTCAGAAATCAAAATCCTTGCAATATGCACACCTCTTATATATGTACAATTGATCTGCAAAAGAACAAGAATAGAATTCCTGAGTCCCCCGCCGGTCAAGCAGTATACTAGTATCGAGTCCATCGACCAATGCTGATTTTCGAACTTGACCAAAGTATTAGTGGTATAAACATTTGGTATAAATTTAATGAAAATCTGTCAAAATTTGTAGGCATGAGAGCGCTTACAAGGTCAATTTTTTGATAAAACGGAGTCATTATTGCGGTCAAAGTACCATAACTCCAACAAAAAGTATCGACCAATGCTGATTTTCGAACTTGACCAAGGTAATAGTGGTATAAACATTTGGTATAAATTTAATGAAAATCTGTCAAAATTTGTAGGCATGAGAGCGCTTACAAGGTCAATTTTTGGATAAAACAGAGTCATAATTGCGGTCAAAGTCTCATAACTCCAACAAAAAGTATCGACCAATGCTGATTTTCGAACTCGTCCAAGGTAATAGTGGTATATACAATTGGTATAAATTTAGTGAAAATCCGTCAAAATTTGTAGGCATGAGAGCGCTTACAAGGTCAATTTTTGGATAAAACAGAGTCATTATTGCGGTCAAAGTACCATAACTCCAACAAAAAGTATCGACCAATGCTGATTTTCGAACTTGACCAAGGTAATAGTGGTATATACATTTGGTATAAATTTAATGAAAATCCGTCAAAATTTGTAGGCATGAGAGCGCTTACAAAAAAGTGTGACGGACGGACACACGGACGCACGGACGCACGGACGGACGCCCGGCATTTCTATGTCCCCGCACCGCGTTGCGGCGGGGGACAACAACTTCCTATCTTGAGAACTGTAGGAGGAGTTATCCGTACAATGAGGGTACCCTATATGCAATATTTTGCCAAAAAATGACTAAGTTCAAAAGCTAGTATTTTTTCATAAATTATCAGAAATCAAAATCCTAGCAATATGCACACTTCTGACAATGTACAATTGATCTGCAAAAGAACAACTTCCTATCTTGAAAACTGTAGGAGGAGTTATCCATACAATGAGGGTACCCTATATGCAATATTTTGCCAAAGAATGACTAAGTTCAAAAGCTAGTATTTTTTTGATGAGTTATCGGAATTCAAAATCCTAGCAATATGCACACCTCTTTTATAAGAACAATTGATCTGCAAAAGAACAACTTCCTATCTTGAAAACTGTAGGAGGAGTTAATCGTACAATGAGGGTACCATATATGCAATATTTTGCCAAAAAATGACTAAGTTCAAAAGCTGGTATTTTTTCGATAAATTATCGGAAATCAAAGTCCTAGCAATATGCACACCTCTGATATATGTACAATTGATCTGCAAAAGAACAACTTCCTATCTTGAAAACTGTAGGAGGAGTTATCCGTACAATGAGGGTACCCTTTTCAGCCGCCTGCCCGCCATTTCACCATTTTAATAAACGGATTTTTCCGTTGGAAAACCCGGTTAAAAACTTGCCAAACAAAATAGTATAATGAATGAGTTCAGTTCTGTTCAAAACTCTTTGTGTCTATATTGATTGAAACTCCACTTCATAAACAAGTATTTTGAAAGTAAAAGCTGCAATTATTTAAACAGACGTGATCCTGAAAGTCCCTGGCCAGGAGGGGCATGGTCTCCACTATGTAGAGGTCGTAGGGCAGCTTTCTCCACACATGACCGGTGCTGTTGGTGAGACAGCCCAGAATCAGTAACTGGAACAGCAGGTAATCCACACCCTCTTGGACCTAGAGTGTAGAATGTTCATCATTGCTAACAAGTATGAATAATTAATATTTTTAATCATATGTATGTCAGTCCACTAAACCCAGGCACTGGTAAGAAAACCAGGCCGTCTTAAATCATTTGATTTATCATTTAAGGTACATGTACAGTATACCGGTAAGCATTACTTTTGACTTTTGATTTGTAAGACATCAACTAAAAAATAACAGCTTCATTATAAAGTATAATTTCTCATTCAAAAATCGTTATAATCAACAGTAATGAAGTATGTTGCACATTTGGTGAATCTCTAAAGAAAAGCCTCACCTCATGAGATAAATCAATATGAAACAATCTTGGTTCAATTTTCCCTGGATGCAGTGTGTTTTGTAGAAGGACTGACATTATGCTGTCAATGTTGATCTCCCTCTCATGCAGTGGAATGGACACCACTGCTTTATTAGTTCTGACAACACCAGAGTGGAGACTATGCAGTTTTTCAGCCAACCTTTTCTTGTGAAGGGTTTTACCAACTCCAGCTCGCCAAGACTTTACCACTCGAACTGTGCAACTAGAATTTACAAAAGTGTCCTGTAGCAACATCTTTTTGTTAAAACAATTTCAAGCCCCCGTAATGTACGTATATGTTTATCTTAAGGTACTTCAAGCAAGCTCACAAATAATACACCTCCTTAGAAACTATAATAAATGAATTATTTCTCTATTGGAAAGTAATGGATGCAACATTTTTCCAAAAGGCTATATGCTATAAATTACTAAAAGAAAAATGGGAGTAAAATAACTTTTATAACATTATTTTAGAGTTTGTTTTTCAATGTGCAGTTGGTGTTATATTGTGATGATGTCAGTTATTTATGTTTGTTACAATACTTTTGGCCACTTAGTGTATATTCACTAATTATAACTGTATTACTAACAGTTTGATTACTCAACAGTGATCTGATCATTCTCTGTTTTGAGCCTTAAGTATCTCCAAATTAATTAGCTTGATAAGATATCAATGTCTTACTGAATACAAAATCAACTTTAAGTAAAGAAATTTACTTAAAATGTACAAATAAATTGACAAGAGGCCCATGGGCCACATTGCTCACCTGAGCAACAATAGGCATGATAAAAATCAGCTTTCAGCTCAGGTGAGCTAAAAACTAATATGGTTTTTTTTTTACCACTAACCAATTACTGATTTTATAATCAGTTGCAATTATTCTGACTGAGAAACCATTTAACAATTCAGGGCTCTACATTGACTTTTCTTCCTACTTGTCCATTCGGACAAGTGACCAAGACATTTACTTTCTGAACTTCCAACTTCACTTGTGCGAAATTTTTTCAATATTTAAAATCAAATATTGTCAACTTGAAAACTACACTGTATTACTAAAATTGTCTTTTATTATTGATTATTCTTGATATAATTAATAACCTGACTTTTCAAATGGAAACTTAAGCGTCTTTCATAAATGTATTAAATATTTTGTTCCATGTAACATTAAACATGATTTGTCAGCGGTAGCTTTGTCATGGCAAATTTACAAGACAAATGACTTAATAGTGAAGCGAGCTCTAAGACCCAGTGTGCGCGGGAAAAAGAACGAGCTAAAACTACAGTTCATCCAACAAATTTTTTTGTCTACATCCCATAATGCTCTCTAATGTTTTCACCCGTGGTGCTATGCCAAAAATTATCGACTTTTAACTCGTAATTTACGGTGTCTTAAAGTTTGAAGACACGTTTTGAGTACCGTATATGCTTTGGCAAGACTCAAAAGATTTGTTACATGCTTCCATACCTTTGTATTGAGTCGAGAAACGTAAACAAAGACGAACAAAGTCATGTATGACGTCACAGTGCTCTCGCGCTATATTTCCCGCGATAAATTTAGAGGTGGATCAAACATCTGTAATGAGTGTACTAGCTATTTCAGTATAGACTGCGATACCTGCCTCATTGATATATGATTTGTTTTAAAAAAATTTAGAGATTATAAAAAATATATACTAGGAAGAGCCATACTTTACTGTCATATCGATCCATTTTAAAGCTAAGTGTGCATGCATGTACAGTAGGGAGTAAGTATATGAGTATGTGAGTAGGAAGGAAATAAACAATGGGACATTTTGACCTAAATAAAAAGGAATAAACTGAAAAAATAAACAGTAAAAAAATTCAGGTAGATATTGCTTATAGTCAAACAATTAAATTTGAAAGTGGGAATTAAATTACACAGCCTACAAACAGGGACCGGGCTCGCTCGCTCGCTCGCTCTCTCTCTCTCTCTCTTTCTCTCTCGGTAGGGGGTTGCGCTGTGTGTATCATTACCATTAAAATTAGTACCTTTGGCATACTTATTGTACAGCAATACTCTCTCATTCTTTGACATTCTTTAATACCTAAATAACACTAGGCTGACAATGATGCAAGGTATGTGTAATTCTTGCTGCGCTCGCCAGAACGGTAGCACAGTAAAACATATTATTTTTTAAAACGAAGGATTCATGCGAAAATATGAATTATATTTTCAATATCTATTTACCAATCCATGTATTTCATTGCGTATGTATAAACAATCAGCACCTCAAGTCCTCAACAGAACCTGGTCACTCTAAGTAAATAACACCTGCTTAATTAGGCCCCACCTACTTTATCAGTTATCGTACGGTCACAAAATGGGTCTTTAAAAGAAGACAAGATCTAACAGTAATTCAGAATATATATATATATATATATATATATATATATATATATATATATATATATATAAACCTCTCCTAAGCATTTTTCGCAGATTAGACTTTATCTATAAACTTTAGCAACACTTACTTCTCATTGTCGGCCTCAGCAGATGGCCTTACACGAGGTTTCTTGAGGTTAAAGGTCAGCTTCTCTTTGATGTACTCTGCCGTCTTTTCATGTGAGAGAAGTGGTATGGGAGGACGTCTGTATTTGTCCAGGGCTGCCACGATTCTAGAGTGGTTCTCCCTCTCTGTGCTACACACCACCACAAGTTTGTAAGGAATATCTACAAACCAGGATAATGTGCACGTTTTTGTTAAAAAAAATTCATTTTTTTTCGAACATATTCTTAATATCCCTTATCAAATTTTCATGCATTTATGTATATATGCATGAAATAACTTTAAGGGTCCTCAACAACCTGAATGTGACTTTTACACCTTATGACATCACAACAAATTACAATTACAACCCATTGTGAACTGTTTATATCGCAGATGCGAGTGTCTATTTTTGTAGTGCAGAGGTATAGCTTTTGTTTATTGACACTGAGGTTCTGAATTCGATACAGCAGGAACTTTTGTTCTAATAACTAGCAATAAATATTTCACAGATGAGTTTTTCTTGAAACTAAACCTTTCTTTCTTTCAATTTAAAGTCAAACCCATGCATGCTAACATTCCACATCTCTAAAGAATATTCAAGTTTGGATTACCGGTAGTATACTGATATTTTTCTAAAGGTGATTATAAGGGGCCTATAAAATTTTTTGATATTAATTAAAATCTTAACGAAATTTATACAAATTTTGTTGAATTCACGTTAACTGACATCATCACAATATAAAATTTTAAGAATGTACCTCTTTCTGTTGCTTTCTGCATGTGGAAGTCCAGTCTCCTCTCGCCCCTGTCACTAACATCATAGTCCAACAGATCTCCACCGACAAGACAGTGGATTCTGTCAGTGGTGTCAAACACCGCCCTCCTCCAGAATATCTCCACCTACAGTGACAAAGCAGCAGCTAACCACTATATGGACAGATATTAAAGCTAAGACATCTTTAGAAATACTTTTGTTCAAGTGTGAGTACTAGTAAATTCAACTTAATGGCAGCATGCAATGTCACAAAAAACACTTAAAAAAAGACAGGATTATTTGTCTTTGCTTATTTGCCAGCACTTTTTTAACCACTACCTTTTGTTAAGGACCTTGACTTATATTTAAATTACTTTCTGATTTTCAAAAACCATAAATGTATCTTTAGAGATCAAGAATGTGTACTGTCTAATAAATAGCACTAATAGTGATGCTTATTATCATTCTATTATTTCAAAGACTTTGATTTAATTTAATATTGTTTTTAAACCTCATCCAGGGTGGTATGTGGAGTGCACATGAGGATCTCATCCGACTGAGGAAGCGGCTGATCCGATTCATGGCTGTATATTGTGAGTACAGTGTTTAGAATCTCATCTGTAAGGTTTATAGAAATACACACAGTGCATAGAAATAAAAAATGGCAAGAGCCCAAATTAAGTAAATTTCTGAAATTAGAAAAAAAAAACTATATAACTATAGAAGCTATTTTCTTTATACCTTGAGGACAGAGCAGCAGATTAGGAGCACCTGTCTCAAACCCTGGTATTAATGGTCTGTTCACTGTAAATGTTTCTACAAACATAAAGTAATAAAAGGATTATTGTATAATCGAGGCTTGACAGATGACCAATTCAAAACAGTTTACTCTTGATAGATTGAAATTTAGAGAACTAACCAATTTTTTTTCATCCTTGTTCAAAATTAGCAATATTCATAACCATGTGATAACAAAATTTTAAAATTACCCCCAATCCCCAACAACCCTGTCTGCTTATTCTAAAACATCTCAGAAATATTCGTATGATATATTTGGAACTTCTGTGGAAAGCTTGAACTAATTCAGTACCGTAGTATTTAACTATTCATAGTACATGCTAGAATTTAACATAGTCCTTTGCTAAGAGGTTTCCCAACAGCATGTCATTATTTCAGCCGAAAAAATTGAAATTGCCATTACTTTGTAATTGCCTTGATATTATTACAGAACCCATTCCCTTATTATTTACTAGATAAATGATAGGATAAGAGTCACCCATGATGGGATAGGATTGACGCACGACAGAACTAGATACACGGACTATACGATAAGTTTGATAATCAAGATGAAAAGTTAAACGATATACAGGATACACATAAAATTTTGTTAAAAAATATTTATGATTAACCTGATAAAAGTTTAATAATTATTCATTTAATATATATACATGAACATGATGAACAAAATATATAAAATTAAAAAAGATATAAGCTTGAAGAGTTTCCTTTTTAATTAGAGATCAACTTAGTGGCAGAATTGATAAAATAAACAGAAATAACTATTATTTAAATAGTTAAAATGAAAATGCTGAAGCTATTAACTTGAAAAAATCATGAACACCTGTATTGATTGTATGTTCAGTAAAACTCGGTTATAGCGAAGTCCTAGGGACCAAAGGATTTACTTCGTTATATCCGTAATTCGTTATATCCCGATAACGAATTCGTAATAACTATAGCAAATTCACACTATATACATGTTTTCTTTCACCAAACTATAATTTTTGCTAATTGAGGCTTTAAATAAAAATACATTACTTCGATACCTTTAACAATCGGATTGTAAATTGAAGAATTTATTAAAAATAAATTAATTCAAGCTATTATGTTGTTATGTTAATATATGCAAACTTTTTTAAACTGTAAAGAAATTCGTTATAAAAGTGTTAAATTTCGTTATTTTCATCTCAACGGCACTCAAAATCAGTCTGCTACAGCTATTATCCGTAAATTCGTAATATCTGAATTCGTTATAACCGTAAATATTGCAAAGATTTGTTAAAAATTAAACCGGGAACTAAAAAATACTTCGCTATATTTGAGAACTCCCTTTATCTGTGTTCATACTAAACGAGTTTTACTGTACTTGTTTTTATTATCGAATCACTGAATACCACAGCCCAACATTTACTATCATAAAAAAGATTTGGGTTCATAAAATTGAAATATTTTTGATCACTTTATTGATATAAAGTGCATATTGAAGATCATTATTCATAAAATAAACAAAACTAATTTAATTGGACGCAACAGGTTGATGTCTGCATAATTTAACACTACACGTACCATTTTTTCCATCAGACATACAAGTTAATATGACTGTAATTTAACATTTACTTTATTCCCAAGAATTTCAATTTCAAATTAACATATAAACAATTTGTCTTTCATTTATGATTTAATTCATTTTTCAATTTTGTTTTCTAAATCAGATGTTACTTTGATAGAATGGAAAGCAATAACAGCTGAATGACTTGTAACTTTGGAATAATTCACTTGCACGTGAGAAAAGAATATATGCATGATATTTGGTTATTAATAAATAATGAAAATGTAACACAAAATAGTCTTAACAGGAAAAGCTGTTAAATTAAAAATTAAACCTGAAAAATTTATGCTTAACAAGATAGGATTTAAGCATCATGATGATGGAACAGTATACACACATGATATATAGGATTGATACAAGATATGACAGGATTGTGAAAAATAGCATTGTGAGTACAACTGGCCCAAAGGCCACATTGTTTACCAGAGCAACAATATGCATGATAAAATTAACTTAATGGAATCATACTATAAACTATCTGGACCATCTAGTAATAATACATGTAGATCCTGTATAAATAAAAAATCCATTTTCTCCTTGGATATTCTTATGTCCCTTTTCTAACAGGATGATTTTATAGTCATATCACATGTTGAGCATTGCTGTTCTAAAAAGGATCCTAAACAATTATTAATATATAGGATATAAACCTACATCAAACACCTCCTTGTGAGGTCCAAGAATCGTCCAGGGGCCAAAGCCTAAACAATTTTAAAGAATCAGCAATTTGTCCAAATGCTTGCATATTAGTAAAACCATAATATTAAAACATTTCAGTTTTTGAAAATTTAAATGTTTTCCTTTGTAATACTAGATCCAGAATGTGGCCCCACCCTACTCTAAGACTTCAAGATTTTGATTTCAATGAATTTGAATCTACACTACCTAAGGTTGCAGCTTTTCTCAGCACATGTTTTTTTAGAAGATTTTTCTCAATACATTCCTATGTAAAAATCCCCCCCCCCTTTTTTTGTTCCCCCGCATTGGGACATCATCCTACCTCGGGGATCATGATTTGCACAAACTTGAATCTACCCAGCCCCTACCTGAGGATGCTTCCAACAAGGTTCAGTAAAAATTTTACCCCTAATTGTGGCCCCTACCCTACTCCTGTGGGTCATGAATGATGATTTTCACAGCTTTGAATCTACACTACCTAAGGACATGAGGATGCTTCCATATTTTAGCTTTCCTGGCCAAATGGTTCTTGAGAATAAGATTCTTGAAAATTTCTCAAAATTTTCCAATAATTCCTAATAATTTTCCCTTGAAAAAGGGCAGGATCCTTAATTTGCACAATTTTGAATCCCCTTTGCCTAATTTTAAAAATTTACTGACACAGACAGAAGCCAGACAAAATGTGATCAGAAAAGCTCACTTGAGCTTTCACCTCAGGTGATCTAAAAGCATTATTTTTATTTCAATTGACATGTAACACATATGAGAAACAGATACTGTGGTTTCATTAATATTCAAGGGTATCATTTTTTCGTGGATAAAGTAAAAATCAGTTTCAAGGAAACGTAAATTCGAGGCCAATGAACCTATCAATACAAAATCTTAATAGAAATTGCACTTCAATGAATATTTTATTTTGTCATGTTTGTGGATCCACTTAACAACGAAATCCACGAAAATTGGTATTCAACGAATATTAACACATTTAGGAAGATAACATAACTTTTACAGGACATAAGAGTACTCCTTATTCTTACTGACCAGTCTCGGCGAGTCTCCTCAGAATGATCCCGAGATGTTCCACACTGAGATAATCTGACACACTGGAGGAGATGGAAGACAGAAACTCACTCCACAGATGTTCCAAATCAGGAATCAGAGTGTCCTCTTCATCAGTTCTGCAATTCCCAAAATTGGGTCATATAAGGAATTTTCTATCATGTAAAGACAAGTAAAAATTAATGACAGCGTTTTACACTAACTTTTTTGTATATGAATTAAGTTTACTCAGGGGTGGAAAAATTCCACTTTTCCACTATTAGAAATGGAACACTTTTTATTGCACATCATGGCCCTACTATTTTAGTGCCTATTTTCACTTTCAAATAATTAGGTCAATAACATGAATACTATTCATGTTAGTGACCTCTTTTATTGAAAAAAATCAGTCAAAAGTGTCAATCCTTACCAAGGTTTTCTGTTTTTAGAAATTTTAACATACAAAAATAAGATTTGGAGGGTGAAAAACAGTGAAAAATGGACAGCTTTACTATTTGTAAATCTCCATATATAATTTTTTGTAACAAAGTTTCAATTCATATTTCCTCCTTCAACTTTCTAAATTCTGTCCAGTTTTGAGTATTACAACACGAGGCCCACATGTCTTGACGGTCACCTGATCCAATATTCCTCAGATTGAAATATCAGAGAGACACATTTTATGCTTCATTTTGAAGTCTAAACCCTAATCTGAGACTTCTTAGACTGTTATCCCCTTTTATTATTTGATGCTTGAAAAACATTCTAATTCATGAGAAAGGTGTGTGCGTGTGCATGTTCGAGAGTCAGAGGAATCTTGAATTATCAATATCTTATTAATCCAGGGGTAAAAAATTATAAACTTTTTGTAATAAGAGACCTGCTGGCCTTTAATGGTCAATCTTTTATAATATTCAGTTTCATTTAATGTGGAATCATTGGGGGCCAATTTTTAATGACTGTGGGTTTTTTTTTTGCATATTCATTGGGATGTAATTTCATTTTCAGTTAGAAAACTACCTCTTAAAAAATTTGTATTTGTCAAGGATGTAAATTTGTAAGGGAGCGCTACCTGTGAAGAACACGAAAATTGAACCACCACAAAGTCCAATGATTCCACAGTATAATGTAATCAAAATATATACAGCTTATCTATACAAGTATAGAATGCACAGGATATTAAATTAAATTACCTAAAATAGAACATATATTTAATTCAATATTGCCAAGTGACAATTTACCATGTAGTTTTCAAGTTGAAGTTAAAGCAATAACAGCTGCATTTTTCATGTTGAATTTTTTTTTAAACTTAAATGATCTTTTCTACTAAAATGACAAAAATTGCATGGTTTTTAAATTTCTGTTAGCCATATTTTTGTGGAAAAGGCCGTTAAGAAGCCTTTTTTGGAGCAAAATTGCTTCATATTGCTCTGTGAAGAAGTTAAAAATGTAAAATTGTTAACGCACGGAGAATGACGCACGATAGAAGAAAACTAATTGCCTGTGTGACTTTATTTGGTGACCTTAAAATGACTTAAGTCACTTATTTGTTGTCTGTATTTTATTGGTATTGAAATTATACCCTCTAGATCATTTTTTTGAGATATGCTATCTGAAATTGATATTTTTCCTATCTAATGTCAGTATTCTGAAAAATTATACTGAAGTATTAAAAGTATAAATATGTAAAATGATACGATAAAAATCTCAGAAACTTAACTTTCGTTACTAAATTGCTGCAAAAAAAATTAAAGTGAATAAATGAAAAAATTAGCCCAAATTTCATTTCTGTGAATATAAATTTTCCTTGGTCATCATAGCGTATTTTTCTAAAAATTGACACAAAATTGATATCAATGTCAATATTTGTTGATAACATAATTATTTTATGCATTCTAACTAACAATTTAATGTTGAACCCTGAATGATAATGCCCAAATTTAATATAATTTTTCAATAATAAATTCTTATCCTAAAATCTAAAGATCCTGATATTCAATATTTTAGGAGGGCTTAAACTAATTGTAGTGACCCGACCCCCCCCCCCCCCCAATTTCGTACTGGAGTCCAGACAGGATGTTCTGTGTGATTGTGGAGATGGACATCCCAGGTTTTGTCCAGCCCTCAAACTCCTCGACCTTGACCTCCACTTGGTCCTCACTGACCTCTGTCTCCATATCAGCCACTGAAAGGTCCTCATGCTCCATGCACCACACAATTCCTGTCAATCAAAATCATATAACTATATAGAGATTTAATTTCACATAATTAAAACCCAGGAAATTAAGAGTCAAACACTATATTCTCTTAAAGCATCGCGCTAACACTTTCTTTTATACAGAATGATATCAATAATTTGAATTTCTGTACTAATAGTCGTATATCAAATAATACTAGAATAAAAAAGTAAATTATGATTTGTGCTGCTTTAAAAACAAAAATCATTATATTTCCTTATAAAATAGGAAGTGATGAATTTATAATACAATAACTCATCATGGTTACAAAAATCAAAGAAAGTTCAAAAATTAATTACTTTCTTTCTTCTTTAAACAGTCTTTAAACAATTTTCACTGGATCATAATTTGAATACATTAACAGTGTGTCCTTAATTATAATAATAAAACATACTTTTATTTAATTCAATTGCGACAAAATCACACCATTCGTTTATCACTTACATTTATTTTGGAGACCGTGCCCGATAACAAATAAATTCATATCTCCATTTTATTTCTATCGGACACGGTCTCCAATTAAAATGTATGGGATAAACCAAAAATATATTAAGTGAATTTTTACACCTTATTGTATTCATCCGCCGTTTCTTGTTTAAGCAAATTTTTGCTTATGCAATGAGTTGTCAATAACCAGGGAGGCAAAGTTGGGTTTTTAATACACAATTTAGTTGAATAAATGGAATCTTGTAATACGTTTAATACTTTAAGGAACTTATTTCTCATGCCCATTTAAAAGGTGGTTCAGAGCATGAATTTTTGGACGATTGCCAATCCAGACGATTGCTAGAAGGCTGCCGAGCACTAGCTTGATGCCTTAAAATCATTTATCTTAGAAAGTTATGGACTTTCTTATATTTACACCAGCAGAATCGGTCTCCTTTCAAAGTTAGAAATATTCAAAGTAAATAAAAATGATTTCTTTTTGGGAAAACGTAAAAACAAACCAAAATGTATCATACGAATGTTTAGAAAAGGGGACCGTTTGGTTTCGTCCCCCGAATGATTGGGGTTATTCAACCCACATGCTAATCATTGATTGTAAACAGAGCAAACGTCAGACATATTTCTTCAACATACACAGGTTTATTTGTAACTTGCCTGAATATTACAACCTTTATTCATAGCGATGTCAAAGTAGTAATACAACCATACCCGTCTTGACGTCAGGGGTGAATTTTAACATGAGGTGAAATTACGAGATACCCTTTTATGTCGTTTGTTTTGTTAACAAATTTTGTATATAATTTTTTTTTTCATTGAAATTTGGCTTAATTGACTGGGAAAGCTATACTGCAATGTCTATTAGTTTACATATAGTTAGCATTTATAAACATCATTTAAAAGCTAGCTTGCACAAAATTTGAGATAAAATCGGTCCTAACAGCTTTAATAATTTAACATTTTTCTACATTTTCTGAACTCTGGGAATAGAGGGATCGACTAAATTTAAATTAAAAAATGATTCAATCTAATAAGGATGCTTGAATAATAAAAAAAAAATGTTGAATTGTAGATCTTGAGAAAAAGCTTTTTTCTAAAAAGTATTCATTATTGCTATAAATTCTTATGCCTTTTGTAGTCTTCTTATCATTTAGAGTATCCTATCCTATCGTGCATCAATCCTGTTGTATTTTAATTATTAACTGTTCTATTGTGTTTTTATCCTATCAGATTTATAATTCAATTTTAACAGTTTTTCCATTTATCCTATGGTGTTTATCGTTTGGTGCCTTTTCATAAACAAGTAACTTTATTTCAAAGTTACAAATTGTTCAGTGCATTTTATATAATAAGTTATAAAACAAGGGATGTACATTTCTATCCAGTATTTTATTATACTAATTTCTTAAATCATGAAAATCCTACTGTAAGCTAGCAGGGGAGAAGAAAAAATTAAATGTTAAAATTAAAGTTCTTAGGAACAAGGTAACATGTTTACCTGTATGTCAATATATTTAATGGTACTTTTCACTTGATATTTCAAAAAACATAGATACCTTTGTGCTCAAACTATATTAAACCACTAATATGAAAAATGTCCAGATTATCTTTTGAAACGCCCCCTCTACTGCTTCAGGTTTGAATACAAAACCCAAAATAGAAAGTTTATGGGGATTTTGCATTGCATCAGCAATGAATGTTCCTGTCAACTTTTATGATTGAAAGATGATAATGTGTCAATGAAGATATTTTGGATATTTTCTGTTATATCGATTTTATCTGTATTTCTTTTCAGGTATGTGTATTATTATAAAAAAATTATTAAAAAGTGATGGAATTAATAACTAGGGACAGACAATAGAACAAGAGTTGTATTTTCTTTGAACCAGCTGCAGTGGCCTCTGGGTATAACGAGCTCGGATGTTAAGAGGTACAGCTTACAACGAGATAAAAATCAAAGGCCGGAACGGCCACAAAGGCGTCGAACAGACATTTTCTTTTATATAGAATGATATCAATAACTTGAATTTCTGTTAATTTAATAGTGACTTCGTATTTCAAATAATTTTAGACATAGAATAGAGAAGTATATGAATTATGTTTTGTGCTGCTTTAAAAACAAAAATAAGTTTATTTTCTTATAAAATAGGTATTGGTGCTTTTACAATTCAATAACTGGATCATTATGGTTACAAAATTCGAAGAAATTTCAAAGTTCAAAAATAAATTATTTTTTTTAAACAATTTTCACAAGTTCATGATTTGAATACATTAACAGTATATTCCTATAATAATAACAAAACATACTTTTATTTATTTCAATTCCCGTTTGAAACAAGATTCCCTATGGTACGGTTGTTTACAAACAAATCAACAACACGTGCTATCTAAAATGCTCGACCAGACCAACGACATTATCGTGTTTATTTTTTAGCAACAAAATCACTAGATACGTTTATCGCTTTCATTTATTTTGGAGACCGTGTCCGATGACAAATAAATTTACATCGCAAATTTTTATTTCTATCGGGCACGCTCTCCAATTAAAATGTAAGCGATAAACTAAAATAATATTTAGTGAATTTTTACACCTGATTGTATTCATCCGCCATTTCTTGATTAAGCAAATTTATACTTATGCAATGAGTTGTCAATAACCAGGTAGGCAAAGTTGTTTTTTTTGTACACAATTTAGTTTTATAAATGGAATACGTTTAATACTTTAAGGAACTTATTTCTTATGCGCATTTAAAAGGCGGTGCAGTGCATGAATTTGGATGATTGCCAATCCAGACGATCGCTAGAAGGCTTTCGAGCATTAGCTCGACGCCTTAAAAAATTGTATCAAACCATTTATTTATTAATAATTATTTCCTTTTTAAAAGGTTTCGGACACAACAGGGTTGTTTATAATGAGACGCCGTATATTATGGGGTAAAAAATTGTGCCCGTTTGTTTTTAACGCTATCGGATATAACAAGGTACTTCCGGCACGCTTGATTGCACTAACAAACGTTATGGCCATGTAATTTTCACAGAAATCTATACACAAGACAATAGATTAGAAGTATTCAGAAATAATGATGAGTTGTTTTTATTGCAATGTTCAGTCATTGTATTGAATTAAAGGAAGAGGAAAGTAATTTTGCTCGAAACAAAAGTACATATTTAGAAATAATTCATGAAGTTTTAAATGGATTAAAAACAAAAAAATGAATTTGCAAAGGACTATAAATTAGCTTCGAGTACCTTAAGTACAATTTAATTTCATTATCGCTTGCTTATAAACGTTATCTGAAATGTAAAAAAAAGTAAACAATGATCACGTGTCACAATGGGAAATGCCAACTTCAGATATAGCGAGTATTGGTTATAACGAGAAATAAATCTATATCCCCAGCATCTCGCTATACCTGGAGGTCACGGTACATTCCTTGTGTGAAATGTTTGCGGCGATCAGCTTGGGTGTTTGGTAATGAAAACAATGTTACATACAGATAATTTATTGATATTTTGAGCTCATAATTTTTGTTCACTTGAAAATTTTTAACTGGTCATTTTTGCATATTCTATAAATGATGTAACAAGGATTAACAACTCGGCGTACGTTAATAACTAAAAATTCTGCATATATCTTGATTTGTACGTATCGAATTCTGCCATAATAAAGCCAATCGAGAAGATTGTTTAAGGCAGTTATATGTATATCATGATCATCGTTAATCCTTTCCTATCGTGTATCAATCCTATCCTATTGTGCATTTATACTGTTCTATAACGCCTTAATCCCATCCTTTTGTGCGTGATTCCAATCCTATCGTTTATCTTGTAAAAATAACGTTGCAGGTACTGTATGTTATTGATAGGAGGTGTTACTGTTTGAACAATTCAAAATTATTAATAAACTGTACACTAAATAAGGAAGTTTCAAGTAAATATTGACATTTCTGAGAATGTCCTTATGTTATGGGAACATCACTTATTTCAACAGCCAAGTATATTTTCTTCCTCACAAGCTCTGTGCCAAGTATGATTGAAAATTGCTCAAGTTTGCATAGATGAATAGACTGCCATATTCTGGATAATTGTTACAATAATTACATGGATTATAGCTCAGATAAGCTACATATTACAGAATTGAAAAAGTAAGACACAATATATTGCTAAGTACAGAATTTACCTTCATCAATATTTTCTGGATCAATTCCCTTTTTTAGAGCCTCTCTTGCTAATATTTCTGTGTAACCAGAATTCATAATTTCTGCAATGAATTTTGCAATAGCTGTGGCCTTGATATTGTCTTCTTTATCAGGGTCTACATCCTCTTCTTCCTCTTCATTGTCTTCCATTTCAACATCCTGCTCAGCCTCTTTTTGAGACACATCACCTTTGGCCATTTTCAAAGCACCAATCAAATCCATTTTGGTGCAGTCATGTTTTACAATGGATAACAATGGATAAATGAGATCAGATGGTTCAACCTCTCCTCCCATTAAAACCAGTTCTTTTTGTAGAATGACCATTTGGTCAATAGTAAAAAAGTTCAGATGTTGATACTCATCCCTTTTGTGATCAATGTATTTCAGCCATTCTTCCAGACACACTTCCATGAACTTTGCCAGTCTAGGAATAATGGTACTGACATCATCCCCTTCATTTCTTCCACCTTTCAACTGAGTACATCCATCGCCAGTGCCAAATTTTACAAAGGCACAAACTTTACGTGTTGGATCACACAAAAATCTAGCTTGCCAGTTTGAAAACAGTACACATCCAGATGACACAAGTTTAATGTAGACATTACACAGTCTTACTATTGCATCATATACCTAAAATAAATTTGTCAAACTTCATTCATTACTAGTATTTGTCCAATTAGAAGTGTTTAGAAAAGGTGAATTTTAATAACCCATCCAAATAGCAGAATTTTTAAATTCAGAAATATTTACTATATTACTTTATATTATTTCAGGGGGAAGCATGGTTTTAACAATTTAGAATTTAAACTATCTGAGGATGCTTGCAGAGTATTTTGAAAAATGAAGCATTTCAGTTCTTTCAACATTTTCCCTCTTTATTTCTATATGGACTTTGAACCCCTATGGAACATAAGTATTGGTCAGGGGGCCACAGTTCAAACAATTTAGAATCTACACTACATAAGGATTCTTGCATAAAAATATTACAAACTGTAGCATTGTATTTCTTGAGAAGACTTTTAAAACAATTTCCAAATATATTTCTATGCTGAGCTTTGAACCCACCTCCCCATTTTTGGCCCCAGTATAGGTCTAGGGGTGATGGTTTTAACAAGTTGAACATAGAATCTATACTATATATAAAAACTTTAATGTAAATATTGGCTTTTCTGATGCAGTGGTTATTGAACATAAGATTTTTTAAAGGCACTTGGACACAATTAGAGATCAAAAGTTTTATTTTTATTTTTTAAGTATAAAATGGTTTACTGGTGCATTTTAAATGATTGACCAAAATATTGAATGTCTAAGTCAAGTTACAAGCAAGATCCAGAGGTAAGTAGTGGTTGTTATGTAAATCAAGCTCGAATCTTATAGTTGTTCACAACACTGTAATGTAGAGAATAGCCATTTCTTAGACAAAATGACATGTAAAAAACAATTTAAACTAACTCAATATCTTCATTAATACTACTGGTAGTATCAACAAAAGAAAGATACATCTGATTAAAACTTACACCAATACAACACACATGTAACAAGTGAAAAGTTGTCAATGTGACAGCAAATCGGGTTTTTTTTTATGTGAACTGTATCCATAATCCATGTCAACCCGTATCCAGTGAAATGGAGTACCCTATATGCAATATTTTGCAAGAGAATGACTAATTTCAAAAGCTGGTATTTTTTTTTATAAATAATCAGAAATCAAAATCCTAGCAATATGCACACCTGTGATATATGTATGACTAATTTCAAAAGCTGGTATTTTTTTTTATAAATAATCAGAAATCAAAATCATAGCAATATGCACACCTCTGATATATGTACAATTGATCTGCAAAAGAACAACTTCCTATCTTGAAAACTGTAGGAGGAGTTATCCGTACAATGAGGGTACCCTATATGCAATATTTTGCCAAAAGCAGGTATTTTTTTCATTAATTATTGGAAATCAAAATCCTAGCAATATGCACACCTGTGATATATGTACAACTGATCTGCAAAAGAACTTCCTATCCTAAAAAATGTTGGAGGAGTTATCTGTACAATGAGGGTACCCTTTTGGCAGCCACCCGCCCGCCATTTTCACCATTTTAATAACCAGATTTTTTTGTTGGAAAACCCGGTTAAAAAGTGACAATTTTCGAGCTTTGTTTACAAAACAAAGAATTATAAACTCTGTATCTTGCTCATAACTTGATATTTAAAAAATTGACTTTCAAATTTAGACATAGCATTAAAAACTTCTATATTCATCAGTATAAACATTGAAAATGGAAAAAAAAAATTGAAAATTTTTCAGTCAAATCGTGTCCAAGTCCCTTTAAGATACACATTCAAACGGTTAGGCAACAGGGAAGGACGACAAACAACAGGAAACTGTAAAAGCTCACATGAACCTATTTTACTGCTTTAATTATTCCATAAAGATGTAAAATGACTATACATTATTTTGAGAATCTAATATATTATTTTTGATTATCTTACAATGGTGAATCGGTCCACATCATCCTTGCCCATTTCTGCCTTGCCGGCCACCAGCATGAGCTTGCTCTGTAGTTCCTGCAGCTCCCTGTATTGATATCTTCTAGGGAGTCGGGATCCTTTCTCATCTTTCTGAACGTGCAACTGCAGGACATCATCTATTGTCTATAAACAATAATTCAAGCTATATCAATTTGGATAACATCATTATTAAAGTTAGGAATCATGTGTTTTTTCTTGGAATTTAATTTACTTCATAAAGGTTTACTTATTTTAAGGTTTAAAGCATACCATACAGATCTACAGAGAGAAAAATGTCATTATCAGACAATGTCATGTATTAAATTTCCACCAAATGAAAAGACTGTGAAGCTATGTTTCAAAAGAATGTCACTTATTCTAAAGCTGTAGTGAAATTAATTTTTAATCTTGTTAAACTTTAAACCTTTATACAATGAAAAAAGAAAGTGAGCCAGCTCACATACCTCACACTCAAGAATTGACTGACAATGCTACATACATTGGATGAAAAATTAAAGCATGCAATAAATAACAAACCAAAAAAATATGAAATTATTTGGGCGTAATTCCAAAATAATCATTAAATCAAAATTTTCTGCAAATATTAACATCAAAGACAATCAAAGTATCATGAGATTTTTTTCAGCAGTAATGTAGGAGGATTTGTGCTCCAGAGTTATATTCAATAATACTAGCCAAACTTAAAAGTTTTAAGGGGTTAAATTCCCAGAACCATTTATGAAATTCTCTTTAAGTAGTTACAGAGAAGTGCTGGCAATCTATTTCAGTAGTACACTAAAAAACAACCAAACTTTTCAGTTTAAAAGGGGTAAATCTCCCATGAAGAATAGAATCAGAATTGTAAATATCCACATCTACACATTATTACATTTTAACAACAAAGTCTCATTAAATTCCATAATGCTATTTAGTGGCTTCAATTGAGTTGGGCTGACAAACTTTTTCAATAGAATATTCAATGACGCTAAGTTCAAAAGGAACAAAGAACACATAGTACAATGAAGTCAGAATTTCCTGTAAATATGCACATACACGTACACTTCACATCATGTTCCTTTTTTACCACAAAGTTTTATATATAATATTTTATGTTAAAATAATTTGTGGATGATTAAAAAATTTCCAAATCGTATAATGCATTAGTGTGTTACCGGTTTCTCCTTATCAATGTTTTCATCAATTTTCCCCACCATGTATATTCCTATGGAATTTATGGCTTCTGCTTGTCTCATTGAAGTCACCTCTACAGAGCCCTGAGCAGATTTTACACTGTTCAGCCATTCCAAATGCTGGTTTGTAGCTTTCTACAAAAGATTTATTCAAGGATACATAAATAATTTAAGATGTTAAAAACTCATTTAATCATGCTGAATGCATAATTTTCTTCAAAACAAACATCTGGCCCTAACATTTGCCAAAATTTTTAATCCCTTAAATAACTCACTCCTCAATTCTCAAAAGAAAAATTTAGTACATATATTTGAGGTCAAAACTCAGACATAAGGCTGAGTACTGACTTGAGGAAACTTGGTGACAATGGGGTCAGGTGTACTTAAAAATTCAACATATCTCAAATAAAACAAAGTAATACTTAATTGAAATGGTGACTGTATCTATGGTCCCATATTGACAAAATAAAGAAAGAAAAGCATTTCAGATAACTGTGCTTTGACCTTGACCTCTGATGGCATCTCTGTATCCAGTATAGTGGTAAACAAAGTGAGTGCATTCAGTTCATGTCCACCATAGTTTAAAAATATAGAGGTTTTTAAAAAATCATAAAATGGTAAACTGGAAATACAGATACATACAATGTCATGTATGGACAAGATTACCCCTGCTCCTCATTTCATTTGAAGTTTCATTTTATTTTATTACCAGTTTAATAGGTAAATCTGGGTCAGCTTTCAGCTCCTTCCAAACAAGTTTGCACTGCTCTAAAAACTTGCTGTAGTCACAATTGTTACCAAGATTAAAAATCAAAGGTGCATATCCAGTGGTGGCTGCATGGAGACATTTGACTTTTGCAACCTCCATGTCCCCCTCTCCTGCTGAGATACTAGCCAGGTCCACAAACACCTTTAACTCCTTCAGACCTGATTTAATAGAAAATTTGTAAATTACACCTTTAACTCCTGCAAACTGCGATTAAATTCTTTTTGTAAATTCTCAATATAAGAATGACAATTAATTTCAAGAAAGGATGTGATTGGTATCCATGAATATTGGTGTATACAACACACTTTTTTTTCAGTCAAAATAATTGATCAAAAGTCTGTGGTTTGTATTATACATTGACTTATGAAAATTATTTAACCCATTTTTTTTAGAGCACATTTGCTTGGTTGAAATTCGCGTGTCTAGAAAACGATCTTTAAAACAATAGCGATAGCATGGGCACATATGACACACTTGAACACAAAGCATTTAGCTGGATTCAGTTACTATTATAGTCTGGCTAATATTTCCTAACAACGCGGGTTTTTTTCAAATTCAAAATGTTTATTTCAACGTACAACTCTAGGCTAATGTGTTACTATTTAATATGAAAGGCAAAGAAAATGGTATCAACAACGGTGCCATTATAAAGAAAAACATTATCATTGATGACAATAATAGACAAATTTCAGTTATCTGGACACTTCATTTATCATGACTTCGCCAAGTCTTAATCTGCAAACTGACAAAAAGAGCGAATTGAATAAAAATAAAACAGGGGTAAACAGTTACCCTATAGGTTTTACACTGTATTAGCATATCTGTTTCAGGCCACATCTAATCTCGTTTTTTGTTGTTGCTTTTTTCAACTTCTTGTGCGTTATCTCCTCTTGCATTCAACTATGTCTACTGAAGAGTGTCGGAAACAGGAGGTATATACATGTATACCTCCTCGTACCCGTACAAACATTCGTACAATGAAATGCATGATTGGACAGGTTCCGCTCGACTTATTGCATTGGCGCACATTCAATTGTCCGACGTCCGATCATCTGGTCTTTCCTGCTATCCTATAGCATTATCTTACAACACTCCATACGTGATATTTTGGCAACAGTTTACGATCCTTATATAGCTTTTATGGTCGCACAAATATTTTGTTGCTTCTGCTCGTGCGCCAATTCTGAAAGGGGCTTTTAATACAGTAAAACACAATTAAGTGAATTTCATTCCCTAAGTCTCTATTTCATGCTGTAAACTTGAAATAGATATAACGAATTACGCATATAACGAAGTAATATTGCCCGTCCCTGGGACTTCGTTATAAGCATGTTTTACTGTAGCCCCCATCACAATATCATTACTTACCGTATGTACCCCGAATCAAACCATCAGTTAAACTGGTTCTCTAATATTAAACAGCCCAAAACCAGAGAACGACCCCGACTGTAATATCAAAAAAGGAGGCCCATGGGCCACATCGCTCACCTGAGCAATAATAGACAAAACTAGACACGATCTCGTTACAAGCATTGAGGGGGTCTTCTGTGCAATATTTTGAAGAGAATATGACCTTGACTTTGATATTCGTCAATGAAAGTTGATGTTAAAATAAAAGCAGAGTCTAAATGCCCTTCTACATCTATAGAGTACTTTCAAAATGTATCTCATTTTTTATAAGGAAAGGACCAAACTTTTATGATTCTAGTTCCTTAAAATGCTTTTAAAGTTCCCAAACCCCCCCTTTTTTTTTTTAATAAATTATCGTAAATCAAAATCCTAGCAATATGCACACTTCTGATATATGTACAATTGATCTGCGAAAGAGCAACTTCCTATCTTCAAAAAGAGTTATCCGTACAATGAGGGTACCTTTTTGGCAGATGCCTGCCCACCTGCCTGCCAGCCCCTCATTTTCACCTTTTTAATAAATGGATTTTTCCGTTGGCAAACCCCATTAAAAACTGTGGAAAGTTAAAGTGGGACAGTCAAACAGACAGAAACCGGTACAGGACTAATAAAATGTCTACTTACTTTCCATTGATTTTCTAAGCCAATCAATAAGTTTTTTGCAATTTATGAACTCCTCAAGACACTTTGCATGTTCGTCCTTTATACCCCTCAAAACATCACAGGCGTCAATCAAAGAACTGTCAAACTCATTCATTTTTGTATCTGTGCCTTGGACCTACAATAAAAATAAATGACTGCAAGAACAAATAAACCAAAACAATACAAGAATTTTTAGAATTTAATGCATAAATTCTTGTTGTCACCTATTAATAACTCAAAACTAGTGGTACTGTGAGCAAGCTCACAAATGATACCCCTTGCTAAGTTGCCCAAATTACCTTGGGTCAAAAGCATGACACACACTCAGGTCATAAGCAATCTTTATTAAAAGAAAGAACTTCCAATGTTACTCCTTAAAAAAAGATATGGACCAGACACATACTTTGCACTTTTCCTTCCAGTGACCTTGAACTTGCCCAAATGACCTTTGGTCAAAATCATGACACACTCAGCTAGGCCATAGGCAACCCTTGTTTGAAGTATGAACTTCAAATGTTTCTCCATAAGAAGGATATGGACCAAACATGATTGCATAAACAGATGGACAGACAAATGATTCCTATATAACACCCTTCCCCCAACCGAACCCAACCTAAGCCCCGAAACTTTGTTGGCAGGGGGTATGATTAAAATAAAATGTGAAATGAAAAATTCAAATTTTGATGTACACTTCAAAATATTTTTTAAGTGAGATGAGGTTGAAAAAAGTACTTCTATATCATTGATAACAATACAATATTACTGTGTGTCAATCTTTCACACTAATATAATTTTGCTTGATAATTAAAAAGTAGAATCATGGTAGCGTTAATTTCAAAAGATTCATTTATATCAAATTCATAAAATCAAAAACCTACATCTGTGTGGTTGTTTTAGAGTGCAGGTAAAAAGATTTCACATGATCATACCATTTTTTCTATCATCTTGATTGGTTGAAAATCACCCTCCAATTTGTATTCTTGAACAACTTTCAATATAACATTGGCCCCATAGACACATTGTTCTAGAACTCTGTATTGGTTGAATTGTCGCAGCCTCTCTTTGATCCAGTCTTTGTTGCTTGTAATCAATAAGTTCTTAAGCTGCTCCTCTAAATTGTCATTTGGAATGTTTTTGAAATGCTGCTGAAATTCTTTAAAAGTTATGTCTCCTACGGCAATTTTTCTCCCAAGATTCGTCCAATTGTGATGAACATTTTGCCACACATTTTCCATCACTTCATCCAATGTTAAAGGTCCTTGTTTCTTTGCTTCCTCACTTTGACCTTGCTTTATCCACATATTCAGAAACAGCAAACCTTCAGACAGCCTAAAATATTTTTTATAAAATTCATATAACCGACCAACATGCCGAATGATTTTTTTTAAATGATAGTTTCCGTTTATCTTTTAAACCTTAATTAACAGAAACTTCATTATTTCTTAATAAACAATATAAAAAAATATATAAAATATCAATTTAGAAACAAAAGAAAAGCTGTCAATGTGATAGCAAACCAGGTTTCCTTTTGTATGAACAGTATCCATAATCAAAATGTCAACCTGAAATTGATAAACACTACATATCCAGAGAAATGGAGTACTATATAATATAATGCAATATTTTGCAAAAAATGACCAAGTTCAACAGCTGGTATTTTTTTGGCATAAGTTATCAAAAATCAAAATCAAAGTAATATGCAAATCTCTAAAATATATGACTAATATAGATCTGAAAAACAAAAACTTTCTTGAAAACTGTAGGAGGAGTTATCCATACAAAAGGGGTACCCTTTTGTCAGCCGCCCTCCTAACTGCCAATCATTTTTTACCATTTCAAAAACCGAGTTCATTCTATGGAAAACCTAGTAGGATAACACCTTTTTCGAAGTTAATTTTCATCAACTCTCCTATGCATTAATATATTTACTATGTCAAACAAAAAGTGAAACAGTGTTTCTATTTCCGCTGACAAGACTTGGTACATGAAAAAAATATAAAAACAATATAATATAATCAGAGGCATTGTTTTTCAAGGAAACTTATTTATAAATACATGTACCTTTAAAATAGTCAGATTTTAAATGGTACGAACAATTCAGATATTTTTTGTGGTCTTATGTATTCCTATGCCAGAGTTCAATTGCTTGGATTCAGTACGACTCACGAGTATCCCCACACCTCCGTGCAAAAAAACAGGGAAGAAAACGGTCTGTGTTACACCGTGTACACGACACTTTGTATTAGAAATTTCAAACATAGGTAATCACAGATTACAAAGCTCACCGAGACGAGACATCACCCTTATGAGACTTTACCTTTATGAGACCACCTTTATCATATTAAATGAAAATCATACTTTATGATCTTGGATATTCATGGATTCTGTTTTGACACAATATCGTATATCATCTGTTAAAAAATTGTATGATAATCATATGTTCATATGTTAATCAAAACAATAATATAAAATTAAATATTGCATCCTATCATATTTACAACAAATATCATATAATACAATAAAATACCATAATAAACAATGATGAGATATGATATTGTAACGTATGATATGACATTGTATTGTGTTATAATTTATTGTATTTGATCACATAATACAATATCATAATATACAAAACAATATAGTATTATAATACGATATCATATTACATAATACATCATAACATTGAAACATATGATATTATATTGTATAATATAGTATGATATTGTATGATACTGTATCATTTTTGATACATAATATGATATTGTATCATATGATACAATATTATGTGATATAGTAAAATATTATATAATACAATATCATATTATACATATTGTATCATTTGATACAATAATATATTTTACAATATCATACAAAACAATTTCATGTGATGTGAAAATATATCATATTATAAACCAATATCATATTATACCATATCGTATGATACGATATTATAAAATATTAAAGTATCATATTATACAATTTCATGGGATATAAATCTATATTACAGAAACTAATATCAAATACAATATCATATGATACAATATTATTGAATATACAATATTGTATCATAGGATACAATATTATATTTTGCAATATCTTATGTTATAGTATCACGTGATAAAATAATAAATTAATAATACAATATAATATTATACAATATTGTATCATAGTATACAATACTATACATGACGATATCATGATACATTATCATAACATAAAATATCAAAAAAATTGATAAAATATCATATCGTATCATATAACTTTTTATAATATTACATATGATATTATATTGTATCATATTAAACAATATTGTTTCATACTATACAATACTATATCATAGGAATCATGTTATATCATTTATCAACAAACACATCTATCTATCGAGCAGGTTTGAGTGAGGTAGGACATTTCTTTAGCATCCTTGATAATGGAGATCAGGCTCTGCATCTGAAGCAACCTCTGCGTTTCATTTAAAATATACTCAAATCAACTATGCAAGCTATCATCTATAAAACACGTGACCTGTTCCAAAAAAACTAAACATTATCCAGCATCCGAAACCTATGGCTCAGATTCAGCATTCAAGCCTGTCAGGTGCATCAGTATACATAAGACGCATTTCCATGCAAGTTTGGTGAAGTTCAGACCAGTAATAACTAAGATATCATCATCAGAGGGCACTAGCAATTAAAACCTTAACCTGCTCCAGCATCCGCAAACTATGGCTCAGATTCAACATCCATGCCTGTCAGGTGCATCTGTATCATAAGACACACCATCCATTCAAGTCTGGTGAAGTTAGGACCTGTAATAACTAAGATATATTTTTTAGCATCCTTGATAATGGAGATCAAGCTCTGCAACTGAAGCTTCCTCTGTGATTCATTCATATTACAGTTTAATCAACTATGCGAGTTTGAAATAGTACTATTATCTATTAAACATGTGACCTGTTCCAAAAAACTTAACCATATCCAGCATCTGAAACCTATGGCTCAGACTCAGCATTTAAGCCTGTCAGGTGCATCAGTATCATAAGACTGTAAGTCTGGTGAAGTTAGGACAAATAATAACTAAGATATAGTCATCAGAGGGCACCTGTTTCAAAAACTTTTACTAGCTCCAAAAACCTTAACCTCCTCCAGCATCCGAAACCTATGGCTCAGATTCAGCATTCAAGCCTGTCTGGTGCATCAGTATCATAAGACGCACCATCCATGGAAGTCTGGTGAAGTTAGGACAAGTAGTAACTAAGATATAATCATCAGAGGGCACCTGCAACAAAAACTTTAACCAGCTCTAAAAACCTTAACCTCCTTCAGCATCTGTAACCTATAGCTCAGATTCAGCACCCAAGCGTGCCTGGTGCATCAGTATTATAAGACACACAATCCATGCAAGTTTGGTGAAGTACAGACCAGCAGTAACTTAGATATTGCTATCAAAGGGCACCTGCAACAAAAACTTTAACCAGCTCTAAAAACCTTAACCTCCTTCAGCATCTGTAACCTATAGCTCAGATTCAGCACCCAAGCCTGCCTGGTGCATCAGTATTATAAGACACACAATCCATGCAAGTTTGGTGAAGTACGGACCAGCAGTAACTTAGATATTGCTATCAAAGGGCACCTGCAACAAAAACTTTAACCTGCATCAAAAACCTTAACCTCCTCCAGCATCCGAAACCTTTAGCTCAGATTCAGCACTCAAGCCTATCGGGTGCATCAGTATCATAAGACACACCATCCATGCAAGTTTGGTGAAGTACGGACCTGCAGTAACTTAGATATTGCTATCAAAGGGCACCTGCAACAAAAACTTTAACCTGGTCCAACAACCTTAACCTCCTCCAGCATCTGAAATTAAGGACTCAGATTCAGCATCCAAGTCTTTCAAGTCCATAAGTAGGTCCAGATGCATCATCCATGCAAGTTTGGTGAAGATAGGACAAGTAATAGCTTAGATACAAGACCTGCAACAAAAACTTTAACCAGGTCTGGACGCCGACGCCGACGCCGACGCCGAGGGTATAGCATAAGCTCCCCCTGACTTCGTCTCGGTGAGCTAATAAAAAGCACCATGGCCGCCCATACTACTCCGCGGCCACTTTGTCACTCCATGGAAATCGTTACCTGAGACACTAATAAAATATTATATGTTTAGAAATTAATTATGGCTAAACAAGGGTTGAAATATACATATCATTTATAAATTTAACCAAAAAAAAAGGTCCACTTAAATTACGCGAACCCAGAAAATTGTCGGTGCTTTCAGCGTGAAGTTAATTTTTGTGATCTGAAAACTCAAAGTAAATAGGACCTAAAAAATGTAATTCATCTGCTCTTAAATAAATCAAAATAAATTTAACAAATATATTTATCAATCAGTTGATACATTATCAAAATTAAAATTTATTTAATTCATCTTTTTTTTTATCTTAACAGATGTGATGATGTAACTGACAATCCAAATGAAATGTCGGTAGCTTAAACGTCTTATTTTCCTTTATCTGAAAACACCCTTTGATAGTGCACCTTTTAATTTTTTTAATCAATTTACAGCGTAACTTTAAACATTAAAATATGAGAAATGAAAACATTTTAGATCATGTTTTTTAAATATATGTGGATGTGCTGTTGTTAATGACAACCCCATATTACCGGTGACTCTTCAGCTATTTGCAATGCAATAAATAAATAAATAAATAATCACTCTTATATGATAGATTATACATAAATATATGTACAAATTCTTGGTAAATTTAACCACTGAATTAAAGCATGTCATACAATAACTTTCAACTTTATTTCCCATATAGCTGGTAATGTCATCTTAATTTAATTAACATGAACAAAAAATCACTCTACGATACATGTGTACAGAAGCTGATCAGAGACACAGCAGTGTCTTTCATCTTCAAGTTGGGTTCTATATACAACAGATTATTGTCTTTCTTTGTTTTTTAGCAGTCGGTGTATTTTACAACTATCTCTAAATTTGGACGCTTAACCAGGTGTACACGATATGCCAGTATTCATTCCTTTCCACAAACCCCTGTTAGGTAACTCATCACAACCTGTCGTGTGTATAGTCTGATTGTATCTTACTTCTACTTTGTTAGTTTCATGGTATTTCTTTATTTCTAACAAATAAAAGAGCTGTCTATAGATATGTATCCAAACAAGTCTACACGTAAGACTTTTAGCACATATTTCTCTCTCTCTCTCTCTCTCTCTCTCTCTCTCTCTCTCTCTCTCTCTCTGGTAGCGGTAGTTCATAAGTTTGAAAGTGTACTAACTATTAAGCAGTATAATTATATTATTTTGAGAAAGTACAATAATTTATTGTTTTCAACAGCCCTTCAGAATTAATATTGTGGAATAGATCACCGTATTAATGATTCTACACGCGATTGAAACTGACCAAACTACATGTACTACAATCACTACTATGGTTACAAACAGACTGAAACATAAACCTATTAAACTTAATCTAATTTTAAAAGAGAGATGAACTTGTTAGTGTTCTGATGGATGGATATCTTAAATATGGGGGTGATTTTTTTTGTATATTATCTCTTTGTCAACAGAATTCCACTGTAACAATCGCATTGGTCAAAAATATTGCATGTCTTAAAATTTTATTTAATATTTTTTTTTTTTAATTTCTGGGTTTTTTTTCTTCTTTTCTATTGTCTGAATAAATAATTATAATTTTTTCTATAAGTTTTTTTCTGAAATCCTCCATTTTTCCACAAGTAAATACCGCATGTTACACAGTATAACTGTCCGTGTTGCATCGAGTTGCAACGTGGCGGACGGTGGTTATTCTTGTTTCGAGGCCGTAACAGAGAAGGTACCAATACTTCCACGCTCAGTGTGGACTTAAAAACACAGTGGCTGATGTCAGGATACTCGTGAGCTGTACTGTATAATTATCTGGAAATATTTCGATTACTGATACACATGCATCATAGAATTTGATGGCGTTAATTCTATCTTTATATAACAACATGTCATTGATTTATAAGGGATTTTCTGTCTATAGCTCGAAATTCTTGTCGGGAAAGCCTGATACTTCATATTAGAAAAAACTGTGTGTAATTATTCAAATACAACTAAAAAACTACTTGCCATGCAAAATTACATATTGTTGATTTTTAAAAAAATCATAATCAATAAAATCAACTGCTGTCAGTACTTCAGTTCTTTGATTTCTATAATTATCAAAAGCTAGCTTTAAGCTACAGTAACGAGCAATGCCATGTACGTATTTATCTAAGATTTTAACTAAATTAGAAATGCATTGATCATAGTTATTACGGTTTCATTTTTAAAACATTCATTTTTTATTAACTTTGTTAAGATTAAAAAATAATTAAATGTACTTTTAAAAATTCTATATCATTTTCTATTATTATTCTATAACACGTAATAGCTTTCCAAAAAGCTTGCCTGACTAAACAAAGTTATTCAATGGAAGCACTTATCAGTTAGGCTCATTTGATTTGAACCTATTTTTTATTGTACATAAATACAATTGACATTGGCGCAAGTTCCAAAACTTAGATTTCATCTACCACTAATCGGCGTGCAAACATTATGAATATTAAAGACATTATGGCGCGACGTCCTGCTATAACTTTAAGTCAAAGGAAAAAATATCCAATGCTTTGAATAAACTCATCCAATGATCCATGGGGAGGGGTTTTTTTGAAAATTGTTTTGCAACAACTTCATATATTATACTTTTGATCGAATGTTTTAGAGAAATTCATCAAGTTAACATAAAAATCCATCACATTAACATACACACTTAAGTAGTAATTGTTTAATAAATGTAGATATATTGGAGTAGATTTTTTAAAGATTTAAGGATCCTCGTCACACCGTGACTTTTACTTTTCATGATACGTCACAACATGGTGATTTCAACTCATTGTCAAACTGTTTATGTCACCAAAATTGGGTGTCTATCTCTGTAGCGCAGTGGGTATAACTTCAGTCTACTAACCCGCAGGTCACGAGTTCGAATATAGCAGTGACTTTTATGAAAAGCAATATATTTTCAAAAGTTGATTTTTCCCCAAAATTGAACATTTTCTCACATCATTTTCAAGTCAAATCCATGCTTGAATTTCATATTTTTAAGAAATATAAAAAAATGGACTTGTATAACAAACTTTTCAAGAGGGTGAAGAGGACCCTCCCTACATTAACACTTTATGGCCATATTGGGCCCACCCTGTGGTCTGAATAGCCTGACCCAGGAAACAGGAATTTCGCAATTTAGGTAGAAGACTTCATGGACATCATAACCATGCATTTGGGTTTTTTTTTAAATATATATGGGAGTAAAGAAGATTTTCTTAGATTTACTATAGTAATACATTTTTACTATATGGTTAAATTAGCCCCATCCTAGGGTCTGAACCCCTGACCAAGTGGTCATGAATTTCACAATTTTTGTAGAGGGCTTCATGGACATCCTTACCATGCATTTACTGGTAGTTTTTTCTCAAAAGTATATGGGAGTAGAGCAGAAGAATTTCGAAGATTTGTTTTAGTTTTACTATATTGCCATTTTGGCCCCAATGTAACCTTGTCTAACATTTATTTATTAGGATAACCCTAATTTAATTACTTTTTTAGTTTTTGTATCACTCCAACAACATCTGGTGATAGCTCAAACACGGTAACAATTGGTTCATAGGCATTCACATCTGACACTCTTTCCAAGATTCCAGGCCTGCAAACGTCACATATTTTCATTGAATCCATCTTTGATAATGATTCCAATTTTTGGTCAATTTCAGCAAGATCAACTGAAAATAAACGAGAAAAATAATGTTTACATCAACATATGGTACGTAACTGTAAAAAAAAATTGCTATAAGCAACTGTTGAACCAAACTTCAATTTTTATTGAACAAGCTTTTGTTCCAACAATTGGAGGCCTTTTTCTTCGATTAGGTATTATGTGGCTTAAAAATTTTTTTTAGACATACAACGCACAAACAAGTGAAAAGCTGTCAATGTCACAGCAAACCGGGTTTTCTTTTATGCGAACTGTATCCATAATCCATGTCAACCCGTATCCAGAGAAATGGAGTACCCTATATGCAACATTTTGCCGAAAAATGACTAAGTTCAAAAGCTAGTATTTTCTTGATAAATTATCGGTAATTAAAATCCTAGCAATATGCACACCTCTAATATAAGTACAATTGATCTGCAAAAGAACAACTTCCTATCTTGAAAACTGTAGGAGGAGTTATCCGTACAATGAGGGTACCCTATATGCAATATTTTGCCAAAAAAATGACTAAGTTCAAAAGCTGATATTTTTTTCATTAATTATCGGAAATCAAATCATATCAATTAATCTGCAAAAGAACAACTCCCTATCTTGAAAACTGTAGGAGGAGTTATCCGTACAATGAGGGTGCCCTATATGCACTTTTTGCCAAAAAATGTCTAAGTTCAAAAGCTTGTATTTTTTCATTAATTATCAGAAATCAAATTCCTAGCAATATGCACATTTCTGATATATGTACAATTGATCTGCAAAAGAACAACTTCCTATCTTGAAAACTGTAGGAGTTATCCGTACAATGAGGGTACCCTATATGCAATATTTTGCCAAAAAATAACTAAGTTCAAAAGCTGGTATTTTTTCAATAAATTATTGGTAATCAAAATCCTAGCAATATGCACACCTTTGATATATGTACAATTGATCTGCAAAAGAACAACTTCTTATCTTGAAAACTGTAGGAGGAGTTATCCGTACAATGAGGGTACCCTTTTGGCAGCCGCCCGCCCGCCCGCCATTTTCACCATTTTAATATCCGGATTTTTCCGTTGGAAAACCCGGTTAAAAATTCACCCCTTGGTTTGAAATAAATTAAAAAGTTTGCTATTTTTTCCAGACAGCTGCAACAAAATGATTAAGGTCACGTACATGTACAGGTGACACTCGATAACTCCTAGAACTCTTGAAGTTCTTGATCTCTCTATATAACTAACCAAATTTACTCTTCAACTCTAGAACTCTGATCTCTCAAAGTTTTTGATATTTCGAAGTAACACCTGCGTCCCGTTATACATATTTCATTGTTTATCACTCTTGATAACTCGAAGTCATGGCTGTGTACACATGCAACTGGTCAAGCGTAAAATTAGCTGCGTGTGGACCTTACCTTGATGATCAAGTGAACACCTGGGGCTGGCATGGTAGTTTTAATTGGTTGATTACGCAAGTCAAACTATCCCTTGCTTCCTTCAAAGGGTATATAGTGAATTTGTAACTGATCTATGAATTTCAACAGCTTGTGAAATTTAAGGTAATTAAACCTTTCTTTATTTAAAATATTCTGAGATTAAGAAACAAAAAATAATTAAAAGTGTTTAAAAGTTAACAAAAACACTTAATAAACACAAATTTAAACTTCACTCTATAATGTTGAAATTGAGGTAAAGTAGCAGAAAATACGAATGAATTTAAACCATGTTAGACTATCCTTTCCATACTATAAATGAAAACTTCCAGCTACTATAATTTTCAAACCAAAATGACTGGAACAAAAATTTCCGGATGTTTTAAAATCTTGAATCTCTTGATCGTTCGAAGTTTAATCATGGTCCCCTGAATTTCTAGTTATAGGTTGACCTGTTTATATCATCCATTTCATTTTAAAGCTTTCATCCCTGTCCACTCCTCTAAATATCCAGCCGTGCAGTTGGTTATTTTATTTCAATTTTAAAGAATATGTTCAGAAAGAAATTTTTAAAATAATTGGACACAGTGTATACAAAAATGAAAAAAAAACATGGTTCTACATATAAACCATTGTATCATATCAATGAGTAAAGATTAGTGTTAATTCTCGCGTTTACACGAAATATCATCTTGTATTTATATAGCAGCTGCTAAAGATGCGAAACATTAACTTTGCCTAATTTCCCTATTAAATCTGCCAGCAGCACATTAACCCAAACATTGCATGTGGTATACAAACATGAACATCACAATAACAACTCCAAAACCAACATCACTCAGGTCAATATTTGCAATCAGCATGCAACACTGATTACAATGTGAAATATTACTCCAATATACAAGGGTCATTTGCATCATTAAAATCATCTTTCATATCTAAATATTTACATTTGCTTATATGCTTCCTTATGTGAACCTACAGAATGACGAAAACGTTCAATTCTGAGTGAATTAACTTTTCATGACGTCACAATGATTATCGCACCCGCTAATTGATTGATGGTTGCATTAATGTAAGCATAAAAATACCGTTTTATTAATGATTCTGAACAATTTGCCTTTCTTAAATGTAAATATAAGTAGTAAACAGCAATGTTAAAAAGTTCACTGGGATATGAACTTTGTTAGTACATGATCAAATCTTCAGGTATTGATCACGTGACTGACCAAGTTCATATCCCAGTGAATTTTTGACTTGCTGTTTATTCTTAAATGAGTGATTGAGTCTGTAAATGAAAATGATTTAGTGTTAGTAAGACAGATCATTAATTTTAAATGCATAAGATTTATAAATGAAACCATTAATATGTTACGTACCATTAAAATGTTGGCAAAGAAGTACTAATTCCTTAATATTGGCACACACATCCTTGACCTTTTTTATTTCTTTGCATCTAAGTTTCAAAGTCTGAAATACCAATTCCTGTTCTAGGGCAACTTTCTTTTCACATTTCCAAATGATGTTGTTCAAATCATAAAATGCCTCCTTATTTGTGTCAATCAGCAAAACATCTCCAATTTCTATTTGCCCAGTTAACAGTTTGGTCAGCGTAAGATGGAGAATGGATGTAGCTTGTGTAAACTGTACTTGACACTCTGTGGTAAAGACTTCTGAATTCTCCTTTTGATCTGAAAATAATTCTTAAATGTGAAAACAATTTCATAAAATCTTTTTCAATATGATCTTAAATACACAATTCTCCCTCATTTTACTGAAAATTCACGCTTGGATTTATTGAATTGTGATTTCTGAGTGGCACATGCATAAGGTTTTTATTCAACAAGAGAAAAATTTATTTCTTGACATGTCTGATTTTTAAAAATAAACACTTGGATATTTTGTAAAAAGACATTGCATGTAGTTTCCCTGATTTATTCAATTATATCTATATCATCTCTTGTATAAAGGTGCAAACGTCAGAGTCACTCAAGGTTTTCTCAGTGTCCCTCAGGGTGCCCTTACAGTTTTTTATAGTCTCAGGATTTTTATAATACAGTAATGTGTTCGGGAGTAGACAAAACAATTTTTAAAAATGGGGCCTTTTTGCACATTTGGTCCTTCTATGAGTCTGGGGGTAAAAAGGTCATAATTTTCACAATTTAAATTTCTCTTATCCTTGAAATACTTCAAACCAAAAATGGTAATATTTGTAATTTTCAAAAAGAAGTAAAACATGTAAAATTGTTCACAGACGATGCATGGCAATGGACGAAGACCAACTGCAACTGAGTGACTCAGGTGACCTACCAGTACAAGGATTGTTTGGAAATTATTGAGTCAACCAATATATTTTCCTTTTTAAGTGACAAATATAAGTGAAAATTGGCATATACATCAAACATAGCCCAACAAATAATTAAACAAAGTAATATTTTAAAATATTAGAGATTTTGGTTTCGACAGTAGATAAACTAATTGGTGCTCAGGTTACCCAGCGCAGTCATAAACTTTCTGTTAAACAGATCAGGAAAACTATATTCTGTGACGTCGGAATAAATTTAGGTACTCAATGTGACACTGACAAAATCGATAAACTATTGGTTTGTATGGTATTCAAAGTAGTAAAAGGAGGCGATAAAATGATATTGCGATTAGTTTTCGGTTGCTCCGGGTTACTGGATGAAGGCAAGTTTGTAAGCTTGCCAGATGATAAAATGATGTCATGAACTAGAAAATTTTCACATTTATAAATCTTATCCTAGTTTACATCCTGGTGAACTTTCAGGCATTTATCAATTTTTCCAAAGGAATTTGTCTCAATAATTTCCAAACAGCCCTTGCAAAAGGTGACATATGTTTCCCATATCATCAATCACTTACAAAACATATCTAGGAACTGCACAAATGGTTTCCAGGACAAGGTAAAATTGATAATATCCCAAGAGTTTGAATCAGAGAGATGATTTTTCTCCCATGACCTCTCGAACAGCCTGGATAACATAGATCCGTACTTTTTTGCTCCTCTTCCTGACAAAACTCTTTCTTCACAGACACAGCCCCTCTCTAAGGCCTGTAGCAAGACAAAGAGAGAATACAAATTGTTTGTACTCAGCTTACAATTGATGACATTCAAAAATACTTCTATTGCCATTTAAAAGGGATATTGCTGTACAGTGTAAAATATTGAGTAACATAATAATTATATCTATTTTCTTTGACGAACTGAAATTTAATGATTACTGGTTTGAGTGTCACAATCAAGAAACATGGATTTGGACATACCTCAAAGGCTATATTCCCAATAATCTCTTGTATAGCTGGTTGGAATAGTTGATCATCATCATTGCAATAAAGACTGATTAGATGTTCTTTGATGTCTGTACTCTTTAAATAAAAGAGACAAATATAGTAAAACATGGAAGTCTTGAGGATATAAACTTTATAGTTTCTTATAACTGATATTCTTCATATCCAAATCAAGGGTGGGATAATACCTTTTTTAAAAATTAATTTCCTTTTATCTGAGTTTTTATGTGAAAGTATTACTGGATAGCCATAAGGTTTAAATAAAATTCAATCAAAGCAAAATTAAAACTAGAACAGATATACAGGGTCTATATTCCTCGCATGGCTCATTTCAAAAAGGGCAAATGTGGAATTTCCTTCTGATATTTATCATAGAAGGTAATTCAAGGCAGTTAGACCATTAAAATGATTCTTTAAAGCTATGTTTTGGCAGTTCAGGTGCAGTTAATCATGGTTTACAAGAAAGAGACAATTCAAGATACCCAATTTTTTTTTCATTCAAGAGGTTTGTCCTAATATTTTTAAAAAGAAACTTATTTTCCTATCATTTTGGCAAATTTTATGAAACTTTGTCGTTTAGTTTCAAAGAGGGTGATAATAATGTGAGATATTAATGCTGTGGTCAATGACAATATAAATTTGTGAATTATCTACTAAGTTCACTCAGGTCCTTAGCTCAGTTAAGCTTAAAGTGCAAACTTTTAACAATCTACATTTTGAGGTTTATCAACAAAACACCAGCAAAAAAACCTTGATTGATGAATTTTTTTTTAAATAAATCTACTATTAATTAAAACAAGATGTCAGTAGATGGTGACAATCTCAAAGGGCCCTGCTCAAATAATGGACATCAGAATAAACAGTATTTCAAAGGAGTTTGCTTTGAACTTAACCAATGGCCTAGAAAAAAAATTCCATTCGACATAGAACTTTAATTCAAGTTAAATGCAAACCCTTACTGGATATGTCAGATGGATGGAGACAGACTGATCACTATAACCATTTTGCTGAGAGCGAGGCCCAATTAATCACAATTTTGGCATATTTTGCATGCCAAAATATGTTTGAAATTGTACTCTATCTTGACAACTGTGAGTAAAAGTTATATTGTTTTTTAGCAAAGTCAATGTACTCTAAAAAAAATTCTTTGTGGGTGTTTTCACTCTCTGATTACTTTTTTATTCAACTTCTTCTGCAGAGTGTCTTTTAATTCATTCATTAATGCATCTTTTATGCTACTCTCAGGAACATTCATTGACAGCAATCTATTCCATATCTAAAAAATTAAAAATCACATATTTATACATCAATGAAACAAAAGACTATATATGGTTTGAGCCTAAAATGGCCCCCTTATATGGACATCGTCATTTTACTGTAATTCTTTGTTTTTATTTGTACAGATAGACATCTGAAGTTTTTTCATTATTTTGATTTTGATTTTAATGCCCACAATTGAAATATATGATATCATTAAGTTTACCTTTTTCCCACCATTTTCGCATTTTTAGCATAAAACGGCTTGTTCTGAAGCAGTTTTTCTTTAAGGAAACATTGAGCGACTGCTTGAACAAAATATTTTCACCAAGGATCTATCTCCCCAGTACTTATAAGTGACAAAATGTTTGTTCTTATTCAAAGAGTTGCTCTATATTTCCCATTCGAAAAAAGATGAGAAAAATGTCAATTGTTTACTGATTTTGATTAAATTATAAAAATAGCGTCACTTCTGACGTCATACGCTGCCAGTGAGTGCATATAAATCAAATAAATAGGTGAAAAACATATTTTATGTCAACTCTTTTATAAAATAACACAACAAATTAATGTACCTGAATCACTTTAAAAATAGCGAATTATGGGAGCCAAATTTCACTAATATCATATATAGTTCTTTAATTAAAGATCACAGAGCTCATCATAAAAAAGCATATGATCATCTATTATCAATTTTTATCAAAATTGTTTACAGAGTTCAGAAAAAAGAAGTACATCTATTTCATAATATGAAATGATATATACATGCACAGTAGCCACAACATTATTTTTAAAAGATAAACAATAAGATAGAATTCACCAAAGATAGGATCAGGATTAACGCATGATAACCATATTTATACACACTATGAAAAGATAAATAATTCTTCTGAAAAACGCAAGATCTTATAAAATGATCTTCACAATTGGTCTGATAGAACAAAATGTACAAAAAAATATAAGTAGAATTTCGTTTTGTTAACAAATACCAAGCTATCAAACTTAACAGGAACATTAATAAAATAATTGGAAATAGCCAGTTTAAATAAATGAAGTCATCACAAATAATTCAGGAACTATTTTCTCTATTTGGTTTCATTTCCACAACCGATCAGCCCAACCTAAACCTGACAGTGTGTAAAAATTTCGAGCAATTTTAGCTTTGCTTACTGAAATTCTCAACTTTGGGGATAGGGGAGGGAGGAATCATAAATTTAATAAATAACTGTAAATGTATTGCATTTGGTTGTGTTGTCCATGTTGTGTTTATTTTCTGCGTAAATTGCAAATATGAAAAATCCACAGAAATTAAAATTGCACACTTTTCTTAAGGTGGCTCGATCTATACATCACTTTTTGATGATGCAGTACGCAAAAAAGTAAATCTGGAAGCATGTACTTCCGGTACTGGCTGATTTAAAGTGAGGCGAATTGTATGGGGACCGCTCTTTTGAAAAATTTGTTAAATGAATATATTTAATCTAAATGGAAAATTTCTTACTTGCAAGTAATGTGGAATGTGACACCTTTACGTTGTGTCGCATTATTTATCGAAATAAACAATAAAATCAAGTATAGTTTTTTTAAATATTTTCCCCCCTCACCGATATCTAACAGCGTAGAGCGGTGGGTTAGTGGGTTCACTACAAACCTGTAGGTCATGAGTTCGAATCCCATTGAGGAAAATGAAATTTTTAACTTTCCAAAATTTTCTAAAGTGAAAGTACAGTATTTCAATTATAATATACTTTTAATCCACATTAATATAATGTAATAATATCAACATTTGTTCTTTACTACTTTAAGAAGATGGGAGGGTGGTTTTGAATTTCTCTCAAGTTGGAATACATAAATCCTATAAGTAAATTTTTCCCTTTATTTATTTTACTTAGTTTTGCATTAAAGGGTCATGGTCACGATTTTGGTCAACAATTATTTTTCCAATTTTAATATTTACAATGCTTCAGTAGGGCATTCTTTATAAGCAACCAAATTTAGAGTGTCATTTGTTGAGTTACAGGCGAGTTACAAAGCTTACAAGTCTTTGCCATGTAAACAAAGCTTTTGTTTACATTTTGAATGTTGAAGTGAAAATTCCAATTCCAGACCTAAAATGAATATGTAAAACGTTGGGAACTGTTTATCTATGATAAAAATTAATAAGAAGATAGAAAAATCTGCTTAAAAAAGATTTTTATTGGTAGATTGAACCTATGTAAACATAAACAAGGCACGAGCCTTGTTTACATGACACAGATTTGTGAGCTCTGTATCTTGCTTAAAACTTGAAGACTGACTCTCAAATTCAAATTAATCATTAGAAATGAATTCCTAAAGCATTGTAAATAATAAAAACAAAAAAATAGAATTTGTTCAAAATCGTAACCATGCCCTTTAAAGCAAATATTTTCACTTACACAGGCCTACATGTATAATGAAATATGTAATATGTATTTTTTATTACAACATGATATTTAGGAAATAATCTAGGAAATAGGTGTTTGGGCCTTGGAACTTAGGAATGATAACTCATACCTGAGGAACTTTCATACCGTCCAAATCATTTTTTTTATGTCATATTTATTAAAATGCATTTTTTTATAACATCAAGCAGCTTTTTCAGATGAATTGTCAACAGAGTAAGAAAATATGAAAAATTATGGTTTGGGGAAATACTAAAAAATATTGCAATAATAACATTTTGAATGTTAAGAAGTGTTATATTTTTTAGGTGTCCGAAGGATATATCCATCATATAACAAAAAAAAAATTTCTCAATTTGTTAATAGTTAATTTTTGTCTTCTATTGAAAATTGGAAAAAAAACTGTGGGTGTATAGAGCCACCTTAAAAAAAATTTGATCAAAAGCATGTCAATTATTATTATAATATTTGATTAATTTAATGTATTTATACCCGGTACCTTTAATAGAGGAAATATCGCGTTATTATGTAAGCTAAATGACAAATAAAATAAATCTCTTTAATTCACTGTATTTAGGGGTATCAGTCAAACCCAATGACCCACTTACATCCCTTATGTAGAGGATAGTTAAATGGTTAAATTATGATTGTTTTAGTATTTACTTTGCAGAGAAAACATCTTTGTTATTAACAATCATTTTCTTGCCAATGATGTTGATTTACACAATCATGAACTCAGAAGACAGAGAGACTTCAACTTCCTTTTTTTTTTAGGAAATTCTAGTGGCTACCGATCACAAATCTTTATTTATTCATTTCTGGTTGTCAATTTCAATGTAAAAGTAATAATTTGATTTTCACAACAAAGTTGAAAATTTAAGTGGACAGACGGTCCACCAGGTCCTGAACAGTTGGGGGACCTTCTAATTTTTAGTGGATTCGGGCAGCTTGTCTACCGTTGGTGTCGAACCCTGGTGCGTATTATATTAAGCAAATACAGTAATGCATTTTTATTTATTTTTGATGAGCAAATAAAAGTGCCTGCAGACTTAGTCTAGTTAAATTATACAAACACTAGTCCGGCTGGACTAATTAATGCATGAAAAAGTTTGTGTTGAACCCTGACATGTATCTTAAACAAGAGGCCCATGGGCCACATTGCTCAGCTGAGCAACTATAGACATCATAAAATCAGCTTTACTATAGCATTGAATCATGATTTTTTGAAGTATACACTCTCATAACTGCACCGGTGTGTGCATACAAATTGAGTAACGCGCGTTAGCGCGTTATGAAAATTTGTATGCACACACTGCTGCAGTTATGAGAGTGTATAATTCAAAAAATCATGATTTAATGCTTATATTTACATTTTTTAACTTCTTGCCTCGTCTGCAAATGTGATTCATACCTTAAAATTCCTATCTTATCCTAAGGGTAAGTTAATATTAATGGAAGAGCCACAGTAACAGCCACCAGCGTGAACTTTGATTTTCGCTTGTGACGTTGCAGTTTACAGCGGTCAACGTTTGTGACGTCATAATAAAATTCGTCATTTTGACCTTTGACTACTTGTTGCATTTAGAGGCATTTGAAGATCACAGAATTTAATGGAAAAACACAGCAGAATGTAAATATAGAGTAATATACCAAACAAGAGGCCCATGGGCCACATCGCTCACCTGAGGAACAATAGGTATGATAAAATCAGCTTAATGGAGTCATAATACAAACAATCTGGACAATGTACAAGTACATGTAGATCCTGTATAAATAAAATCCACTTTTCCCCCTGGATTTTCTTATGTTTATAATCATTAGTCCCTTTTCTAACAGGATGATTTTATAGTCATATCACATGTTGAGTATTGCAGTTCTCAAAAAGATCCTTAACAATTGTTTATATATGGGATATAAAGCTACATTAAACTCTGAACCTTCTTGTGAGGCCAAAGAATTGTCCTGGAGCTAAAGTCTTAACAATTATAAAGAATCATCTGGCTGATTAGTTTCTGAGAAGAAGATTTTTAAAGATTTACTCTATATATTCCTATTTAAAACTTCGACCCCCCATTGTGGCCCCATCCTACCCCCAATGGTCATGAATTTCACAACTTTGAATCTACACTACCTGAGGATGCTGCCATACAAGTTTCAGCTTTGCTGGCTGATTAGTTTCTGAGAAGAAGATTTTTAAAGATTTACTCTATATATTCCTATGTAAAACTTCGACCCCCTATTGTGGCCCCACCCTATCACCGGGGGTCATGA